>JACEEZ010017405.1:115000-125000 GCA_016584305.1 Chionoecetes opilio
AGAGAGAGAGAGAGAGAGGAGAGATGAGAGAGAGAGAGAGAGAGAGGAGAGAGAGAGAGAGAGAGAGAGAGAGAGAGAGAGAGAGAGAGAGAGAGAGATCACATGCACACAGACAGATTCACACAGACAGACAAGACTAGGTTGACAGACAGACATATATAGACAAAGACGTAAGCCTGCCGTCCAGACCAAGGGAAAAACAAGACAGGTTTGATACATGACGCAAATGTGTGGCAAAAATATGGAGGAAGTATTGTTTAGCAGGCTATGTGAGATGATATGTAAAGGAGGCTGTGTGTATTCATCTAGTTGTATTTTACAGGGCCTGAGCTACAATCGTATAGCCCCGTCTCCATAGCTACATTTATCATTCATTCTTAGTGCTTAGTGTTAGCCGAAACCATCACCACGGGAGGTAGGTCACAAACCCCCGGCTAACACCCGGTACCCATTCACTGCTGGGTGGACAGGGGCTCGGGTTTTAAGAAGACCGCCCATCTCTCTTCGCTCCGCCCGGGGATCGAACCCGGAATTCTAGGTTGTGAACCGAGCGTGCTACCACTACACTACGGAGTACCCGTGTGTGTGTGTGTGTGTGTGTGTGTGTGTGTGTGTGTGTGTGTGTGTGTGTGTGTGTGTGTGTGTGTGTGTGTGTGTGTGTGTGTGTGTGTGGAGGGGGGAGGGCGAGGGCAGACGAGAGGCAGAGGATCAGATGAACGTCACATAAGACTATTTCGGTTTTTCATTTGTTCCTATATAATGTCAAAATTCGAGTCATATTTCTTGTAATACTATATACAAAAAGAAAGTTAATGAAGGTTGCAATAACAGCATCTTTTTTTTCTTAGGCTCAGAAAGCCTTTGGAAAGTTTGGCATGGTGGAGAATGCCTCATTAAGACATTCACCTCACATTAACACATAAAGAAAGAACCTTCGTCAATGAAACTAAGCAATTTTTTTACTTACTTAACAATAATGAAACACGAGTGGCGGTACACAGAGTGGTTAGGATCGTCCTGTGTGTGTAGCAGGAGGCGGCGATGCCCTTTGTGATGGAAGGGGACGGTGCCTGGGGCGTCAGGCACGTGGCTCCCTCTGTAGTGAAGGGGTTGGGGGCAGCAGGGCCGGCGCTCCCCTGCTGCGGTGACACGTGTGGCCAGATGTTGATCCCGGGCTGAAGGGAAAGGGTAAGGCAGGGCGGTGGTGGTGGTGGTGGTGATGGTGGTGAAAATAATGGTTGTTCAAGTGGTGATGAACTTTGATTTCTCTTCTATGAAAAAAGAATAGTAACGTGAACACCAGAAAGAAAATAGCAACAACAGCAACAACAAAAATATTCCCGCCTAAAATAATACATATACGTACATGAAATTTTATCCTCGAAAAAAAATTACTTTTTTTTTTTTTTTTCGCCTAACTGGAATTATTCTCTGCGAAATAAATGACATCACGACCGTTGTCTCTTTTCTCTTTTCAACCCTAAATGATATATACATTTTTATTTTTACTATTTGTCAACAACATTTGACTAAAGAGCTTGCGAAATTTTCTCTATATATGATTCCAAACATTTTGCCATGACACTGCCCCCCCCCCCCCTCGACCTATAGGGGGAGGGGGGGAGGCTCTGGTCGTGACACAGACAAATTTGTACTAATTATATAAATACCCCGGATTTTCACCACACGCGGCACAATAGTGATGGGTGATGGGTGATGGGTGTATGAATGGGTGATGGGTGTATGAATGGGTGATGGGTGTAGGAATGGGTGATGGGTGTAGGAATGGGTGATGGGTGTAGGAATGGGTGATGGGTGTAGGAATGGGTGATGGGTTTAGGAATGGGTGATGGGTGTAGGAATGGATGATGGGTGTAGGAATGGGTGATGGGTGTAGGAATGGGTGATGGGTGTATGAATGGGTGATGGGTGTATAAATGGGTGATGGGTGTATGAATGGGTGATGGGTTTAGGAATGGGTGATGGGTTTAGGAATGGGTGATGGGTGTATGAATGGGTGATGGGTGTATGAATGGGTGATGGGCTTAGGAATGGGTGATGGGTGTAGGAATGGGTGATGGGTGTAGGAATGGGTGATGGGTGTAGGAATGGGTGATGGGTGTAGGAATGGGTGATGGGTGTAGGAATGGGTGATGGGTGTAGGAATGGGTGATGGGTGTAGGAATGGGTGATGGGTGTAGGAATGGGTGATGGGTGTATAAATGGGTGATGGGTGTAGAATGGGTGATGGGTGTAGGAATGGGTGATGGGTGTAGGAATGGGTGATGGGTTTAGGAATGGGTGTAGGAATGGGTGATGGGTGTATGATGGGTGATGGGTGTATGAATGGGTGATGAGTGTCGGAATGGGTGATGGGTGTAGGAATGGGTGATGGGTGTATGAATGGGTGATGGGTGTATGAATGGGTGATGGGTGTATGAATGGGTGATAGGTGTAGGAATGGGTGATGGGTGTAGGAATGGGTGATGGGTGTAGGAATGGGTGATGGGTGTAGGAATGGGTGATGGATGTAGGAATGGGTGATGGGTGTAGGAATGGGTGATGGGTTTAGGAATGGGTGATGGGTGTAGGAATGGGTGATGGGTGTAGGAATGGGTGATGGGTGTATGAATGGGTGATGGGTGTAGGAATGGGTGATGGGTGTAGGAATGGGTGATGGGTGTAGGAATGGGTGATGGGTGCAGGAATGGGTGATGGGTGTAGGAATGGGTGATGGGTGTAGGAATGGGTGATGGGTGTAGGAATGGGTGATGGGTGTAGGAATGAGTAATGGGGGTAAGACTGGGTGATGGGTGTAGGAATGGGTGATGGGTGCAGGAATGGGTGATGGGTGTAGGAATGGGTGATGGGTGTAGGAATGGGTGATGGGTGTAGGAATGGGTGATGGGTGCAGGAATGGGTGATGGGTGTAGGAATGGGTCATGGGTGTAGGAATGGGTCATGGGTGTAAGAATGGGTCATGGGTGTAGGAATGGGTCATGGGTGTAGGAATGGGTGATGGGTGTAGGAATGGGTGATGGGTGTAGGAATGGGTGATGGGTGTAGGAATGGGTGATGGGTGTAGTGAATGGGTGATTGGGTGCAGGAATGGGTGATGGGTGTAGGAATGGGTGATGGATGCAGGAATGGGTGATGGGTGTAGGAATGGGTGATGGGTGTAGGAATGGGTGATGGGTGTATGAATGGGTGATGGGTGTAGGAATGGGTGATGGGTGTAGGAATGGGTGATGGATGCAGGAATGGGTGATGGGTGTAGGAATGGGTGATGGGTGTATGAATGGGTGATGGGTGTAGGAATGGGTGATGGGTGTAGGAATGGGTGATGGATGCAGGAATGGGTGATGGGTGTAGGAATGGGTGATGGGTGCAGGAATGGGTGATGGGTGTAGGAATGGGTGATGGGTGTAGGAATATGTGATGGGTGTAGGAATGGGTGATGGGTGTAGGAATGGGTGATGGGTGTAGGAATGGGTGATGGGTGTAGGAATGGGTGATGGGTGCAGGAATGGGTGATGTGGGGTGATGGTGTAGATGTGATGGTAGGAATGGGTGATGGTGTGGATGGTAGATGGGTGTAGGAATGGGTGATGGGTGAGGAATGGGTGATGGGTGTAGGAATGGGTGATGGTGTGTAGGTGGGTGATGGGTGTGTAGGAATGGGTGGATGGGTGTAGGAATGGGTGATGGTGTGTAGGAATGGGTGATGGGTGTAGGAATGGGTGATGGTGTGTAGGAATGGGTGATGGGTGCAGGAATGGGGTGTGTGGATGGGTGATGGGTGTAGGAATGGGTGATGGGTTAGGATGGGTGATGGGTGCAGGAATGGGTGATGGGTGTAGGAATGGGTGATGGGTGTAGGAATGGGTGATGGGTGTAGGAATGGGTGATGGGTGTAGGAATGGGTGATGGGTGTAGGAATGGGTGATGGGTGTAGAATGGGTGATGGGTGTAGGAATGGGTGATGGGTGTCAGGAATGGGTGATGGGTGTAGGAATGGGTGATGGGTGTAGGAATGGGTGATGGGTGTAGGAATGGGTGATGGGTGTAGGAATGGGTGATGGGTGTAGGAATGGGTGATGGGTGTAGGAATGGGTGATGGGTGTAGGAATGGGTGATGGGTGTAGGAATGGGTGATGGGTGCAGGAATGGGTGATGGGTGTAGGAATGGGTGATGGGTGTAGGAATGGGTGATGGGTGTAGGAATGGGTGATGGGTGTAGGAATGGGTGATGGGTGAGGAATGGGTGATGGGTGTAGGAAATGGGTGATGGGTGTAGGAATGGGTGATGGGTGGGATGGGTGATGGGTAGGAATGGGTGATGGGTGTAGGAATGGGTGATGGGTGTAGGAATGGGTGATGGGTGTAGGAATGGGTGATGGGTGTAGGAATGGGTGATGGGTGTAGGAATGGGTGATGGGTGTAGGAATGGGTGATGGGTGTAGGAATGGGTGATGGGTGTGGGAATGGGTGATGGGTGCAGGAATGGGTGATGGGTGTGGGAATGGGTGATGGGTGTCGGAATGGGTGATGGGTGTAGGAATGGGTGATGGGTGTAGGAATGGTGATGGGTGTAGGAATGGGTGATGGGTGAATGGGTGATGGGTGTGGATGGGTGTGGGAGATGGGTGATGGGTGTAGGAATGGGTGATGGGTGTGGAATGGGTGATGGGTGTAGGAATGGGTGATGGGTGTAGGAATGGGTGATGGGTGGGATGGGTGATGGGTGTGGAATGGGTGATGGGTGCAGGAATGGGTGATGGGTGTAGGAATGGGTGATGGGTGTCGGAATGGGTGATGGGTGTAGGAATGGGTTGATGGGTGTGGAATGGGTGATGGGTGTCAGGAATGGGTGATGGGTGTAGGAATGGGTGATGGGTGTAGGAATGGGTGATGGGTGTAGGAATGGGTGATGGGTGTAGGAATGGATAATGGGTGTGGGAATGGGTGATGGGTGTCGGAATGGTTGATGGGTGTAGGAATGGGTGATGGGTGTGGGAATGGGTGATGGGTGCAGGAATGGGTGATGGGTGTGTGTGATGGGTTTAGGAATGGGTGATGGGTGTAGGAATGGGTGATGGGTGTAGGAATAGGTGATGGGTGTAGGAATGGGTGATGGGTGTAGGAATGGATGATGGGTGTAGGAATGGGTGATGGGTGTGGGTGATGGGTGTCCTATCACCCATCACACCAATCTAGACTGAGTGATATAAAACATTCAATCAATATTTTCCATGTTATTTTTGTATATTACTCTCTATCATTATTTGTGAGTGTGTCATAAAACTTAAGTGCATTGCGTAACACAGGGTTTATATATACACACTGTTATCAATGATGTCAGCTATAGGTCGCTACTATACATACACCGTTATACCGACACTGTATAGCGGCCACTCGTACACAAAGAAAGGATGCCACTATTTTTACGATGAAGCTTGTGATGCAATGAATGGCATGGGACTCATTTCCAGTTGCATTAATAAGCTAAAAAAATAGTATGTGTGAGTGTTTTCTATCACAAAAAAAACTTACACCACACACACACACACACACACACACACACACACACACACACACACACACACACACACACACACACACACACACACACACACACACACACACACACACACACACACACACACACACACACACACACACACACACACACACACACACACACACAACACACACACACACACACACACACACACACACACACACACACACACACACACACACACACACACACACACACACACACACACACACACACACACACACACACACACACACACACACACACACACACACACACACACACACACACACACACACACACACACACACACACACACACACACACACACACACACACACACACACACACACACACACACACACACACACACACACACACACACACACACACACACACACACACACACACACACACACACACACACACACACACACACACACACACACACACACACACACACACACACACACACACACACACACACACACACACACACACACACACACACACACAATAGACTTCTATCTTCTTATACTTTTCATGCTGATGGACAAGTCATAATAAGAGAGCACAAAACACCTATCTCTTGTTTCCTCCTCCTCCTCCTCCTCCTCCTCCTCCTCCTCCTCCTCCTCCTCGTATCACAGAGGGGAGTTTTCTCGCCCCAGTTCACCTTCCCCTCTGCTTTGTCAGCTGGCGGGGTTGTCTCACTGCCCGGCGGCCTGTTCCCTCCCTTCATCCCTCCCTTCATCCCTCCCTCAGACAGTTCCTCTCCAGGCGCGGTTTGCCTCCCTCCCAGCTGAGAATGGTTAGTTTACACAGTAATTCTCCCTTTCTCCCCTTCTAGGCTTCCCTCCCTCCTTCCTTCCCTTCACCTTTTAACTCCTCCGCTCTTCTCTTTTTTTCTCATTCATCTCACAAAGTCACTCTTCTTTGGTTAGCTTTCTGTATTTTATCTTGTTATTTTTTCTTGATGAACTGTTTTTCTTTATCAAACTCCTTTCTGTGACTTATGTGTCTTTCTTCCTTCCTTCCTTCCTTTCATCCTTCCTTCCTTCTGTCCATTCTTCACTGCTCTGTTTTCTCTCTTCTCTTTTGTTATCATCTCTCTCTCTCTCTCTCTCTCTCTCTCTCTCTCTCTCTCTCTCTCTCTCTCTCTCTCTCTCTCTCTCTCTCTCTCTCTCTCTCTCTCTCTCTCTCTCTCTCTCTCTCTCTCTCTCTCTCTCTCTCACACACACACACACACACACACACACACACACACACACACACACACACACACACACACACACACACACACACACACACACACACACACACACACACACACACACACACACACACACACACACACACACACACACACACACACACACACACACACACACACACACACACACACACACACACACACACACACACACACACACACACACACACACACATCTCCTCGGGTCGTCCCTTCCCCATTACTTCCTTTCCATTTTCCCCTTATTTCTCTCCTCTTGCATCATTGCCTCTCTTCCCCTCGCCTTCCCCTCACCCCGGCACCGCTGATTACCTTCCCCTCTCACACCTTTCCCTCTCCTGCTGCCCCTCTGCTTGTTTACTGCCACGTTCCTCTCACTTTCTCTCACTCCCTCTCCTTGTCGCCTCTCACCCCATCTCCTCTGCCTCTCCACAACCTAACTGCTCCACTCATGAACACTCTTTTTTTTACCCCCTTATATACGTCACCCCCTTCTCTTTTTTTTTCTCTCCCTCTCTCCCCCTACATTGAGGGAGTGAAGTTGTTCCTCTCTCCCTCCCTCTCCAGCCGCCAATGTCGACGATATGTACGCTCGATTGTACCCGATTTAGCCGCTTCAATTAGTGCACATCTGTAGCCAAAGCCAGGCCAAATGTAGCTTGAGGTGGCTTGAGGGTGGAGCGGCTGGAAAATGTATTATTAGCGCGGCGGTTCAAGGACTGTGATTGTGGGTGATAGATGTCATGGCTTCCCTGCCCCTCCCTTCCACACACACACACACAGATGCACATACATATACCCACCCTGCCCCATACCCTCTTCTCTTCTCTTCCTTATCCTTGATGTCTTGTGTCTCTGTATACCAATATGTCGCTTCCTGTAGACTCTCTCTGTATTTGTAACTCCCATCCTATTCTACTTTTCCATCTTCTCCTATCTCACCTCTTTAGTTCATCTGTTCCTCCCCCTATGATTCCTTCCTATTTTATTCTTCTACTGTATGTTTACTTAATTAATAGACAGTTTTCTCTGTGTCATATGCAACGCTCAAATTTCGTCTCTCTAATCTAATTCGTCTCTCAAATCGTCTGGTGCATTTTATTCATAATTCCTTTCACTACACTCGTTTCCCCCCTTTTTCCATCAGTACCCTTTTTTTCTCCTCTGTACTACCCTGCTTTACCTTGTGTGTATGTATGTATGTCACAGTCACTCAAGTATAACCTCGTCATTCACTTGTACTCACTCTTGTTACACATTTTTTACGCCTTTTTTTATGCTCCTCTCTCACAGCAGTCGCCGCCGCTGCCGCATCACTGTTGACTTACAAATCCCTTCTTAGCGACTCCCTCTCTCCCCGTGCATCCCTCGTCCCTGTACTCCCTGCCCTGGATCACCACCCCTTGTCACCCATATGTCAGCCTCACCCATGGATGTTGGGGATGCAATGGGAATAACTTTGCTATGCCCTCATATCGCCCCTCCTCCTCCTCCTCCTCCTCCTCCTCCTCCTCCTCCTCCTCCTCCTCCTCCTCCTCCTCCTCCTCCTCCTCCTCCTCCTCCTCCATCGCTTCATTATTCACGTCCTTCTAGGCTGGCGGGATTAGGGAGGGTGGGGAGGAGCCTTTGTGTTTACTATCCTATGTCTCTTATATGCCCTACAAATTATATAGTAGTATAGTTAATTACAAACAGTCTCATTATGGACCAATAGGTTTGTCAGGGAATTGTTTGTTCTTCCTTTGTGTTCCAATGTGTTTTGTGTTAATTCCTCCTTCTCCTACTCCTCCTCCTCCTCCTCCTCCTCCTCCTCCTCCTCCTCCTCCTCCTCCTCCTCCTCCTCCTATTCCTCCTCCTCCTCCTCCTCCTCCTCTTCCTCCTCCTCTTCCTCTTCCTCCTCTGCCGCACCACCCCTGAACTTCCACACTGAGCCTACACCAACACTACATTAGACCTCATAACACACACAGATAGCCCCGAGTTAACGGTTACCACTACTACTCTCGACCTGTGACGGGCTGTGGTTCAGTTAGGGTCCTGACAGTTAGTGACCACCATCGGGATTTAAGGTACCAGGGGTCACTGCTGCAGGAGGCATTGAAGTGTACGGCGTCCTACATGGAAAGTACACAATCCGCAGTGGATTGAACGGAGCTGGGGCCTGATTGACTGCTGCCTCCCAAGAAAGCGCCAGGCAAGGCTGCCGCACCACCCTTGAACCTCCACACTGTGTTCACACCATTACAAAACACACATAACATGACCTATTTATCAAGCACTAAACCTACCCCCACAAACTAGTAGTAGTTAGCCATAGATTACAGCTTTCAACTTTCCTCACAAATTCCATGCAGTTTTTCTATATTGCATGGTATCACTTCTTTTCCGGCCAGCTTCGGCTGGATGGATGGGTGGGTGGGGAGGAGCCTTCTACTTCCTATCCTTTCTCTCTTATTATCTAGTTAGTGTAGTATAGTTAAAGCAAACAGTCTTGTAAGGACCTATCGGTCTGTTGCTGTTTGTGTTTCCTTTGTAATCCCTTTGTAATCCTCCTCCTCCTCCTCCTCCTCCTCCTCCTCCTCCTCCTCCTCCTCCTCCTCCTCCTCCTCTTCAGCGTTTCCCATTACCTCTACATACTATTGCATCTCTCCTATAGTAACATCTCATAGTGTCATTTCCATAATAGAAAATATCCCATCTCATCCCTCATGATAAACAGTTCAGCCTTCAACAGTAATAGTAACCCTTCCCTTCCCTCCCTTCCTTTCCCTTCCCTTCCCTTCCTTCTCTTCCTTCCCTTCCCTTCCCTTCCTTCTCTTCCTACCCTTCCCCATGCTGTCCCCACTAAACTGACTCTTATCTCCCCTCATATGACATGGAGTACTCTCCTTTCTCTCATCTCTCCACTCCACTCCATCACAAGCACCTCTTCTTTAGTAACCTTCCATCCGTTGCGCGTCCCCCTCCCTTCCCCCAACAGACACCCCCTCGCCCCCTTCGCCCCCCTCGCTCCCGCCGGACATGAGTTCATATCTGCCCATCTCCTCCTATACCGTATAACCACCGGAAATCCCTCCTCGGCCTCAATAGCGTCTCCTTTCAGCCTTTATGATCGTTTTTACCTATCAATGTCGGCGGCCACACCCGGGTAAGCGATCCTTCCCCTCCAGCGGCTCATGTTCACGCTC
>JACEEZ010017405.1:130000-132500 GCA_016584305.1 Chionoecetes opilio
GCTCCTTCAAAGCATTCCCAGAAAAAAAGGAAGAGTTCCGTGCAAACAGTTTATTATGACTGTAACCAGACACGCTAAATCCCAAAGGTAAATACAGAATCAGTGAAAGAGCAACAACGCCTGGCTGGCGATTGCGAAAGGCAAGAGTAAAAAGGAGACGGCCCTCCCCGACGGCCCGTTGTGGTGCACAATAAATTCTTTGTGTGGCCAGTTTCCTTGCTGGGGTTGGCACCTGGCTGTGCTGGAGGGAGCCACAGGGAGCCTAACGGGGGAGCACCCAACCCCCCCTGGGCCCCCAGCAAGTTGACGTGGCGTAAAATGCGTTCTTTATATTTGTTCACCAGGTCCCGGCCGGCCCGCCATCACGGCTTGGCCGCTCCCGCCGCCCCACCTGTCGCGCGTCCCGACCCTTGCTCGCCCCGCCCGACCATGGCTTCCCGCACCTCAAGGCACCTCGTCATCGTTCAACTGATTCCTTTAGCGTTCAGACAACACTTTCAGTGCTTGTTTGTAATGCTTAATTGCCAGTTATCTAAGATCCCAAACCCTAACTTTGGCGTCGATAGTTGTATCGCGGGCGCCGGTGGGCGCAGGTTCGTAGCGGTGTTTCCTTGGGTCCTCGCGGGTATCCTTCAAGAGGGATGGGACACGCTGCCGACGACCCTATTACCTGAGGCGGGGGCAAGACGGGCGTCCCCTAGCGCCCCGCCCGGCCCCTATGCGCCCTTCTTCCCCTCACCCAATGATCTGTTCTCATAATTAGGCAAACCACATGATTTTGACAATGGCCCGCAGCATGTAAGGGAGAGGCATCTACTTAGATCCCATGTGCATGGCCGCGCCGCAGACTCGCCCAAGACGCTGCTTGGAAGCCAAAGTCATCATGCACAGTAAAATATTGTGGTCAACCGCAACCTGGCGCCGCCTCACCGCCCCCTTCCCTTCCATCCTGCAGCCCCCACCTCCCCCCCCCCTGACCCAAGTGTATACAAACGGGAACCAAACTCGGTGAAACCCACTCAGACCCTTCCATCCCCTCCCTTCCCTCCCCTTCTTATCCCCCCCCCCCACTCCTCTCTCTCTCTCGACGAGTAACAGTGAGGTAAGTTTTTGATACCCTCTGTACCCTCACGATCCATACCAAAGGCTCCCCTTCATGCTCTTCATGCCCTTCATGCCCCGCATTCCAAGCTTCTCACGGGCAAACCGATATCAGCAGATTATTTTGGCCCTGGTATGTAAGTCCCTCGCCTCTGATGACTCTGTCGGTGAGTGACGGGCGTGCGGTAGATGTGATAATTAATGATAATGATAATAGTGTTAATAATAATCATCCTTTACACCACCACTGCCATCACACCGTCATTATGCTTCTATACTCTAATATCCATCGCATTGTGCAATAAAGTATAAGGCGGTCATATTTCTCCACGTCCTCTGTCTCACCAGCACTCTCCTCACCAACATTGCCTTCATCACTATTATAAGCAGAAGTTCCACACTCATCGCCACATTAACACACCCTTCACCCCCCCCACCCGGAACACTCCTCAGCTCTATATACACATTCACCACGCTGTCTACACTCACCACCCTTACACCCTATAATCTTACCACTGCCACGCTTCACCCTGCAGGCTATAAAGGTGTGAACCTTGCGTAGTGGTGACAAAGACGTATATCTAGTACAAGATATTTCATTCGGAGGGAAGCCGTGAAATGTCACTTTATTACTTGATAAGACCTGTGAAGGATGGAGGAAGGAGGGGATTGAAAAGATGACGCCTCAAGTTGGGAAATGTAGAAAAGGCAGAGGAGATGAGGAGTTTAAAGTGGGGTTAGCGTAATGCATGTGACTATAATATGTGTGTTTACCTATTTGCATATTTATAAGATTGAGTTAAGCTATTACTATATCCCGTCTTTTAATATCAAATTAGCATGTTTTTCTTTAATTTATGTATACTGCTTACACACACCGCTTCCTCTGGCATGTGTATTGTATATGTATGTCTGTGTGTATATATATATATATATATATATATATATATATATGTGTGTGTGTGTGTGTGTGTGTGTATGTGTTGTGTTGTGTTGTGTTGTGTTGTGTTGTGTTGCGTTGCGTTGCGTTGCGTTGCGTTGCGTTGTGTTGCGTTGCGTTGCGTTGCGTTGCGTTGCGTTGCGTTGCGTTGTGTTGCGTTGCGTTGCGTTGCGTTGCGTTGCGTTGCGTTGCGTTGCGTTGTGTTGCGTTGCGTTGCGTCGCGTCGCGTCGCGTCGCGTCGCGTCGCGTCGCGTTGCGTTGCGTTGCGTTGCGTTGCGTTGCGTTGCGTTGCGTTGCACTGCACTGCACTGCGTTGCGTTGCGTTGCGTTGCGTTGCGTTGCGTTGTGTTGTGTTAACGTGTTGTGTTAACGTGTTGTGTTAACGTGTTGTGTTAACGTGTTGTGTTGCGTGGAGACTAACAGAATACAATTGGATGTAGGAAAGTGGATGCGACTTGC
>JACEEZ010017405.1:137500-140000 GCA_016584305.1 Chionoecetes opilio
TGACTGGGTGTTGGGATGACTGACTGGATGTTGTGATGACTGACTGGGTAGTGTGATGACTGACTGGGTGTTGTGATGACTGACTGGGTGGTGTGATGACTGACTGGGTGGTGTGATGACTGACTGGTTGGTGTGATATCTGCATGGGTGGTGTGATGATTGACTGGGTGTTCTGATAACTAAATGGGTGGTGTGATGACTGACCGGGTGTTGTGATAACTGAATGGGTGGTGTGATGATTGACTGCGTGGTGTGATGACTGGGTGTTGTGATGACTGATTGGGTGTTGTGATGACTGACTAGGTGCTGTGAGGACTGACTGGGAGCTGTAATGAATGACTGGGGGCTGTGATGACTGACTGGGTGTTGTGATTACTGACTGGGTGTTGTGATTACTGACTGGGTGCTGTGATGACTGACTGGGTGCTGTGATGACTGACTGGGTGGTGTGATGACTGACTGGGTGTTGTGATGACTGGGCGTTGTGATGACTGAGCGTTGTGATGACTGACTGGGTGTTGTGATGACTGAATGGGTGTTGTAATGACTGATTGGATGTTGTGATGACTGATTGGAGGTTGTGATAACTGACTGGGTGTTGGGATGACTGACTGGGTGTTGGGATGACTGACTGGGTGTTGGGATGACTGACTGGATGTTGGAATGACTGACTGGGTATTGGGATGACTGACTGGGTGTTGTGATGACTGACTGAGTGTTGTGACGACTGATTGGATGTTGTGATGACTGATTGGATTTTGTGATGACTGACTGGGTGTTGGGATGACTGACTGGGTGTTGGGATGACTGACTGGGTGTTGGGATGACTGACTGGCTGGTGTGATGACTGTGGTTATTGTGATGACTGACTGACTGGGTGTGATGATAAATGACTTGGTGTTGTAATGACTGACTGGGTGGTGCGATGATGGTGGTGGACTTGATATCCGAATCTGCATCCGCATCCGCTGATATTCGCATCATTTTTAACATCCGCATTCGCGGATATCCACATCATTTTTAACATCCGCATCCGCGGATACCCACATCATTTTTAACATCCGCATTCGCGGATATCCGCATCATTTTCAACATCCGCATTCGCGGACATCCACATCATTTTTAACATCCGCATTCGCGGATATCCACATCGTTTTTAACATCCACATCCGCGGATATCCACATCATTTTTAACATCCACATCCGCGGATATCCACATCATTTTTAACATCCACATCCGCGGATATCCACATCATTTTTAACATCCGCATTCGCGGATATCCACATCATTTTTAACATCCACATCCGCGGATATCTACATAATTTTTAACATCCGCATTCGCATCAGCATATATGGATGGGAATGTTATGTGGATATCTTAAATAACTAGACAATACATTTCGGTTCGTGGAGAGGAGAGAGAGAGGAGAGAGAGAGAGAGAGAGGAGAGAGAGAGAGAGAGAGAGAGAGAGAGAGAGAGAGAGACTCGAAATAATGTGCAACTGGTTAAAAAGAGTAAACATTTTGGGATTTGTTCAAACGAGAGAGAGAGAGAGAGAGAGAGAGAGAGAGAGAGAGAGAGAGAGAGAGAGAGAGAGAGAGAGAGAGAGAGAGAGAGAGAGAGAGAGAGAGAGAGAGAGAGAGAGAGAGAGAGAGAGAGAGAGAGGAAATAATTTGCAACTGATTATAAAGATAATAAGCTGGGATTTGTTTGCGCAGACGAGTGTCACTCAAAATATCCGCATCCGCATCCACAAATATTGAAAAATTGACACCCGGTCCACCTCTATATGACTGACTGGTTATGATTGACTTGATCTTGTGATGACTGATCAGGTGGTATGATTAATGACTGACTGGGTGGTGTGGTGACTGACCGACTGGGTGGTGTGATGACTGACTGGGTGTTGTGATGACTGACTGGGTGTTGTGATGACTGACTGCGACTGGGTGTAGTGATGACTGACTGGCTGTTGTGATGACTGACTGGGTGTTGTGATGACTGACTGGGTCTTGTGATGACTGACTGATTGGGTGCTGTGATGACTGACTGACTGGGTGCTATGATGACTGACTGGGTGGTGTGATGACTGACTGACTGGTTGCTGTGATGACTTACTGGGTGATGTGATGACTGACTGACTGGTTGTTGTGATGACTTACTGGGTAGTGTGATGACTGACTGACTGGTTGTTGTGATGACTTACTGGGTAGTGTGATGACTGACTGACTGGTTGTTGTGATGACTTACTGGGTAGTGTGATGACTGACTGACTGGTTGCTGTGATGACTGGCTGGGTGTTGTGATGACTGACTGGGTGCTGTGATGATTGATTGGGTGCTGTGATGACTGACTGGGTGTTGTGATGACTGACTGGGCGCTGTGATGACTGACTGGGTGGTGTGATGACTGACTGGGTGCTGTGATGACTGACTGGGTGTTGTGATGACAGACTGGGTGCTGTGATGCCTGACTGGGTGCTGTGATGACTAACTGGG
>JACEEZ010017405.1:145000-147500 GCA_016584305.1 Chionoecetes opilio
AAGTCCCGGGTTCGATCCCCGGGCGGAGCGGAAACATATGGGCTGTTTCCTTAAAACCCGAGCCCCTGTCCACCCAGCAGTGAATGGGTACCGGGTGTTAGCCGGGGTTTGTGACCTGCTCTCCGGGGTGGTGGCTTCGGCCAAAACTAAGCACTAAGGATGAATGATAAAAATGTTGATACGGAGACGGGGCCATATATACGAGCGTTGCTCTGGCCCCGTAAAATACAACTAGATGACAACTAGATGAAACTAGATGACACACACACACACACACACACACGCACACACACACACACATACAAACACACACACACACACACACACACCCACATGTACATTGCACACACACACACACACATGTACACACACGCCAGGACAAAATATACTCCAAAGTTGCATTGACGTAGCGATGAAACAGTGTATGAGCTGACAACACACACACACACACACACACACACACACACACACACACACACACACACACACACACACACACACACACACACACACACACACACACACACACACACACACACACACACACACACACACACACACACACACACACACATACATACACACACACTATCGCTCTCCCTCACTCCCTCGTCCCCCTTCTATTTAAGTTTCAGGGATCACCCCACCCTTCCGTCACTCCCTCCCTCACCCCTACAACCCTCCGTCTGATTTACAATTTTATTCCATTGGCAAATTTTAATCGCATTGGCCACCTTCTCTCCGCGCACGAAACAATGGCGGGCAAATTGTGAAAATATTGGCAAAGGGGAGCGTGAGGTGTCCCTTGTCATTACCCTCTGTGTGTGTGTGTGTGTCTGTGTGTGTGTGTGTGTGTGTGTGTATGTGTGTGTGTGTGTGTGTGTGTGTGTTCTAGTCTGATAAGTGTGACGTTGTGAGCCTAATTCTTTCATGTTAAAATATTGTGGATGCCAGCGTGCGCCCTTGTATGTATGTGTATGTATGTATGTGTGTGTGTGTGTGTGTGTGTGTGTGTGTGTGTGTGTGTGTGTGTGTGTGTGTGTGTGTGTGTGTGTGTGTGTGTGTGTGTGTGCGCGTGCGTGCGTGCGTGCGTGCGTGCGTGCGTGCGTGCGTGCGTGCGTGCGTGCGTGCGTTGTAGAGGTCATTTTATATATATTAATTTAGCATATGGTAATAGTGAACTACTTTTTACGTAGTTATAATATACCAGTATGATAAATACCACTTATGAACACACACACACACACACACACACACACACACACACACACACACACACACACACACACACACACACACACACACACACACAGCTAAGAAAAAAAGCATCCCTACTCAATGGTCCACTCTCAAAAGTCTCCATGTGTGTAGTATAGATGTAGAACTCAATGATCCACCCACCACAAGGCTGTCTTTCTCTCAGGTACTACGAACATTACCGTTCAACCATCATAGGTAAGATCTTCTAAAAAGAATAAGAGATAAAGAAGAAATCATTCGTATATTTCTCAAAACATTCCTGAACTTTTGTATATCAGGAAACACTAAAACAAAATAATCAGAAAGGAACGTCAGCAAGAATTAACCTTTCACGCTCAGATCTTTCCTTTCCTATATAAAATCGTCTGTTGTTAGCCATAAAATAACGAAAAGTAACTGAATATACCAAATTAGTTAGTGGACAAGGATACTAAACAGGTCATATCTATAAAGTATTGCTTATATTCACTAAAAATCGTTTAATGGTGGCCAAATTACAATGGAAATTACGTTATGGGCCTCAAGGGGTTAAAGAAACATCAAAGGTGTTTGTGTGGTGCCCTTTGGTCAATGGGTTGTATTGATGGGCGTCCCTCCACCGCCACGCCGGGGTAACCAAGCCGGGGAGACAGTGTCAGGCTCGAGGAGGCAAGTCAAGGGCGAAGGTCGTGAAGGAACCATTTCTATCCGTGAAAAACGGCGTCGGGTGATAATGAATTCCCATCAACGCACTTGAAACATGTTCATATATTTGTTCATTGATTCGTTGTTATCGTTTTTATCTGAAGGGAAAACCGTTCTGTATTGGTGCCTCTGGACATTATTTCGTTTTAAGATACTCGTATTTGGCTTTGTCTTTAAGGCCATAACACAAAATAAATATTGCCCTAAATAAGCGATTGAAATTCACATCTATATTAATATACAAAAGTGCTTCACGATTTTCGGAAATTTCAATACATTATAATTTTTCTAAAAACTTAAGGTGTTGCATATATCTATTCATCTATATTTTGTTTATTCATTTATCTACTTATTTTTTTTTTATTATTTTATTTATTTATTCATATATTTATTTATTTACACACACGTATATATAAACGTGTGTATAAAGTCGTATGCATAATCATTACTCGTCGAGGTTATGGCGGCGGATCGCCTTCACCCTGCAGGATGGCGCCGCCCCTGCACCGCCGCCTGGCCCTCGTGCAGGCTTCGTGCCGCCACCCAGCCAACGTGA
>JACEEZ010017405.1:152500-170000 GCA_016584305.1 Chionoecetes opilio
AGGATTTCACGCGCATTTCTAGTGTGTGTGTGTGTGTGTGTGTGAGAGAGAGAGAGAGAGAGAGAGAGAGAGAGAGAGAGAGAGAGAGAGAGAGAGAGAGAGAGAGAGAGAGAGAGAGAGGG
The DNA here is from genome assembly GCA_016584305.1 of Chionoecetes opilio. Taxonomy (NCBI): domain Eukaryota; kingdom Metazoa; phylum Arthropoda; class Malacostraca; order Decapoda; family Majidae; genus Chionoecetes; species Chionoecetes opilio. Next base: position 152,623 of record JACEEZ010017405.1, read on the forward strand.
GAGAGAGAGAGAGAGAGAGAGAGAGAGAAGAGAGAGAGAGAGAGAGAGAGAGAGAGAGAGAGAGAGAGAGAGAGAGAGAGAGAGAGAGAGAGAGAGAGAGAGAGAGAGAGAGAGAGAGAGAGAGAGAGAGAGAGAGAGAGAGAGAGAGAGAGAGAGAGAGAGAGAGAGAGAGAGAGAGAGAGAGAGAGAGAGAGAGAGAGAGAGCCGGATAAATTCAAAGACAGAAAGACAGACGGACCAATGAATAGACAAGTCGTTGGTTGAATTGACAGACAGACAGATTCACACTTTCATTTCTACTATTAATTAGCAATAGAACCCGTCCCCAGATATGTACTCTTCACCCTGCCCTTAGTACATTTACACCTCCCCTTCATCCCCTCCTTCACGCTACACTCCCTCCCTTCACTCTTACTGGATACAGAGAATCAATGTGGAATTTCATTTACATAACTATTTGTCGCTTTCACACTTACACACCACAGCTCCCCATCTCCCCCATCTACCCCATCCCCCACCTCCACATCCCCAACACCCATACCCTTCCCTCCCATCACTGCCCCGCCTCCTCATCCTCGTTCTTACACCATATTCCACACCAGTGTTCAAATTCTTGTGATATTTATAGGGGGACATGTTTGAACTTCCCCTCCCCCCCTTTTGTCTCCATGCCTCTGTATCTTGCAGATTATCTTTTGTATCTCGATATAATGTAATCTTATCTAATGTGATAGATGGATAGATAGATAGATACGTGGATAGATTGATAGATAGACTAATAGTAAAAAAAAATTATGAAAGCAAAGATAGATAGACAGGCACATGGAGGATAAATACATCGATAAATATAAATATTAATGAATAGACAGATAGGATGTTAAACAAAGAGAATGGGTGATAGACATAGTCATATTAGTCATAGCCTTATTATGATTTGAATATTTTGAAGTTATCTTTATATTGGCCTGGCATGAAAAAATATGAGTAAAAGAACTCATCAAAGTGTTCAGGAGACAAAGAAGAACAACAAAAATTAATGGAGCACATTGTAAATGCAGACACGCGACACATTTTTTTTAACACTAAATATACAGAACGCACAATAACTGCAAAAATTACTCGGCGTGAAAACTACGATAATTGACGAAATTTGAAAGAAACACACAAAAGAAACGTTGCGTAAAAGATTTCTGTATCGAAAAACGTATCCGTAGTGCCGCTACATGTAAATGGGGTCACTAAAATGATCGATGGAAATACTGTAGCTATATTTCCCTGGGTCGTCCACGATACCCTTATAGGCAAGGTATCATTACGGTATAGCCGGCTAGTATACCTGGTAGTGAAATAGATACTCAGATGTGAGAATAGTTGGCGTCCGCGTTCCGGGAAAGGAATAAAGGTGTCAAATGTTTGTATCCCTGGCTTAATGACCTCTCGTGTGCAGTCGATACTTATACAACTCAAAGCCTTTCCTGTTAGTGTAGTTACCCTGATGAACCACAACCTTGCTGAACACTTGCACTATAGAGGCGGGTCACACACTATAGGCCGCAGAAGTATCAAACCCCACGAAGAAAAAGGAACGAGCGAGGAGCTGAACTAAGATCCCCTAAGAACTAAGAGGCTCTAAGACGCAGCCCGGCAAGTAAAGGCCGTGTCACACGAGCAATATTTTCCGGCATCTTTTGGTATTTTGCTATCACAGTGAAATAATTTGTTTTTAGCAAAACGGAAAAACGACGTTATTGAAAACACAAAGAGGCATTTCAGTATTTTTTTTTTAAACACATGTGTTTTAGGATGAACGCAACGTATAGCTTCAAGTGTTTTAGTAAACACCTTCAGAATAAACAGATTACATAGTTGATGTAAAATTTAGAATTGCCATTATGGCGAACCAGCAAAAACCCCGCGGGTATAGCAATAATATAGCATCATCAACCTCTCCTCTCTATATAAGGAAGGAAGAAGACGATCAGGTGAGAGCCTACGCGGCTTTATAGGTGTTCGCTCCTTCATTTGCCCTTGTAATCTTCATACAAGACCGACAAACGATCACACGATTATATGTAAAACTAATATGCAAAATAAGTCTTGTGAATACCAGATATTGGCAAATTATGAATCTCTAAATTCATAATGGTGATGTTCTCATATTCTAAAAATACTTATGTTTAGATTGTAATGCATCGCAGAAAGCACAGCATGTTTAAGTTAAAACGACACATATAAACATATTGTGTTTTTTATAAACGAAATGTGTTATGACTCAGTGGGAGTCTGATAATTATTATAATTGCCATTTTGTGACATCTATGGGGAGTGGTGATTGGTGGAGGGAGGCAGCGACGGATTATTAAAAGGAACTACCGAACTACCACGTGTAGGTCTCGCGGCCTCTTGTAGCTTCCTTATTTTCTTATGCTCTTATATTCTTATTATGATCGGTAGAACAGGATGTGTGTGAGAGAGAGAGAGAGAGAGAGAGAGAGAGAGAGAGAGAGAGAGAGAGAGAGAGAGAGAGAGAGAGAGAGAGAGAGAGAGAGAGAGAGAGAGAGAGAGAGAGAGAGAGAGAGAGAACATAAAAACATAAGAAAATAAGGAAGCTACAAGAGGCCGTGAGACCTACACGAGGTAGTTCCTGTTACTTAACACTACCTACATCCACCTTTCATCCCCATTCCCCATCCATGAATTTATCTAGCCTCCCTTTAAAGCTCCCTAATGACTCCGCACTAACTACCTGTCTACTGAGTCTATTCCAATCATTTACTACCCTATTTATGAACCAGTTTTTCCCTATTTTTTTTTTAAATTACGCTTTTCCAGCAAAGAGAGAGAGAGGTATACAGGATGGAACGCGTTATCATTTTAGCGACTCCCCGACCGCGGGGGCATTTATTCATATTGCGACGTTTGAGTTGAAAGCTAATGAAAATAAATTAAATATTTGACGCAAATGTGATTTGCAAGTAGAAAGCATTGCGCATCATAACCGTCAGTTGTTCGTTCGTTTGTTTGGGTTTGTATATGTAGTGAAGAAACGCAACACTGTCCTAAATATGCCTCATGCAAACTGTTGTGTTCCATATTTTGTTGCAACAAGTAGACGAACTCCTTCTCTACGGTTCTACCAACTTCGTAAAGTGGAGAATAGAAAGAAATATTGGATAAAGCTAATAAGAAACGACAATCTCCGGATTCAATCCAATGGGACATATGTTTGTAGCTTGCATTTTGCTGGTGGCCTCAAAACCTACATGATTAATGATCCCACAATATTTCTGTGGTCAGCGGAGTGGCCTGGAGTTATTGAAACATACAACAGGAAACTAGAAAGTGAAAACACAGCAGATTTAACCACAAGTTCATCCAACACCATAAAGCCTGGTTCACACTGGGCAAATGTCGGTAAACATAGGCTGAGATGACTCCCCGGGGAGTCATCTCAGCCTATGTTTGCCGGAAAAAGCCTAACACCGCTCGATCGGTCTTTATCTGCTGAGTTGCCGAGAATTTCGCGCGCCAAATTCAAACAAACGCAGAAGCCAGCACCACCTTCTTCCCCACTCACCCCAATTACTGGTATAATTTCGGTATTGGGCACTAAAAACTAACAAATTTAACTTACAACATCGTGTAGATCTTTTCATCCTTACTTTGAATCCCAATTTCCCATGGCAATGGCGATACATATAATACCGAAAATTTTCCGTTTTCGCTACAGCCAGAAACGGTTGTTAGGTTAAATAAGATTATGTTAGGTTAGACGTGGGGTTTGATTTAGATGATATCAAGGAAAAAATTACGATTTATGGTTTAATGTACACTATTAACCCTGTTGATGGCGGGAACGCGGGAACAACAACAAACCAGCATTTGTTTCCCGGAACGAATTGCGTGTGTGAACGTAATCTCAGCACTCGGCCGCTAAAGGCCGACTTCCCGGCGCTACAAAGTGCTGACATTTGCCCAGTGTGAACCAGGCTTAAGGATCAATCCACTCCAACTCATCACTACCAAGCACTCAAAAGCAGAGAGCGTTATAAGCAAGCCAAGAAGAAAACTACCTACAAAGAGAGGACATCACTCTGAGGTAAGAGCTATGTTAAGATTAGTTTTAGTGACCCTGCCTTATTTCGTTTACGGCTTATGGAGCTGTCGCCGATGGGAATTCTCGCCGAAACACCAACCGAGAACTCTCGCCGACGTTGACATTTTTACCTAACCTGGACATTGGCACCTAACTTAACCTAACTGATCAAACTATTACTGGTATTTCATCCCTGAATGCAGAAATACGGGTAAAACCTGATTAAATGTGTATATTGAGTCCTTTTATATCAAGAATTTGAACACCGGCCGAAGGCGGCGAGTTATGATCGGCGACAGTTCCAGGTACCTCATTTACTACCTTATTAAGGAGTACGTCATCTTGGTATTATTCTAGTGTTTGCCCATACTCCCCCCTCTCCCCCAAAACAAGCTTGGGGACCTGGGGGAATGCGGGGTATTTGGCTGGGATACAAAATATGGTAATAATGGACGAGGACTTCACGGTCATTTTCAGAGACACCGACTAATTTTTCCCGGCCAAAAATAAGTGCTTTTTCTAATGGAGATCATTTTATTTTCCGGAAACCAATAGTTTTCATAAAAATACAAATAAATTCATCACCGAATTTTATGGTCGCCGTTTCATTAAAAATACTAAATCTCCATCAGAAAAAGCACTAAAACTTGGCCGGGAAAAATTTGTCAGGGTCTCAGATAACCGGGAAGTGATTGAATTGAACATACCAAATCTAACCTTATAGGTTTTAATGAAACCTAACCTAACCTTATCCACAAAGTATACCTAACCTAACCTTATAGGTTTTAATGAAACCTAACCTAACCTTAACCACAAAGTATACCTAACCTAACCTTATAGGCTTTAATGAAACCTAACCTAACCTTAGCCACAAAGTATACCTAACCTAACCTTATAGGTTTTAATGAAACCTAACCTAATCTTAACCACAAAGTATACCTTACCTAACCTTATAGGTTTTAATGAAACCTAGCCTAACCTTACCCACAAAGTATACCTAACCTAACCTTAGGTTAAGGTTAGGTTAGGTTTCATTAAAACCTATAAGGTTAGGTTAAGGTTAGATTTGGTATGTTCTATTCAATCACTTCCCGGTTATCTGAGACCCTGACAAATTTTTCCCGGCCAAGTTTTAGTGCTTTTTCTGATGGAGATTCAGTGTTTTTAATGGCGACCATAAAATTCGGTGATGAATTTTTTTTCTTATATGAAAACTATTGGTTTCCGGAAAATAAAACTATCTCCATTAAAAAAAAAACCTATTTTTGTCCAGAAAAAATTAGTCGGTGTCTCTGAAAATGACCGCGAAGTCATCGTCCATTATTACCCAAAATAAGCGTCGCAACTACAGTTTTTGAGTAAGGTGTGTTGAAACATTCCCTAGATCTCAGGAAAATGGATTGAATTTCTTCTAAGTCCAGAGACGTGTGAACCTGACGATCCTCACATATAGACTAGGAATATTATGTGAAAAGGGTCCCAGAAATCATATGAGGGGTAACGGTTTGTTACAAGCTATCACCCATACTAGGATTGAACCATGACACTTCCTGAGCAATATTAGCCTGGATGACACTTGGTATTTTTATTTGGGACCTCACAGTGGGTTATTTTGTGCAAGAGGTCAATTGCGAAATATCTGATTTTCTCGAAAATACAAAAATGTCAATAAAATGACCAATACTGCAGTTGCAAACTTATTTTTGGTGTCAAAATGAGCAAAATAACAAGCCATATTGTAAAAATATTGGTTTACGCTTTACTGACCGCTGAAACCCATGGAGAATCAAAGATCAAAGAATTTGTGGAATCACGGATTTGCAAACAAGACGTCGGCTTTCATGTAAAATTGAAACAGTCACAGAGTCCTACACTGACGACAATGTACACACTAGAAACGAGGAAGGATGCTAGTCAAAAGGGTCAAACCATCAAAGCAGACAGGCTTCTGTTCCAGCGGCTTCTTGTGGCACAGGACTCCGGACGTGATATAGACCTTAAAAGTCTTCTGAGTCATGAACTAACACCGGCACCACTGTCATTGGCAGACACAGCAGGACGCCTACGTCCTACGAATAAAGCTGCGCTCGTGAAGATCTTGGAGGATGGAGTAACTGTTGAGGTCCTGCCAAAGTCTTCGCTTAAGACATGTTTTATCATAGATGGTCAGGCATTGGTACAAGCCATTTGAAAACCAACGGGGACAAAGTCATTTGAAGATCTGGCTGATGTCTTCAATGCATCAGTGTTCAGTCATTTCAATGAGCACTGCTCAAGAGTCGATGTGGTTTTTGATCGATATCGTATCACATCAATCAAGTCTGGGACCCGGGAAAGGAGAGAGGGGCGAGTACGTTCTATCCGGCGCAAGATCGACAGCAGAGAGATTCCACGCCCTGCCAACTGGAAGCAGTTCATGGACTTACCAGAAAACAAGGCAAATCTTACCAAGTTTCTCAGCGATCAAAAGATGTTGGAGGCAAAAAAGAGCCGACCCACTTGTGAGTTGATCACTGCAGGTGGGTTTGAGGAAGAAACCAAAGTAGGATCGTCACAGGGGTCTGATGTTGAACAGCTGCAATAATCTCACGAGGAGGCCATACACGTATAATATTGCATGCCAAGGCGGCCTATATGGATGGATACGAACGGATCATAGTCTCGTGCAGGGACACTGACGTATTGGTACTGCTCACACACTTCGCGGGACAATTAAGTGGAGAGCTCTGGATGAGAACTGGCACAAGGCAGGAACTGCCTTATGTGGCTGTGCACGACATACAGTTGACACCGACCATGCAGCGTAACATCCTGGTGTACCATGCGGTTACAGGATGTGACACAGTTAGTCAACTAAGTGGACACGGGAAAAAGACGACATGGAAGGTATTCCAGCAACACGGAGCATTGCTTGATGACCTCGGACGTGGCACGCTGTCAGAATCCACCATACGGAGTGTGGAAGAGTTCTTCTGCCGCATTTACTCACCAGCTTCGGACGAAACTAACATCAACGATGTGCGATACCGCATGTTTCAAAAGGGCACCAAAGACCAAGAAAAGCTTCCGCCAAGTCGAAAATTTCTTGAACAACACATCAAACGCGCACACCACCAGGCTCAGGTGTGGTTCCAGGCAGATGTACCAATCCCTGAAATCGAGTCGCCCATTGGAAGTGGATGCTACGAGGATGCTACGAGGAGACTACACCCACACGTCAGTGTGGACGATCCTCTGCCAAACGAGTTCACAGACATAGTCTGCTGCAAGTGCAAAAATTGTGCAACTTCCAGATGCTCTTGTAGGGCCAAGAACTTGAAGTGCATAGCTGCATGTACCTGTAATAACGGAGTGTGTCACAACCCATGCAGTGTGGCAATTGAAACGGACTCCGAGTGACTTAAACACGACATTCTTTAATTTCATTTCATGTACATGTAAACTTGCATATATGCAATGATGCGCCTTTTTCGTCCATCGTTCACTGTTGCGTTACTTAAATTTTCACTAGATGTATGTTATGTTTGTAATAAGTAATTAAATCTACTCATTATTATAACATCAACTAATAGTTTTTCAATATGGCTTGTTATTCTGCTCATTTTGACACCAAATATAAGTTTGTAACTGCATTATTGGTCATTCTATTGACATTTTTGTATTTTCGAGAAAATCCGATATTTCGCGATTGGCCCCTTTTCATATAATATTCCTAGTCTATACTCATTATTATAGCATAAAGCATTATTTTTACAATATGGCTTGTTATTCTGCTCATTTTGACATCAAAATAAAGTTTGCAACTGCATTATTGGTCATTTTATTGACATTTTTGTCTTTTCGAGAAAATCAGATATTTCGCGATTGACCTCTTTCACAAAATAACCCACTGTGAGGTCCCAAATCAAAATATCAAGTGTCATCCAGGCTAATATTGCTCAAGAGGTGTCATGGTTCAATCCTAGCATGGGTGACAGCTAGAAACCGTTAACCTCATGTAAAATGTTGAGATTATATTCCTAGTCTAATAATGATGACCGGAGTATCGAGGACGCCCAAACCCCCCGCTAAGAGGTAAGGTAACATTTTGTTAGGTTACCGGGGGGGTCGAGGGGGGCAGAGGCCCCTTGTTAAGAGGTTAGGTCATATTATAATTATCTAGGGGCCGAGCACGCTGGGAGGTTAGGTTGAATTTGGTTAGGTTAGGTTATCGGTGGGTCAAGGGGGTGGGGCAAAGCCCCCGCTAGGTTAGGTTAAATTTGGCTAGGTTAGGTTAATCTTGGTTAGGCAAATTTCCCTAGATATAAGAAAATTACCTTATCTTTATGGAATTTTATCCCCCCATACATAACTCCAAAAGTACGTGTTTCCGACGCATTTTTTGTTCCCCACCTGAAAACCCCGCACTCCCACAGGTCCCCAGGCTTGTGTGGGGAAAGGGAGAGAGTATGGGCAAACGCTAGAAATTTACCGTTTACTAGTATTCTAATGTTTGCCCGCACTTCCCCCTCTTCCCCAAAACAACCTTGGGGACCTGGGGGAATGCGTGATATTTGGCTGGAGTACAAAATATACGTCGCAACCACATAGTTTCTGAGTTAAGGCCTGTTCCCACTAGCTCGCTTCTACGGTCGCCGTTGCCGTACACCGCCCAACAATGACGTCACATTCATCAACGCTTGAGTGGTTGTAGTGGTAATCAGGCACAGTTTGCACCTCCGCTCGAGCGGACACCGCCGAGTGGGAGAGATGACTTGATTTTAACTTTGTACGGCAGCCGTACAGCCGCACGCGGTGCGGTCGACTTTTTTTGTGACGTCATTGTTGGGCGGTGAACGGCAACGGCGGCCGTACAAGCGGGTTAGTGGGAACCGGCCTTTAGGGCATTGTAAAAATTCCCTAGATCTAGGGAATTGTTACTCCTATATAACTTCCCGCTATGTTAGGTTAAAGGTTTTGCTTAGGTTAGGTTAGATTACCGGAGGATCGAGGGGGTCGAGTCCACCCGCAAGGAGGTTAGGTCAAATTTGGTTAGGTAAATTTCCCTAGATCTAGGGAAATCACCCTATATCTAGGGAATTTTTCCTCCCCTCCATTACTCCAAAAATACATGTTTTCTACGCATTAGTTGTTCCCCATCCGAAAACCCCGCATTCGCACAGTTCCCCAAGCCTGTTTGGGGAAAGGCGGAGAGTATGGGCACACGCTATAAATTTACCGGTTACCGTTACCGTAGGTTTGTTTAGGCTAGGTATACAGAAACTCGGGTAAAAGCATTGATAGATATAAATATTCAATCAATCATTGGGGGCATACGCCGGGGGGCGCGTCGCCTCGCCCACCCTACGACGCCACTCCCGGGGGTCTCCACGTGCGAGTTCCCATGCAGGCTCCTTTCCCATACCAAGCAGCTCTCGACAAGAAACATCAACTTGCCCCAGCCACGAGCCTTGTGGGTGCCCCCTTGGCCTCCTCCACGCCGGATTGTCTCTTACAGATACAACCCGATGGGAAGGATCGGTTTCAGGGTAGCGTGCCACATGCCCATATAGCCGAAGTTGGCGCTGACGGACTATGCAGGTAATAGGCCTCGATTCAGTCTCACGGTGCAATCGCTGATTTGACACGTAATCATCCCAGCGATACCCCATGATTCTGCGAAGACACTTATTACCAAAGGCATGGATTCGTCTCTTCAAGTCACTATTTAGTGTCCATGTCTCACAACCATAGAGTAAGACAGGGATCACAAGCGACTTCAAGATTCGGATCTTTGTCCTTCTGCACAGGTACCGACAACGCCAAATACTCCCGCTGAGCGAGTCCATAACACCGTGGGCTATGCCAATCCGCCGTAAGACTTCTTGACGTGACCCGCCGTCATTATGGACTGCGCTACCAAGGTATGTAAAACTTTCCAAGATCTCAATGTCCTCGCCACACGCATGAACAGACTGTACTGCTTCATCTAGTAAGTCTCCAAACACCTGGACCTTGGTCTTGAGCCAGGGGACCTCAAGTCCCAAAGGCTTTGCCTCCTCGTGCAGCGCCTCGAGAGCCATCACCAGGACCTCCAGCGACTCAGCAAAGATTACTGCATCATCGGCAAAAACAAGATCAGTGATCTTGGTGTTGCCGACGGATGCTCCACAATCACTTTGATCTACAACCTTGTCCAATACCCAGTCCATACAAGCGTTGAAAAGTGATGGGGCAAGGACGCACCCTTGCCTCACTCCTGTATTCACAGGAAAGAAGCTGGATACACCTGCCCCACACTTCACAGCACTCTCAGTCCCAGAATACAGACCAGTTATCAAACCAATAGTCCTTGCAGGAATCACTCGAAGTCGCAGAAGATCCCAAAGTGACTCACGATGCACTGAGTCAAACGCCTTCTTGAGATCAACATAGGCTGCAAGCATCCCCTGTCGAAACTCACGTCGGCGTTCCACCAGGACACGAAGCGCTAGGATACGGTCCGTTGTTGACTTACTAGGCGTGAACCCAGACTGCTGAGGTCTCTGATGCTTCACCAGATGACTGCGAATCCGTGTCAGCAATAGATGGGCAAGCACCTTGCCTGGTACGCTGAGCAGTGTAATACCGCGGTAATTGTTGCAGTCCTGACGGTCCCCTTTCCCTTTCCAGATAGGGACGACCAGCCCCCTTTTCCAGTCAGGAGGAATGGTACCTGATTGCCACACGGCAGTCAGGACAGCATGCAACCCGCGGATCATGGCCTCACCCCCAGCTTTGAGGAGCTCCGCACTGATATTACAAACACCAGCTGCCTTTCCACCCCTCAACTTTGCTACAGCCTCTCTGACTTCGTCAAGAGAGGGTGCGGTTTCGTCAATGGGAGGATCGGCATCCACTGCCTGTAACCCAGCGGTTAATATAAATATTGAGTTGTATAAAATAGGAACACTTGAGAACGTGAAAAGTTGGAACTCTCGCCGCTGGGTACGATAGATCCGGTAGACGAGAATACCATAAACCCCCTCACGGACAGCAGCCAGGATAGGTTAGTGTTAGGTTTATTCGTGACCTATATTTTGCTTGTAGATTTTGATGTGTTTCGGAATAATCTGGTTAGTTGTTTTTTTAAATCACTAGTTTTTCACTGGTGGGGTCAAGAGGGTAAAAAGAAAAACAAGTAGGGATTGCCTAGAAAAACAAAGGTCAGATTCTTTCAAAATATATCAGACAAATATCGTTTGTTCAGATAATGGATGGTACCTACATACCATTGGACGCACGTAGTGGTGGCAAAAAGTGCGTGTGTCGTCACCGCGTTTCTGCTGCGAGCATCTTCTACTGGCATCTTCCGGGACCCGCGACCAAAACAAACACAGTGGATCGTGCAAGAAGACTTCGTCTGGCTGCTATTGGCCTCAATTTGTGTGTTTTGGCACATTATATGCCAAAATATGCAAAGATTGGATATTTCTCTTTATTTCACTGGAATGCAGGGTTGTCCTAAGTCGTGGTCATGTGTGTCGCTTCTGTTCTATGATGTCGAGTAAATGTTTAATCTATACTTGCACATTAAAAATACACCTTTTTCATCTATACCCATTCTGTTCCACCTGTGTCCCCAACGCCATGCTGTGTTCACTCATGCCAAGTCATCGGAGTGATGCTGTGTGAATGCACAACGTGAAGGCGTGAACCTTATGAATCGTAAAATTAGGACATGGATCCTCCTCACCATTCACTCATTCCAGGATATAATGATTACTGTTGATTTTACTATTAACATAAGATACCTATATGTAGCGACGTCGTTCTGGCCATGTTTTTTCTTACTTAAAATTAACATAACTATGCCTTTGCTCGCGTGCCAGAGTCTGTGCAAGCATGATGCCGCAATCAAAGTCTTGAAAAGATGGATGCCACAATGAAGCACAACACACTCTCCTTATAAGCCTACACCTTGAAAATACTCTAAACGTTGCTATTCAACTACTTTTGTACTGCTAATAAAGAGCCTCAGGTCCCCGTCAAGCGGAGAAACACATCCTTACATTAATACTGTCTAGTGTTGTGCCAAGAAATATCTCACCAACCTTGTGTATTTTTTTTGGAAAATTCGTGTTTTTCTTTCCTCGGAGAATACGTGTATGTATTGAAAAACACAAGAGGTTATAGTTAAAGACACAAATATAGGACTAATTTACCAATGAAACACTCAAAAAAATATTTCACATGTTCGTTGCCAGAACATCACAAATATTCTGAAGTATTGAACAAGTATTTATACATAGCTTCTATATACATACTATGTGTAAGCTGATCCACACTACAAGTATACTGAGAACAATCATACATTCACTTAGCTATGCACATATGTAAAAAAACCTCATTGGTACACACATAAATAACTTGCATACATACAAGCTTCAACGAGGAGCTACATGTATACACACCAAGGGCTGTACACAAGTCTTCGCATATGTACTAATGAACGTACAGGACACCATCACCACATCCCCTATACACACCCCTCCCTACGCGCGCACACACACACACACACACACACACACACACACACACACACACACACACACACACACACACACACACACACACACACACACACACACACACACACACATATATATATATATTATATATACATATACACCCCATACAAGCAGCACACCCCAGTCACCCTATCCAGTAAACGACTCACCCCTATTTGCATTATTTGATGGATGGAAAAAAAGAACTCTGATGAAAAAATAAGGTTTGTTCCGCTTCTTATACAAACATCACAGCTCCGGACCCACTGCGGGGTGAAGGGAGGCGGGGTGAGGGGAGGTGGGGTGAGCCAGGGCCTGCCAGGGAGGGTGCAGACAAGAGGGGAAGTGGGGTGAGGAGGGAAGGCTGTGTGCGTGTGTGTGAGGGTCCACGCTATGTATATATGTATATATGTATGTGTGTACGTCCTTCACACACACACGCCCATAACTACACCCAGCTCTAGGAACCACGCCCATCCTTTGCTGTGTGTCAAGTGTAGTTAGTAGTAGTTAGTGAGAAGTTGTAGTAGTAGTAGTGTAATAGTAATAGGAATTGCATTATTATTATTATCAATTATTAGTGGTGGTAGTAATAGTATAGTAGATATAGAAGTAGTGATAGCTGCAGCATAATGAGTACACTTAGTAAAAGATATACGTGGTGGTAATAGTATAGTAGTAGATATAGTGATAGCTGCAGCATAATGAGTACACTTAGTAAAACATATAGGTGGCGGTTATAGTACAGAAGTAGAAGTAGTGATAGCTGCAGCATAATGAGTACACTTAGTAAAAAATATAGGTGGCGGTTATAGTATAGTAGTAGAAGTAGTGATAGCTGCAGCATAATGAGTACACTTAGTAAAAGATATAGGTGCAGTATCAGTACCACATAGATAAGCTTTATAAAGGTGATATAGCGTGGCATTGGCTACATACAGTAACAGTGGTGCCTACATACAGGTGGCTCTACACTGTGACAGCGGCGGTAACGAAGAGCGGCCGGCACAGGTGACACGCGGCAATAAACAGTCAGGTGATCCATAGAGGCGATAGTAGTGCGTTCAATCATTGATAGTTAACCCTTATAAATCCCACTTCCCTCCCCATGCGCCCCTTTTTCCCCGAGACCCCTTCCCCGCTTCCCCTACCCCTTATACCAAAGCTGTGAAGAGGGAGGGGAGGGGAGAAACATATTTTAATTGAGACTCACTACAGTGTACATTTTATATCAAAGGGAACTCTCCCGGTCGAAGCACCAGAATATATTGCAATTTTTCGACTAACTGGATCAGGTAAAATTTGCTAATGAAAAAGATTGCGATGGAGAGGAGGAGAGGGGGGGGGGTGAGGGAGAGGTCATGAGAGAGAGAGAGAGAGAGAGAGAGAGAGAGAGAGAGCGAGAGCGAGAGCGAGAGCGAGAGCGAGAGCGAGAGCGAGAGCGAGAGCGAGAGCGAGAGCGAGAGAGCTGGTGAAAGGGTCGAGTAAGAACAAAAGGCTTGAGGACAGATCCCATTAATCCTAAGCTGGGATCGCCTGGTTTCGGCTCTCACAGCTCTCCCTTCCCTCCCCCCCCCCCCCCCCCCCCCCCCCCCCCCCCCCCCCCCTCCCCCCCCCCCCCTTCCCCTCCCCTCCCCTTCCCCCTCCCTCTCTCTCCCATTTCCCCATCGCCCCGTTCTCAAAGTCTCTTATTACTGAGTATTCTTCCTGGGATGTAATATTGTAATATACACAGGTAAACACTTTTTTTCATTCCCGTGTGGTGAGCAAGTTTACGGCCAATCGAATGAACCGGAAACTTGATATATTTGTTGTGTGTGTGTGTGTGTGTGTGTGTGTGTGTGTGTGTGTGTGTGTGTGTGTGTGTGTGTGTGTGTGTGTGTGTGTGTGTGTGTGTGTGTGTGTGTGTGTGTAGGGTAAGGTCATGTGGGGGGGGAGGGTGAAGGTCACGCTGGATGAGCATATCAGGTCAACCGCAAAATGTTCCCTTCCCCCTCCTACCCCTCCCCTTGCCTCCCCCCTCCCCCCTTCTTCCCATAGCTGGTACAGTACCCTCCCCCCTGCCCCCTCACCCCCCTTCAGTCCTGAAAGCCTGGTGACTGACAGCTCGCCGCCAGGGATGGACACACACCACACACACACACACACACACACATACACACACACACACAGACACACAGACACACACACACAGAGACACACACACACACACACAGACAGACAGACACACACACACACACACACACACACATAATAAATTATATTCTATTATATTCTATTCTATTCTATTCACACACAGACACACACACACACACAGACACACACACACACACATACACACACAGATACACACACACATAATATCAACTTTACCAACAAACATACATACAAAACAAACTAAATATAACAAATCGCAAATAAATCAAACACAAGCGCATGCACACAAACACACAAGCATACACACACACACACACACACACACACACACACACACACACACACACACACACACACACACACACACACACACACACACAGTTACACACACATACAAACACACACACACACACACACACACACACACACACACACACACACACACACACACACACAGACGCACAAGCACACACACACACACACAGACGCACAAGCACACACACACACACACACACCGCGCGATGGTCAGGTTGATAACGTTCTGGTCTCTCACTCCGTGGGTAGGCGGTTCGAATCCTCGCGCTCCCGGGGATTTTTCACTTGACAAATTCGGGCGGTTACTGTCCTCCTTGAGCAAGGGGATGGGGGTGTGTGGTGTGTGAGGTCCTAGCATTGCCCAAAGATCGGTAATAATGAGCTCCAAGCTCGCACTGAGAGGGTGAAACTAGCGATCGCGAGCCAGCTCGCGTGGACAAGACCATGGGTGAATGACATACACACACACACACACACACAGGCGATGGTAATCATCCTCGAGGTATTTCCGCGCTTTACCTATATACTTATCACTTTCCCTCCTCCGCCTCTCAAACCCCATACTCCCCCTCACCCTCCCCCTCATCTCCCTGCCTCACACCACCACACGTCCCTCATAACACGTCTCATCACCCGCCACACACCACACTCACACACCACACCCACACACCGTATACCATTTAGCGGCTATCCAGCGACGCGGAGAGAGAAAAAAGTAATTAAAAACAGACGACTAAGCAAATAAGACAACTGGATGGTTTCACTCACTCAAACTAACGAGGCCGCTTAAGTCATTCGGTCTCAAAGTAATGCTCAGTACGTGTGATGGAAGCGTGTGATGCAGAATAACGTAACAAAAAAAGCTCTATCGTAAAAGCAAAATGTGTCGCGGCTCACAGGATTACGTTAAGATATTACATGATTTATCAAATTGTGCACGATTATTAATTTATGACACGACAAGGCACTTTTACTTCATTTTTCTTTTATCTTAGAGGTGTAAAATGCGTAGGTAGTCTGGTATAGATCGATTGCTTAATAGATCATTGTTTTTTTATGCAGGGAGAGAGAGAGAGAGAGAGAGAGAGAGAGAGAGAGAGAGAGAGAGAGAGAGAGAGAGAGAGAGAGAGAGAGAGAGAGAGAGAGAGAGAGAGAAAAAAAAGTATAATTTTGTTCAGGCCGGATTCCAAACAGCATATCGCCCACACTCAATACGATGACCTTGGAAACCACCGCGAACTGATACACCTTTAGAAAAAATCACAAAGAGAGATATATATAAAAAAACCAAGATTACAACATTAAATCAAACCAGCCGCCACATACCCACTGCAAGGAACGCGAAACCCCATACCAGGGAAGAAGGAAGGAAGGACCAAGACTGCAGGAGGGAGGTGCGAGTGTAGACAAGACTTGGATGCGCAGGACGATAATAATAGGCGAAGAGCATATAGGGCGTAAAGACATTGATAAAAAAGGGATGGAGGCGAAGAGCGCTTAGGAGTGGTGTTGATACAGGAGGCGTGTGGGGGTGTGGGTACCGAGGGCGTTGTGGCGTGGGTACCGAGAGCGTTGTGGCGTGGGTACCAAGGGCGTTGTGGCGTGGGTACCGAGGGTGTTGTGGCGTGGGTACCGAGAGCGTTGTGGCGTGGGTACCGAGGGCGTTGTGGCGTGGGTACCGAGAGCGTTGTGGCGTGGGTACCAAGGGCGTTGTGGCGTGGGTACCGAGGGTGTTGTGGCGTGGGTACCGAGGGCGTTGTGGCGTGGGTCTCGAGGGCGTTGTGGCGTGGGTCTCGAGGCGCGGGAGGAGGAGTGGGTACCGAGGGCGTTGTGGCGTGGGTCTTGAGGGCATTGTGGCGTGAGTACCGAGGGCGTTGTGGCGTGGGTCTCGAGGGCATTGTGGCGTGGGTACAGAGGGCGTTGTGGCGTGGGTCTCGAGGGCATTGTAGCGTGGGTACAGAGGGCGTTGTGGCGTGGGTACAGAGGGCGTTGTGGCGTGGGTACAGAGGGCGTTGTGGCGTGGGTACAGAGGGCGTTGTGGCGTGGGTACCGAAGGCGTTGTGGCGTGGATACCGAGGGGTCCGAGGGCGTTGTGGCGTGGGTACCGAAGGCGTTGTGGCGTGGATACCGAGGGCGTTGTGGCGTGGGTACCGAGGGCGTTGTGGCGTGGGTACCGAGGGCGTTGTGGCGTGGGTACCGAGGGCGTTGTGGCGTGGATACCGAGGCGCGGGAGGAGGAGTGGGTATAAGGCACTGAGCAGAACAACAAGGGACACACGAGGG
>JACEEZ010017405.1:175000-185000 GCA_016584305.1 Chionoecetes opilio
GAAGAAGGATGAGGTGGGAAGTAGAGAATGAGAAAGAGTAGGAACGAGATCAACTAAGAATAGAGAAAATGGAAAATATACATGGAAGAGAAGACAAGCTAATAAACATAATGGAAAAGAAAACGTAGAATAAAGGGAGATCATATAGGAGAGATAGGGAGAGAAAGAAAGATAGAAGGATGATTTTTGGAGTGTACATTAGGGAGGAGGAAGGGGAGAACAGAAAGGGGGATAAAGGGTATGAAGGAAGATAAAGGGAGGAGAGGAGTTGTGATGAAACTCTTGTGAGTATGCAGAAGTAAGGAAGACAGTGGAAGGCGGAGGGAAGGGGGGGGGGTGCGAGGGGTAATGTAATGGGTAAGGGGGCAAGGGGAGGGGGCGAGGGGTAATGGTAAGGGGGTGACGCGCCCACATAATGGCTGTAAATAGAACACTTGTCAGCAGTTCTTAGAGTCCTCCTTTCTCCTCTCATCCTTATTTTTCCTAGTATTCTTTTTTTATATAGTAGTATAGTAGTAATAGTAGTAGTAGTAGTAGTAGTAATAAGAGTGGCAGTTGTATCATTACCGTCATCATTATTCCTGTTCTTCACATTGTTACTTATCATCATCGTCGTCGACATCATCATCATAAATTTTTTTCTCGCATCACAATGAAGGGAAAAAAAAACCTGTCAAAAAAATTAAGCAACTATTGATATCTCTAGCTTGGAGTTCATAGTGGCCGTTCTTAGGATAATGCTAGGACCTCACCACCACACACACCCATCCCCTTGCTCAAGGGGGACAGTAACCGCCCGAATTTGTTAGTGAAAAATCCCCGTGAGCAAGCGAGGATTCGAACCGGCAAACCATGCGCAGAATGGCGCGCCAACGCCCTATCCATGCACTTGATCATCGTAGCGTGTGTGTGTGTGTGTGTGTGTGTGTGTGTGTGTGTGTGTGTGTGTGTCAGCAGCAGCCCACAGAGGCCATTAATCAAACGGCAAGTGTGGTGGTCAGCTTGTGTAATGACGCCTCCCACACCCCAACCATGGGGGGGGAGAGAGAGAGAGAGAGAGAGAGAGAGAGAGAGAGAGAGAGAGAGAGAGAGAGAGAGAGAGAGAGAGAGAGAGAGAGAGAGAGAGAGAGAGAGAGAGAGAGAGAGAGAGAGAGAGAGAATATAAGAAACAAGAGTATAAGATGAAAAGAGTATAAAAGGAAGATGTGAGACTGCATGTAAAGGCAACAAGGCTAAAGTATAGTGCACGTTATAGTATATATAGAAATAGAGACAATAAGATAAGTAGGATCAGTGACGGCTCGTGGCATAGGGCTGCAGAGCTGCAGCACCCCCAGACTTACTCACTGTCAGGTGTATGATTCCTTTAGAGACAGCAGAATTGATACACTACAAACAAATATATCATAATAAAATGTCGTTATATGTTATTTAATTATTTTCAATACGTTACTAAGTGAATTTTCATTAAAACCAGACCAAAATTTAAGTTACTTTCATATTTGCTGTACAATTCATGTCTGCGCCGCCGCCGCACCACTTGTGAACACAGTGAGCTGCAGCTGAGGCAGCTAAATCTCGTCCCTCTCGTGTTTACAGTGCTTGTAGACGGTGTGGTTAAATCGTGTTTTCTTTAATTACCCTATGGCGATGGAAAATCCAGTGAAGTATTTGCAAAACATCAACTTATCCCAGCTGACACTAAATGAAAAGACTTGAAATCAAGCGGTACCGACTTTATTTTCAAGTAATACTGTAATTCTACCATCGCCACCTCAGCCATCCCCACTGCTACCAACACTACCACCCCTACCATCCCTTCTACCACCACCACTACTACCATGCCCTGAAATCCGTGAACATCAATTACAACTCATACTTGAGATAGGTAAAATTTGTGTTGCTGCTGTGTGAAGCTTGCAGTCTCTCCATTGTATTTTATCACGAGCCGCCACTGAGTAGGATCATAGTAGGAGGAGGAGGAGGAGGAGGAGGAGGAGGAGTAGTGTCAGAATTCGGTATTGTATTTCTTGCTCGCACGTATACACATCACCTCCGTGGTGTAGTGGCTAATGCGCCTAGCTAATTCGCGGGCCCAGGTTCGAATCCCGGCCAGGGCAGTCGGCGTGCAGGCCAGCTAGCTGTTCATCCTGCCTTTCGGAGTTGGTCGATAAATGGGTACCTTGGGAAACCTGGGGAAGGTAACTGTGGTAACCCGGATATCACACCTAGCCCTGTGTCCCGGGCTAATGAGTTTCTCACCCACCACAGGCTCAAAGGCTAATGCGACGGAGATGAGCACCGAGGCCACTTGCAGCTTAACGTATGCCCCCTTACCTTTACCTTACACATACAATAAACACTTCACAAAGATATTATAATTGTATCTGAATTCATCTTTGTTTTTTTAAATTGCCTTTTTTATTCCTGTCTTTTTTCATCGTGGTTTTTTTCAGTTGCATTTTTCATTCCTGTTTTTTTGTTTTTTCTCCACCACCAATTAAGTGACTGGGAACAACTACTCGACAACTAACAACTAACTCACCTCTATATAGGGACTCACTCTTCCCCTCTTCCATGGTTGGCTGGGAGGACGCTCTTCTCCCACCATAGAGACAAGACACACTCACGCCCACGCTTGCTGGAAAGATGAAATATAGTTAAAAAAGATTACCACCAGGATTCCACGTAAACATATATTTCATTCATATTCATGATATATTTTTATGGAGCTGTATTTTATGTAGTCTATTGTCTGCCCATTCTCTCTCTCTCTCTCTCTCTCTCTCTCTCGCTCTCGCTCTCGCTCTCTCTTCTCTCTCTCTCTCTCTCTCTCTCTCTCTCTCTCTCTCTCTCTCTCTCTCTCTCTCTCTCTCTCTCTCTCTCTTTTAATACAGACTGTGCGTTCAGCAATGTATATGAATAATGATATTTTCTTTGCTCAACGATACATGTCAATATTTAATTGTTATATAATGTCACGCCCTTGCGCACGAATTGCGCATCTGTTGACGTGGATAGAACAAAATATTTGTATTAAAGTACCTACATTTTTTTTCTCACTCTGTCATTTTTTTCTTCTTAGTAGTAAAATAAGTAATAATAGTAGATGTGATAGTAGTAGTAGTAGTAGTCTATAGTAGTAGTAGTATAGTAGTAGTAGTAGTAGTAGTAGTAGTAGTAGTAGTATAGTAGTATAGTAGTATATAGTAGTAGTAGTAACAGTAGTAGTAGTAGTACATACTCGCATAGAGAACGGGAATATGCGGTCGGTAAGGATTCTATAGGAGCGGTTGGTCATCTCAGCATAGGGAGGCAGCAGCACACGCACACCATAACCTGGCTGCAGCGGGTCCTTGAGGTTTAAGCCCAGTATAGCGACACCCAATTACCCGCCCGCCATAAGCCCATGACTGCGTCTTGGGAGGGCCATTTGCTGCAGGGGAGGCGGCAAAGGATCATGACTGGGCTGTTTCTGTTGTTGCTGCGGGGGACGTATGCTATCCAGAAGGCTTGATCTTAAGCCAGCCAGTACAGCATGTGATGTAATGACGTGAATGTCACAACACCATCACGAGTGGAGTCATATTTATAATGAGAAAGTTCTTATTGAATAGATTTGTTATGGTCATGCAAGTAGTTTGTGTTTTGGTGTGTAACGTAAACCATCATAGATTTTGGCCCGTTATAGAATATTACAATGCAACTGATTTTTATTTCTTGTTTTTACTTTATTTTTGTTTTTTGGGTTTTTTTTCATTCATGTGAGTTTATTGATTCATTAACAATTATTATCGCATCACGGACAGTACACCAAGTTATCGCATCACGGACAGTACAACAAGTTATCGCATCACGGACAGTACAACAAGTTATCGCATCACGGACAGTACAACAAGTTATCGCATCACGGACAGTACAACAAGTTATCGCATCACGGACAGTACAACAAGTTATCGCATCACGGACAGTACAACAAGTTATCGCATCACGGACAGTACAACAAGTTATCGCATCACGAACAGTACAACAAGTTATCGCATCACGGACAGTACAACAAGTTATCGCATCACGAACAGTACAACAAGTTATTGCATCACGGACAGTACAACAAGCTATCACATCACGGACAGTACAACAAGCTATCCCATCACGGACAGTACAACAAGTTATCGCATCACGAACAGTACAACAAGTTATCGCATCACGAACAGTGCAACAAGTTATCGCATCACGAACAGTACAACAAGTTATCGCATCACGGACAGTACACCAAGTTATCGCATCACGGACAGTACAACAAGTTATCGCATCACGAACAGTACAACAAGTTATCGCATCACGGACAGTACAACAAGTTATTGCATCACGGACAGTACAACAAGCTATCACATCACGGACAGTACAACAAGCTATCCCATCACGGACAGTACAACAAGTTATCGCACCACGGACAGTACACCAAGTTATCGCATCACGGACAGTACACCAAGTTATCGCATCACGGACAGAACACGAAGTTATCACATCACGGACAGTACACCAAGTTATCGCATCACGGACAGTACACCAAGTTAACGCATCACGGACAGTACAACAAGTTATCGCATCACGGACAGTACAACAAGTTATCGCATCACGGACAGTACAACAAGTTATTGCATCACGGACAGTACAACAAGTTATCGCATCACGGACAGTACAACAATTTATCGCATCACGGACAGTACAACAAGTTATCACATCACGTACAGTACAAGTTATCACATCACAGACAGAAAACCAAGTTATCGCATCACGTACAGTACAACAAGTTATCGCATCACGGACAGTACACCATGTTAGTTCATCACGGACAGTACAACAAGCTATCGCATCACGGACAGTACACCAAGTTATCGCATCATGGACAGTACATCCAGTTATCGCATCACGGACAGTACAACAAGCTGTCGCATCACGGACAGTACAACAAGTTATCACATCACGGACAGTACACCAAGTTATCACATCACAACAAGTTATCACATCACGGACAGTACAACAAGTGATCACATCACAAATAGTACAACAAGTTATCACATCACGGACAGTACAACAAGTTATCACATCACGGACAGTACAACAAGTTATCACATCACGGACAGTACAACAAGTTATCACATCACGGACAGTACAACAAGTTATCGCATCACGGACAGTACAACAAGTTATCATATCACGGACAGTACAACAAGTTATCGCATCACGGCAAGTACAACAAGTTATCACATCACGGACAGTACAACAAGTTATCATATAACGGACAGTACAACAAGTTATCGCATCACGTACAGTACAACAAGTTATCGCATCACAGACAGTACACCAAGCTATCGCATCACGTACAGTACAACAAGTTATCGCATCACGGACAGTACACCAAGTTAGTTCATCACGGACAGTACAACAAGCTATCGCATCATGGACAGTACACCAAGTTATCGCGTCACGGACATTATATCAAGTTATCGCATCACGGACAGTACAACAAGTTGTCGCATGACGCACAGTACACAACTTATCGCATCACGGACAGTACACCAAGTTATCGCATCACGGACAGTAACACAAGTTATCGCATCACGGACAGTACACAAGTTATCGCATCACGGACAGTAGCTACACCAAGCTATCGCATCACGAACAGTACATCAAGTTATCGCATCACGGACAGTACAACAAGTTATCGCATCACGGACAGTACAACAAGTTATCGCATCACGGACAGTACACAAGTTATCGCATCACGGACAGTAGCTACACCAAGCTATCGCATCACGAACAGTACATCAAATTATCGCATCACGGACAGTACAACAAGTTATCGCATCACGGACAGCACAACAAGTTATTGCATCACGGACAGTACAACAAGTTATTGGATTACGGATAGTACAAGTTATTGCATCACGGACAGTACAACAAGTTATTGTTACACGGACAGTACAAGTTATCGCATCACGGCCAGTACAACAAGTTATCGCATCACGCACAGTACAACAAGTTATCGCATCAAGGATAGTACAACAAGTTATCGCATCACGGACAGTACAACAAGTTATCGCATCACAGACAGTACAACAAGCTATCGCATCACGGACAGTACAACAAGTTATTGCATCACGGACAGTAGAACAAGTTATTGGATCAGGGACAGTACAAGTTATTGCATCACGGACAGTACAACAAGTTATTGGATCACGGACAGTACAAGTTATTGCATCACGGACAGTACAACACGTTATTGGATCACGGACAGTACAAGTTATCGCATCACGCACAATACACCAAGCTATCGCATCACGAACAGTACATCAAATTATTGCATCACGGACAGTACACCAAGTTATCGCATCACGGACAGTACAACAAGTTATCGCATCACGGACAGTACAACAAGTTATCGCATCACGGACAGTACAACAAGTTATCGCATCACGGACAGTACAACAAGTTATCGCATCATGGACAATACAACAAGTTATCGCACCACGGACAGTACAACAAGTTATCGCATCACGGACAGTACAAGTTATCGCATCACGGACAGTATAACAAGTTATCGTATCACGGACAGTACACCAAGTTATCGCACCACGGACAGTACAACAAGTTATCGCATCACGGACAGTACACAAAGTTATCGCACCAAGGACAGTACAACAAGTTATCGCATCACGGACAGTACAACAAGTTATCGCATCACGGACAGTACAACAAGTTATCGCATCACGGACAGTACAACAAGTTATCGCATCACGGACAGTACAACAAGTTATCGCATCACGGACAGTACAGCAAGTTATCGCATCACGGACAGTACAACAAGTTATTGCATTACGGAGAGTACAACAAGTTATCGCATCACGGACAGTACAACAAGTTATCGCATCACGGACAATACAACAAGTTATTGGATTACGGATAGTACAAGTTATTGCATCACGGACAGTACAACAAGTTATTGTTACACGGACAGTACAAGTTATCGCATCACGGCCAGTACAAAAAGTTATCGCATCACGCACAGTACAACAAGTTATCGCATCAAGGACAGTACAACAAGTTATCGCATCACGGACAATACAACAAGTTATCACATCACAGACAGTACAACAAGCTATCGCATCACGGACAGTACAACAAGTTATTGCATCACGGACAGTAGAACAAGTTATTGGATCACGGACAGTACAAGTTATTGCATCACGGACAGTACAACAAGTTATTGGATCACGGACAGTACAAGTTATTGCATCACGGACAGTACAATACGTTATTGGATCACGGACAGTACAAGTTATCGCATCACGCACAATACACCAAGCTATCGCATCACGAACAGTACATCATATTATTGCATCACGGACAGTACAACAAGTTATCGCATCACGGACAGTACAACAAGTTATCGCATCACGGACAGTACAACAAGTTATCGCATCACGGACAGTACAACAAGTTATCGCATCACGAACAGTACTACAAATTATTGCATCACGGACAGTACAACAAGTTATCGCATCACCGACAGTACAACAAGTTATCGCATCACGGACAGTACAACAAGTTAACGCATCACGGACAGTACAACAAGTTATCGCATCACGGACAGTACAACAAGTTAACGCATCACGGACAGTACAACAAGTTATCGCATCACGGACAGTACAACAAGTTATCGCATCATGGACAGTACAACAAGTTATTGCATCACGGACAGTACAACAAGTTATCGCATCACGGACAGTACAACAATTTATCGCATCACGGACAGTACAACAATTTATCGCATCACGGACAGTACAACAAGTTATCGCATCACGGACAGTACAACAAGTTATCGCATCACGGACAGTAGCTACACCAAGCTATCGCATCACGAACAGTACATCAAATTATCGCATCACGGACAGTACAACAAGTTATCGCATCACGGACAGCACAACAAGTTATTGCATCACGGACAATACAACAAGTTATTGGATTACGGATAGTACAAGTTATTGCATCACGGACAGTACAACAAGTTATTGTTACACGGACAGTACAAGTTATCGCATCACGGCCAGTACAAAAAGTTTATCGCATCACGCACAGTACAACAAGTTATCGCATCAAGGACAGTACAACAAGTTATCGCATCACGGACAATACAACAAGTTATCACATCACAGACAGTACAACAAGCTATCGCATCACGGACAGTACAACAAGTTATTGCATCACGGACAGTAGAACAAGTTATTGGATCACGGACAGTACAAGTTATTGCATCACGGACAGTACAACAAGTTATTGGATCACGGACAGTACAAGTTATTGCATCACGGACAGTACAATACGTTATTGGATCACGGACAGTACAAGTTATCGCATCACGCACAATACACCAAGCTATCGCATCACGAACAGTACATCATATTATTGCATCACGGACAGTACAACAAGTTATCGCATCACGGACAGTACAACAAGTTATCGCATCACGGACAGTACAACAAGTTATCACATCACGGACAGTACAACAAGTTATCGCATCACGGACAGTACAACAAGTTATCGCATCATGGACAATACAACAAGTTATCGTACCACGGACAGTACAACAAGTTATCGCATCACGGACAGTACAAGTTATCGCATCACGGACAGTATAACAAGTTATCGTATCACGGACAGTACACCAAGTTATCGCACCACGGACAGTACAACAAGTTATCGCATCACGGACAGCACACCAAGTTATTGCACCACGGACAGTACAACAAGTTATCGCATCACGGACAGTACAACAAGTTATCGCATCACGGACAGTACAACAAGTTATCGCATCACGGACAGTACAACAAGTTATCGCATCACGGACAGTACAACAATTTATCGCATCACGGACAGTACAACAATTTATCGCATCACGGACAGTACAACAAGTTATTGCATCACGGACAGTACAACAAGTTATCGCATCACGGACAGTACAACAAGTTATCGCATCACGGACAGTACAACAAGTTATCGCATCACGGACAGTACAACAAGTTATCGCATCACGGACAGTACAACAAGTTATCGAATCACGGACAGTACAACAAGTTATCGCATCACGGACAGTACAACAAGTTATCGCATCACGGACAGTACAACAAGTTATCGCATCACGGACAGTACAACAAGTTATCGAATCACGGACAGCATATTGCTTTATAGAATGAAAGTCCATGTATATAATACGCGTGTCCTTTTAATAAGATGCTTTGACCATTTCAGTGTCGCTGTCTATATACCACTGTTGAAACGTCGCAGCGGCAGTGATGTTGTCTATATATACTCTATTCTGCGGCCTATTGTTCCCTTGCAATGCATGCTTGGCGCCGCACAGCAAGAACGGACGGCAGGGGTCCGCTGGAAATTAAAATGTTGGTTAAATTAATTTCGAACGGTCTCTCTGTTGGGTATTTTTTTGTTTAATGTTTTTATTATGTATATAGCGGCAATGTATTTATTAGAAAATGTGTACTTAGAGAGAGAGAGAGAGAGAGAGAGAGAGAGAGAGAGAGAGAGAGAGAGAGAGAGAGAGAGAGAGAGAGAGAGAGAGAGAGAGAGACTAATGAACAAACTGCATCTCAGTAAGCATGAAAGCTGCAGTCACTCAACACACGCTGAGTCACACTTAACATTCTGAAGCTCATGATATTAAATGACACCAAGGCGCCGTAAGTCGTTCCCTCGCATCACTGTCCTTAATCAGCCGTCATTGCGGCACCATCATTCATAATGTTTAGTTCCAGGTGCCAAATTAGTGGTCAAAGGTATGTACATTACTATACACAGACCCTCCCCCCTCCTAAGTCCTTCTCTCTGTTCACCTGTTATTCAGAAGCGACATTAGTGGTGGTATATCTGTCTGTCTGTCTGTCTGTCTGTCTGTCTGTCTGTCTGTCTGTCTTTCCCTGTA
>JACEEZ010017405.1:192500-200000 GCA_016584305.1 Chionoecetes opilio
AGAGGTGAGTTAGTTGTTAGTTGTCGAGTAGTTGTTCCCAGTCACTTAATTGGTGGTGTCATGCATGAAGGTTGAGGATTCGTGACGCCTCAACAAGACTATACTGTATAATATAAGGAAATCGTTGTAATATTAGTTTTGAATTAAATGATGCTTTGTAATTCACCCACGGCCTTGATCATATGTTTGACCTGCAACTGCCTGCCATCTGTTATACCCTCCCACTGTGTGTATTCATCTAGTTGTATTCATCAGTTGTATTTTACAGGGCCTGAGCATCGCTCGTATGGCCCAGTCTCCATATCAACATTTTTTATCATTCATCCTTAGTGTTTAGTGTTGGCCGAAGCCACCACCCCGAGAGGCGGGTCACAAACCCCCGGCTAACACCCGTTACCCATTCACTGCTGGGTGGACAAGGGCTCGGGTTTTAAGAAGACCGCCCGTCTGTCTTCGCTCCGCCCGGGGATCGAACCCGGGACTTCTCGGTTGTGAGCCGAGTGTGCTAACCGCTACACTACGGAGTTCCCCAACGTGTGTTTCGTGTGTGTGTGTGTGTGTGTGTGTGTGTGTGTGTGTGTGTGTGTGTTTGCATATTTTTCTTTTAGGCTTCCAATGAAAGGTATGATGCGTTGTGCCTGTTTTTTGTACATATATGACAGCAATTATGTGTCTGCAGTGATACATTTCTTTGCCATCTGGACACACACACATACACACATACATTCAAAACCTCACCATATCTCTCTCTCTCTCTCTCTCTCTCTCTCTCTCTCTCTCTCTCTCTCTCTCTCTCTCTCTCTCTCTCTCTCTCTCTCTCTCTCTCTCTCTCTCTCTCTCTCTCTGTACCCTTTTTTTCATTGTCTCGTGCGAACATTTCAGCCAATTTCAATCAGCTTCTTGTCGACTTCAGTGAAGCTTCAAATTGGGGGCCACAAGTTCGAGACGAAGATTGCTCTGTGCGGGTTTACTGGAGTCACCCATTTTCTGATTGTCAAAAAGAGAGAGAAAGAGAGAGAGAGAGAGAGAGAGAGGAGAGAGAGAGAGAGAGAGAGAGAGAGAGAGAGAGAGAGAGAGAGAGAGAGAGAGAGAGAGAGAGAGAGAGAGAGAGAGAGAGAGAGAGAGAGAGAGAGAGAGAGAGAGAGAGAGAGAGAGAGAGAGAGAGAGAGAGAGAGAGAGAGAGAGAGAGAGAGAGAGAGAGAGAGAGAGAGAGAGAGAGAGAGGAGAGAGAGAGAGGAGAGAGAGAGAGAGGAGAGAGAGAGAGAGAGGAGAGAGAGAGAGAGAGAGAGAGAGAGAGAGAGAGAGGACGAGAGAGAGGAGAGAGAGAGAGAGAGATGGTGAGGTTTTGAATGTGTGTGTGAGAGAGAGAGAGAGAGAGAGAGAGAGAGAGAGAGAGAGGAAGAGAGAGAGAGAGAGAGAGAGAGAGAGAGAGAGAGAGAGAGAGATCAATACAGAACAGTAAAATGTGTATCATAAGGTTAATCTACGCTACTATAGACAAATACGAATCTAAGGTGTGTTGAATCTCTCCTTCCATTCCTCTTTCTTCTTATCTTATTCCTCTCTTTCTCCCACGTTTTCCTTTTATCACGTCTATCTTCTTCTCAAAAAATAACTTGTTTGGTTAATTCCTATCTCGTACAACTTTTTTTTTTTTTAGTCTTCTTTTGGCATTATTGCGTTTCAGTTATTGATTTGTATATATATATATTTTTTTTCATTTAGTATTGTGTGTCGCGTGTTGCATTTTTTCTACTTGTATCTTACCTCCATCCAATCTTTCATTAGCCTTGTCTTCAATGGCCACTCTCGTTTCATCTCTGTAATAGCATCATTCCCCTCCTCGGCTTCCTCCTTTTCCTTTTCTCGTTCTCCTCCTTCCCCGCTTCCTCTCCTCTCCCTCCCTGCCTTCCCACGCCTCTCATCGCCTCCACTTCAGAGGATTTTCATCAGACCAATATTTACCCGGGCTATCACACTCAGCATCTCGTCCACCAATCACCGCTGCAGCCACATTCCTTGCTGATCTGCTAATTGCTCCAGACGATCCAGTGACCGCTCGCAGGTCAAGCCAAAACCTGTTGATCCAGCCTGACATGTGCCTTAAGAACATAAGAACATTTGAAAATAAGGAAGCTACAAGAGGCTGGGAGACCTATACATGAGGTAGTTTTTGTTACTTACTCACTACCTATACATCCACCTTGCATCCCCATCCATGAATTTTTCTAGCCTCCTTTTAAAGCTCTCTAATGACTCCGCACTAAATACCATGCCTATTGAGTCCATTCCAATCATTTATACCACCCTATTTATGAACCAGTTTTTCCCTATTTTTTTTTTAAATCTACGCTTTAAATAGTATAGGATAATAAGTATAGAATCCATGCATGTCTAAGAGAGATATAGCGAAGTATCCGTATACATGTGCTTGCCGTATAGCTACCCGCGCTTTCTGCCCGTTCGTCGACCCAAGGCGCCGCAGCACTTGACGCGCGGGGTTGATGAAAAGAAGGTAAATTACAGCGACGCAGCAATAGCCACACTACCGTCGCCTCTGCCGCCACCTCGGTATTAGAGGCAAGGGAGGGGGGGGAGGAAGGAGCCATTTTCATGTTAGTGCCGCCCGCTGCCCTCTTACGCGCCCACCCCACCGTAAACCCCGCCGCCCACAACCCCCACTTCCCTCCCTTCTATCCCCTATCCCCCTCCCTGCTCCGTTTCCCTCTCCCCTTCACTCCCCACTTCTCTCCTTCATCTCCCTCACTCTTTCCTTCTATTCTCTTTTATTATTTCCAAATCCCTATCTCACGGCAACTCCCTCTATCCATCCCTCTTTCATTTCATCCACTACCCCCTTTTCCTTTTCATTTCCTATAGTTTTCCTCCTGCCATCTCCCTTCCTCCTCCATCTTTCCCTTGTTTATCCTGTATCCCTTTTCCACCTCCTTACATCTCGCCATCGTCTTCTCTCCCCAACCTTTCCCTCGCCCAACAAATTGCATCCCGTTTCCTCCATCCGCCCATTCCTCCTTCCCTCCCTCCATTCCACTCACTTTTTCCCCCTAACTCCCCTTTCCTCTAGTTGATAGTCTACCACGCACGACCCCGCTTTTTCTCCCCTTTCTCTCTAACCTTCGATTCCCCTCCAGTTTGCACTCCATAACTCCCACTCCTTCCTTCCTTCCTTCCCTCTCATTTCTTCCACCCTCCCTCCCTCCCTCCCTCCCTCCACCTCACTGTAATCCTTCTGCTTGCAATGCTTTCCTTCTTTCTTCCGTCTATTCTTGCTTCCACCGTTAACCCCAGAATTCGAAGTATACTCTTAATTTTTTGTACATTTTTTGGGGGGAGGAGGCGCATATGTACGTACGTCTCCTCCTCATCGTCCTATAATGCATTTATCTTCTGTGCTCATCAATTTTCATTATATCTTCTCACACACTTCTTTTCCTATTTCTCTTATAAAATCATGCAAATGTATCGAGAAAAGCTAAGACCCGTAGGATTTGTGTACTATTTTCTTTTTCGTGATCTCTCATATAGTACACTAGCCACAAAGCCGCCCACCGGGCGGACTTTTTGGCTAGCTCCTGCAGAGGGCTATTGGTGGGCCAAAGGCCCACCAATAGCCCTCCGCAGGAGCTAGCCCCTTCTAACTGGACAGACTCTCCAGATAGCCCCTTCTAACTTTCCTGAAATCATGGATGTAGAAATGTATGTATTCCCCCCACCCATTCACTCACCCATTACCCATCACCACACACCCATTCACTCACCCATTACCCATCACCACACACCCATTCACTCACCCATTACCCATCACCCCCCCACCTATTCCCTCACCCCCAACCCATCACCCCCACCCATTCACTCACCCATCACCCCACACCCATTACCCATCACCCCACCCATTCACTCACCCATTACCCATCACCCTACATCAAGGTTTCCTCAATTCTCGCAACCAACTTTTTTTCACAATTCTCGCTAATAGGCTGCTAAAAAAAAGAAGAAAAGAAGTGATCGGATCATCCCATAATTGGGCTTAAAACCTTCCCCTGGTCAACCCGGTTCCAAAACTGTGCCATATGATTGGATTCCGCCACGGGGGGCGGAACCTAGAGCGGACACACACACACACACACACACTTTCGCTTATATTATTATAGAAGTTCTATGTCAACTATAGCGGTCTTCAGTTTAGTTTCTCATCTGTAGATTAGTTATTATATTTCCTGCAGCTCCAAAAGAACTAATAGGGCTGTTGATGTTTTCTTCTTCCTATATTTTTTTTATATACACCGTTGTTGTACAAACACATGTAGATCTAGATTGAAGGGGGGCTATATAGCTGGTCAGCAAATAACAGGATGCGCCTCCACACATGCAGGTGAAGTGAAGGGGAGCAGTTGGTCTCTCTTGTGCGGAGGGAAGGGTGGAGGCGCTGGTGGGGGTTATGGGCGGGAGGAGGGAGGAGGAGCGCACAGGTGAGGACTCGCCACGCCCGGAAGTGAGCACAGGTGAACAGGAAGAAAGAGGAGGAAGAGATGATTTTGCTTTGTCTCACTTGATTTTTTTTTATCCCTTAAATACCATTCTCTCTCTCTCTCTCTCTCTCTCTCTCTCTCTCTCTCTCTCTCTCTCTCTCTCTCTCTCTCTCTCTCTCTCTCTCTCTCTCTCTCTCTCTCTCTCTCTCTCTCTCTCTCTCTCTCTCTCTCTCTCATCTCTTTTTCCTTCAAGCCAACATCGTCTCGTCGCATCATACATCTCATGCTGATACGTAAATGTGCATTTTTTACGCCTAATTAGTAATATGAATTATTATTATATTACGCCTATTATATAATATTAATAATATGATGCACAAATGTGTCCATCATGAGATAGAGGGTGAAGAAGTGAGATGTTCACTAGATAAACAGTGTATTACATTGACACTACATCACAGGAAATTGAATCTACATCAATTTTGTCCTGTCATTCGTTCTACTCGTATGTAGGATTATAGGCAATCTTTTTTTAGAAAGGTAGTGAGTGATAAGTCTGATGATCCTGCGCATGCGAACCTGTGATGAGCCTGGTAGTTAGTGATGAACCTGGTAGTTAGTGATGATCCTGGTAGTTAGTGATGAACCTGGTAGTTAGTGATGAGCCTGGTAGTTAGTGATGAACCTGGTAGTTAGTGATGAGCCTGGTAGTTAGTGATGAACCTGGTAGTTAGTGATGAGCCTGGTAGTTAGTGATGAACCTGGTAGTTAGTGATGATCCTGGTAGTTAGTGATGAGCCTAGTAGTTAGTGATGATCCTGGTAGTTAGTGATGATCCTGGTAGTTAGTGATGAGCCTGGTAGTTAGTGATGAACCTGGTAGTTAGTGATGAGCCTGGTAGTTAGTGATGAGCCTGGTAGTTAGTGATGAGCCTAGTAGTTAGTGATGATTCTGGTAGGTAGTGATGATCCTGGTAGTTAGTGATGAGCCTAGTAGTTAGTGATGAGCCTGGTAGTTAGTGATGATCCTGGTAGTTAGTGATGAGCCTGGTAGTTAGTGATGATCCTGGTAGTTAGTGATGATCCTAGTAGTTAGTGATGATCCTGGTAGTTAGTGATGATCCTGGTAGTTAGTGATGAGCCTAGTAGTTAGTGATGATCCTGGTAGTTAGTGATGAGCCTAGTAGTTAGTGATGATCCTGGTAGTTAGTGATGATCCTGGTAGTTAGTGATGATCCTGGTAGTTAGTGATGATCCTGGTAGTTAGTGATGAGCCTAGTAGTTAGTGATGATCCTGGTAGTTAGTGATGAGCCTGGTAGTTAGTGATGATCCTGGTAGTTAGTGATGATCCTGGTAGTTAGTGATGATCCTGGTAGTTAGTGATGATCCTGGTAGTTAGTGATGATCCTGGTAGTTAGTGATGATCCTGGTAGTTAGTGATGAGCCTAGTAGTTAGTGATGAGCCTAGTAGTTAGTGATGATCCTGGTAGTTAGTGATGATCCTGGTAGTTAGTGATGAACCTAGTAGTTAGTGATGAGCCTGGTAGTTAGTGATGATCCTGGTAGTTAGTGATGATCCTGTGTAGTTCAGTGCTTGCTCGCCCATATACCTCTAGTGGATGTTCCGTTACGCAGTAAATATAGGAAGCTGCACTTTGTTGATACGTCAATCCAGAGTTAATTACACTTGGGCATAAAAGAGAACAGATTGTGACCGCTGGGTGAGGCATCCTGCACAGCAAAGAGCATCTGTATCAGTAATATTATTATATTTATGTATATCAGATTCAAATAGTGTATCACCCAGATGGGCAGATATTGCTGTATTCAAGGGCGTAGCCAGGAAAAATAATTGGGGGGCCACCTCCCAATGATGGTTGAGGGGTGGGTGGCGAGCGAAGCGAGCCTTATCATCTGGGGGTCTGGGAGGCGCTGTAAGGCCCCAGAGAATTTTTTTGAAGATATAACTTAATTGGGGGCATATTGAGCCCTATGGGGGGTCATTTATTGGTTCTTTGCATGATATTCAATATAGTAAAATTGATGAAATTATACCATACACTCCTAAAGTAGATGTGTTGAATTGGGGGGGGGGCCCCATGGCCCCATTGGCCCCCCCTCTGGCTACGCCCTTGGCTGTATTGAAGGAACTGTAACTCTGAAGCTTGATTGTTCGCTATAGCGGATCGAGTTCCTAAGAGTATATCACCATCACTGGAGGTTCTCTTAATGATATCTAGTTAAAGTCTGACCATTAAGTATTTTTTGCATCGCTTCTAAAGGTTTGGATTCACTTGATTATCATGTCAACCTTTCCAT
The DNA here is from genome assembly GCA_016584305.1 of Chionoecetes opilio. NCBI lineage: Eukaryota > Metazoa > Arthropoda > Malacostraca > Decapoda > Majidae > Chionoecetes > Chionoecetes opilio. The sequence continues at coordinate 199,310 of JACEEZ010017405.1, forward strand.
CCAAGAGACTATAAACAATGAGGCAGCTTGAGTCCTTCATAAGCTAATCTCAACTTGTTATATAATGCATGGGATTAGTAAGACACAGGCGGCGAAACCTGAGCAAATAATGCAACTTACCTCACTGTTGATGCTTTTTCTCTCACAGATACTCACAGATGACTTATGGAAGAGGCTGATTAACCTCTGAATCAAGCTCACTACTAAGGGTCTGACAGGCAGCAGCAGGATGCGGGGCAGGGCGCTCTTTTAGATGTCTCGTAGTGTGCTCTGTATATGAACACCTAGGGAATGATCAAAACACCACGTGTCCTACACTGGACAGCTCCATTTCCATACCACCTGTCACCCTCATCCATGAAGCTATCTAATCTTCTCTTTAAACAACCAATTATTGTTTCCTCGTTCACTAAATAACAGGTAAGTCTATATGCAATTTTTTTTTTTTTTTTTTTTTTTTTTTTTTTTTTTTTTTTTACATCTTTGCCCATACATACGTAGCCCCTGATGGCAGTGAACTCCAGGGGTGGGATGTTATAGGCCCTGGAGGCTCACTTGAGGGCTGGAATGGTAGGCCCTCGCCCGTGGTGGCGCAGGCAGGATATATATATATATTGACGCTTGTGATTAGAGGCTCATGCCACCCCATTTTGTCATCCGATGCACTTGCCATGGAAAGTAGAGTTAATGG
>JACEEZ010017405.1:205000-217500 GCA_016584305.1 Chionoecetes opilio
TATATAATATATATATTATATAGTATATATTTAAATATATTATAGTATATATTAAATATATATATATATATATATATATAGTATAAATATAAAATATATAATATAATTTATAGTATTAATATAATTTATATATATAGTATAGTATTTAAATATATATATATATATAGTATAGTATTTAATATATTATATATACATAGTATAGTATTAAATATATATATATATAATAGTATAATATTAATATATAGTATAGTATTAAATATATATGATTAATATATATTTAATATATATATATATATATATTTTAATATATATTATATAGTATAGTATTAATAATTATATTTAAATATATTAATATATATAATTATAGTATAGTATTTAAATATATATATATATATATAGTATAGTATTTAAATAATATATATATATATAGTATAGTATTTAAATATATATATATATATATATAGTATAGTATTTAAATATATATATATATATATAGTATAGATTTAAATATATATATATATATATAGTATAGTATTTAAATATATTATATATATATAGTATAGTATTAAATATATATATATATATATAGTATAGTATTTAAATATATAATAATATATATATATAGTATTTAAATATATATATATATATATAGTATAGTATTTAAATATATATATATATATATAGTATAGTATTTAATATATATATATATATATAGTATAGTATTTAAATATATATATATATATATATAGTATATATTAAATATATATATATATATAGTATAGTATTAAATATATATATATATATATAGTATAGTATTTAAATATATATATATATATATATATAGTATTTAAATATATATATATATATATAGTATAGTATTTAATATATATATATATATATATAGTATAGTATTTAAATATTATATATATTATATAGTATATATTTAAATATATATATATAGATATATATATAGTATTAAATAATATATATATATATAGTATAGTATTTAAATATATATATATATATAGTATAGTATTTAAATATATATATTATATATAGTATAGTATTTAAATATATATATATATATAGTATAGTATTTAAATATATATATATATATATATAGTAATATAAGTAATTATAAATATATTCATATATATATATATAGTATAGTATTTAAATATATATATATATATATATAGTATTAATATATATAAATATATATAATAATTATATATATATATAGTATAGTATTAAATATATATATATATAATAGTATAGTATTTAAATATATATTATATATATAGTATAGTATTAAATATATATATATATATATAGTATAGTATTATAATATTATATATATTATATTATATATATTTATATATATATAATATATTATATTTTTATAATATATTTAGAATATTATATATATATTATATGATAGTATTTAAATATATATATATTATATATATTTATATATATATATATTATATAGTATAGTATAAATATATAGTATATATTTGTAATATACATATATATATATATATAGTATATTTAAATATATATATATATATATAGTATAGTATTTAAATATATATAATATATATAGTATAGTATTTAAATATATATATATATATATAGTATAGTATTAAATATATATATATTATATAGTATAGTATTTAAATATATATATATATATATATAGTATTTAAATATATATATATATATATATATGTATTAAATATATATATATATATATATAGTATAGTATTTAAATAATATATATATATATTATAGTATAGTATTTAATATATATATATATTATATATATTAATATATATATATATATATAGTATAGTATTTAAATATATATATATATATATAGTATAGTATTTAAATATTATATATATATATATAGTATAGTATTTAAATATAATATATATATATAGTATAGTTTTAAATATATATATATATATATAGTATAGTATTTAAATATATATATAAGATAATAATATATATAGTATAGTATTTAAATAATATATATTATATATTATAGTTAAATATATTAATTTAGATTAAATATATATATATATATATAGTATAGTATTTAAATATATATATATATATATATATAGTATTTAATATTATATTATATATTAGTATAGTATTAATAATATATATATATATAATATATTTAATAATTATATATATAGTTAGTATTTAAATATATATTATATATATAGTATAGTATTAAATAATATATATATTATATTATAATATAATATAGTAGTATTAAATATATATTATATATAGTATATATTTATATTATTATACAATGATATATAAAATATATATATATATAGTGTATTTAAATATATTATATATATATAGTATAGTATTTAAAATATATAATTATATATAGTATAGTATTTAAATATATATATATATATTAGTATAGTATTAAATATATATATATATATATAGTATAGTATTTAAATAATTATATATATATATAGTATAGTATTTAAATATATATAATATATATATAGTATAGTATTTAAATATATATATATATATATATAGTATAGTATTTAAATATATATATATATATATATAGTATAGTATTTAAATATATATATATATATAGTATAGTATTTAATATATATATATATATATATAGTATTTAAATATATATATATATATAGTATAGTATTAAATATAATATAATATATAGTATAGTATTTAAATATATTATATATATATATAGTATAGTATTTAAATATATATATATATATATAGTATAGATTTAAATATATATATATATATAGTATAGTATTTAAATATATATATATATAGTATAGTATTTAAATATATATATATATATATAGTATAGTATTTAAATATATATATATATATATATATAGTATTTAAATATATATATATATATATAGTATAGTATTTAAATATATATATATATATATTATAGTATTTAAATATATATATATATATATAGATAGTATTAAATATATATTATATAGTATAGTATTTAAATAATATATATATATATAAGTATAGTATTTAATATTATATATATAATATAGTATTTTAAATAATATATAATATATATAGTATTTAAATATTATATATATATATATATAGTATTTAATAATATATTATATATAGTAAGTATTTAATATATATAATATATAATAGTATAGTATTTAAATATATATATATATATTAGTATAGTATTTAAATATATATATATTATATATATATTTAAAATATATATATATATGATAGTTTTAATATAAATAATATTATAGTATTAATAATATATAGTAATTAATTATATATTAATGTATAGATTTAAATATATATAAATATAGTATAGATAAAATATAATATATATATATGTTAGTTTTAATTAAATATTATATTAGTAAGTATTTAATATATATTAATATATTATATATATTTAAATATTAATTATTGTATATATTAATATTATATATTAATATAAGTTAATTATATATTATATATAAATTTAAAATATAATATATATATGTTAGATTATATAAATTATATATTAGTATTAATATTATAATAGTATAGTATTTAAAAAATAAAGAATATTAAATTTAATATAGTTATTAAATATAAACATTAGATTTAATTAATTATAATTTAATATAATTTAGTATAGATTTATATTTTATAGATTTATATAAAAATTAATTTAAATAATTGATATATATTATATTATATATAGTATAAAATTAATATATATAGAATTAAATAATATTATTATAGAAGTTTAAATATAAATATTAAATTAGATTTAAAAATTATATAAATATTAATAAATAAATATATTGTTTTTTTTATAATTATGAAATTTAATATTTTATAATTTATTATATTTAATATTATTAAATAAAAGTAGTTAATATATTTAATATATTATTTTAAAAAATATATATTGTAGCTTATATATTAAATAATTAATTACAATTTATAAATAGTTAGTATATTTAAACATATGAATTATTATATTAATAAAGTTACTATATATTATAATATATTAGTATTTAAAATATTAAATATATATTAGTATTAAATATTAATTATATGTTATATAAATAAAATTATATATAGTGTATTTAATAATATCTATATATATATTATATATATATATATATATATATATATATATATATATATATAATATATATATATATATATATATATATATATTACATTCACTTTACAATTTCTCGTAGTGACGGACCAAGCCTTGTATAAACCATCACACTCATTCTCGATGCCTCATAGCAAAGGGGTTGAGGTAAATAAGTCCAATCCAAACCTGGTAAATGTGAGACCTTACTGTAATTGTGAAATAGTAAAAGATGCAACAGTGCTCCACATGCTCCGAAACTAACAAACACATCATATCTGATTCTCTCTCTCGCTCTTTTTACTTTGAAACCTGCTTGCTTATGCCAGGCAGGTCCAAAATCTTGAGATCACTTTGCTCTACAATAAACATTCATACCTTACCTATCCTTTCCACAAGCCCAAACCACCTCAATCTACCTCTTCTCAACACATCAAAGAGTTAGGATGCCTTTCTACTACTCAGTTTCTCAATTGGAATTTATATCCTAACATAAAAAGGTAAAGTTGGGGGCATACGCTATGCTGTGCGTGGCCTTGATGCTCATCTCCGTCACATTAGACCTTGAGCCTGTGGTGGGTGACAACCCATTACCCCGGGACACAGGGCTAGTGTGACATCCGGGTTACCACAGTTACCTTCCCCAGGTTTCCCCAGGTACCCATTTATCAACCCCGAAAGGGAGGAAGAACAGATGTGGGCTGGCCGCCGACATGCCCTGGCCCGGGTTCGAACCAGAGCCCGCAGATTCATAGCCAGGCACGCTAGCCACTGCACCACGGAGGCGACATCCTAACATACCTATCATTAAAAGATGCACCACACATTCATCTAAGCATCATCACATTGGTGCTTTACCTTACATACAGCCTCCTCCTTCATTGCCCAGATTTCACTACCATAAAATATTACAGTTCTTACATAAGTTGCATTTAAGTTGTAAACAAGAGAATTAGTTTTTTTTGTTCCCTATTCATGCATCTAACTGCATTTTGAATTATACTCTATTTTTTTAAACGAGGCAAAAAATCCTGACCCCTTGCTGCATACTGACTGATATTTGATGCCAGGAGAAGGGAATACTACTCTTCTTCTACATTTCAGCTGTATTTTATCATAAGTTAACCATATTATCAGGTAAACATAGGCATAATTTTAAAGCATGAGACCTTAAGATAGAATAGAACTTTTGCCTCGTTAAAAAAAAATAGGGTATAGTATAACAAATGAATACCATTGAAATAAGATAGCAAGCAAGTATGCATCATAGTTGTTCAAAAGTTGGTCAGTAAGAAAAGCATGAACCTCTGCATTAGGGTTATAAATTTGGCAGTCAATAGCAAGTGAGATTCTATGGTACATATATGAAATATTTGGAGATGACTTATACTACATATAATACTGAATAACCATATAATACATATTACCGAGCAATACATTTGTTGTTCCTGACTTACCATACTGTTAATTACACCCATACCTCGTTTAACGCAACCTAGATCTACGAAAATTAAGTTATGTAAAAAAAATTGTACTGAAATTAATTTAGTGCGTGAAATTTTGAAGTTATGCACAAAACTGTTTTTGTTTCAAGAAACAATTGGAAAAATCATTTGGAACATAATAAGAATCATTAACGCATTTTTCGCTTTACACACGATTTTCCAGGAACATAACTGGTGCGTTAGACGAGGTATGGGTGTGTAATGGAAAAGAGCTCCTGAGATATTGACAAAGGTGATTGACTAGAGCACAGAAACCTTTGGTACCATTTTTACATGAACCTGCATTCCCTGAAAGTGTACATAATGAAAATTTTGTGTAATTTGAATGGAATATTTCCATTTATAATAATGGTGAATGTTTTGTCTTTTGCAAGGCTAAATATCACATAATATAATTTCTACTCTAATAAACACACTTTAAAGAGTGTATCACAAAACCAACATAAGTGGGAACATATAAATAAAAACTTACTCTAAATGCAGTCGAGAGCAGGCATGGTGGGAAATAATATTTTCCTTTTTATCCTTCATCTTATAAATGGCTTCAGAATGGTTAGTAATGATGGAATATGGTCATAAAACTACTTTTCAAGGTGGAGAACATAGAAGTGCAGGTACTTTTAGATTTCATTTCAGGTGTGAATGTTTTGTCCCAAAGACAGCAAAAGACTAAAGACAGTAGACCTCCTGCTGTTTATTTTTAGACAAAACCCCAGGTAATACTTCCGCCAGAACCAAGGAGCATGTGCACAGATCCTGGCACGGTGACATGCAGGGGTGCGATGCAACACGTGGTTGCAAGGGTTTTATCATGGTATTGTTTGTTTTATTGATGCATACTGTATTTGTGTATGTCATCATCTTTCTGCTTAATGTCAGATTTTCCCATGATGTCTTACGAGGTTAGAGGGTCAATGATACGCTTCCAAGTACAGCGGTACCTTGGCTTAAGAGTTTAATTCGTTCATTGATCGAGCTTGTAACTCAATTTGCTCGTATATCAAATCAATTTTCCCCATTATAATTAATTGAAATACCATTAATCCGTTCCAGCCCCAAAAAAACCACCCCAATTTTTTTTTACGTGTTTTTAAATAAGAAAAATGTATTTATCTCCGTCAACCACAACAACAGCAGTTTCTCCATCTTTTCATGGACAGGGGTCCGCAGCTTAGAAATTATTTTAACGCCCTTGGCTGGCATTAAAGCCTTTATCGACTCCTTCTGCTTCAGTATGGTACATATCGTAGAAGTACTACGCTCGTACTGCCTCGCCAAGTCGCGACTACACGCACACCTCGCTCATGTTTTTATATGATTTCATGCTTTAATTCAATGGACATCATCCGCTTCTTCTTCTCAGCACTGTCCTTTGCACTCACTTTCTTAGGATCCATGGTTAGAAAAAAGAAATTTGGCAAAATACTGCACAAAACGCAAGCACAACACAATAAAGATGCTTCTACGGTGAGGTAACCACGTGAAGTGAACGAGTGATACGCGGGATGCTGGGCGGATGTTGTGACGTTCGCTGCGCCAACTAGCGGCGGCGTATCTGAAGTTCGCTCGTATCTCGGATTTTGGCTCGCAACTCGAAGCAAAAAATCGACCAAGCAACTGCTCGTAACTCGGAAAACTCGTAAGTTGGTGCACTCGTAAGTCAAGGTACCAGTGTATCAGTGTCCATTGCCTCAACCTCTTCATTTTGTATAAGGTGGCAGATACATCATATTAGATGATAATATAGGGCGTCCTGACATGTGTGGGAGTCCAAACATATTGTTACGACAGTATTGTCACAATCTGTATGCACAGCAGGTGGTAAACTCAGTGCAAGATTTAAGTGTCTAAATCCTTCCATGCAACCTTAAGATCAAAATATAATAAAGGTTCAAACTACACAATGTATATCAGGCACCTAGAATTGAAACGGCACAAGCGCCACTTTTAAAAAGCTGAGAAAAACGCGCTTAAAGTTTAATCTAAGAAAATAAAGATATGAAACGGCACAAGCGCCACTTTTTATCAATGAAAAAAATGCACCTAAAGTGTTTTCAAAGTAAATCAGCAACAAATGAAGATATTAGATTAAACTTTAAGCGCATTTTTCTCAGTTTTTTAAAAGTGGCGCTTGTGCCGTTTCAATTCTAGGCGCCTGATATATATCAATGCAAAAGCAGCATCAGAATGAATTGGCAAGAAAAGACACTATTGATACGATTGAGAAAAATATCGGTAGCAAGTATTAATGGTGTGCAAGGGTTTGCCATCTGTGCACAAGAACAATCAAATTAATAAAAGATTCAAATTTTACTAAACAAAGCTCAAAGTGAAAGCATATTGATACAAAAGCAACAAATAAGAAAATCTTACTCAACACACAGCTGAGAGTAGGAAATAGAGCTATGCTCTCACCTCAATCGTAACTGTGTGCACCACCAGTGCCCGTCTGTCAGAATGATTTGAGTCTCATTATTCTTGTGATTCAAGAAAATTTATTAAGGGTGATAAATGCTATTTCAACTGCGTAATGTGAACACTCATACAATAACAGACTGGAAAATATATATTTTTGAAAGCCAGGTTTCTTGTTGACATTGGGTTACCTGGCATCAATTAGCCAAATAGGATGGTGTGTGCAACATTTTGTCAGGATAAGCAAGAAAAAAAAAATGTGTTCAAAACATAAAATAAGTTTTCTGCTGGATTCTAAATATAGTAAAACTATTTTCATGTGTCTTCTGGATTCCAGATGTACACCTAATATCTGCTTACATTTGTACTAACACGATTGCACAAAAGCACAAGCAAGTGTAATGTAAGGTATCGTGGAAGTGGGGACAGTAGAGAACATGACTGTAAGATCTCCACTTTTGTGTGCATTTCAAAATGATCTGTATTGTGAAGGCAAGAGAATATCACATACTTTTTCTAAATCACCATTTTATACCTTTGGCTACAGTCCTGTAAATTATTTTTTATTTTTCTTCTGCTTATTACAACCTGCTTGCTTGTTTGTATAACATTTACACAGTCCTTGTAGCCTTGGCCTAGGATCTCTCTAACCACATTTCTCCATAGAAAGTTAACTCTACCACCACTGGAATCACTAACTAATTGTATTTTTTTTGTACACGCAGGTCAGAGAGATGTGAAAAGACTGGCGTCGCTCACTGGAGAGATCAGACCAGGGAGTACTGAAGCGGTATGCTCATATGGAAAGAATGGATGAGGAACAAATGAGAATATACATAATTATCATGCGCAAACAAGGCAAGGAGGGAGGGGAAGAACAAGAAAGGGTTGGAAGGATGAAGTAACAGGATGGCGAGAGTAACTACGACTCTCTTAAACAACCAAGAGAGGGTACGCAGGCCTACGCTGGAGGCCTGCTAAGCCAGAATCAAAGTTACTAAGGAACAGACCCTCCCCGTGGGCCCGTCGGTAACGGAGTCGCGACCGGTTCCCGCCATGGTCTCGCTAGCGCAAGCTAGCACGGCTCCGGCCAATCTGTTACCGCTGCCAAAAGCAGAGCTTCAGGCATTTTCAAAGAATTTTCCTTATCTTCCCATTTTATACCAAAATGGCGGAGGCTATAGCCATCCCAGGTGGAGACGACCAGTCACCTATTTGTCCGCAATGCGGCGCAACCTTCGTCAACTACCCGGGCGTAGGCACCATCAGCGAAGAGCACACGGGGTAGAATTCCATGCGGCCCTCTCCCAGGAGATGCTCGCGAGGACCAAGGCGAGGTGGGACCCGGAAGAGGAAGTCTTAATGGCAACCTGTATAAGGGACCATCCTCTGCTTAAGCCTGGCAAATTATAGTCTCATAAAAGAGACCATTCTCCCGCACCGAACCCTGGCGTCTATTGAGAGCAGAAGCCTAAAAAGTGAAGTGTTCAAACAGATTCTACGGGAGCTGCATGAATCTGTCGAGCCTGAGTAAACACCAGCACCACCACCTTGGGACGAGAGTGCGACCCGCCTGAGGCCGAATGGGCGGGGAGGATGAGAGAGACAGCCAGTCGAGGAGGAAGCCACCCCGGAAGTGGATTCACCCTCGGCTTCACCATCAAATAGCCGCTCTGGGAGCGCCGGGTCGACTCGTACTGATGTCGAAGGGGACGTATTGCACGCCCTGGGTAACACGGTCCGGGCCCTCTCGGGGCTCTTAGCAATTCCAGCACCAACCCGAGTGGCGGACATACAAGCGCAAATGGACTCTTGGGCCCCTCCAAAAGACCCACGTGGCCCACCAAGGAGACCGGGTGGCCACAGAGAGCCCTCCCTTAGGAGGCTCCGCAGGAGGAGGTTTGTGGCCTTTCAGTCGCAGTGGCGCCGGAGTAGAGGTCGGGTGATCAAGAAAGTCCTCTGTGGGGAGGACGTCCCGGCTCTCCCAGAAGGCACTCGTGCTTTCTGGAGGGAGCTGTTTAGTCGGGCCAGCCAAGAGGAAAGCCGGAAGCCGACTCCGAAACAGAGCTTCGGCCCAGAAATAATGGGTCCGGTGTCTGAAGAAGAGTTGGTGACGGTATATAACACCAATGATCCAAAATTTCATACCCAATGCTAAAATAATTAAAATAACTAACTTGTATCTTAAGTCTAATCATAAAGTAAAATTTAAAATAACATCTTGGAATTTAAAGTTTATATATTAAAGAACTTTGCTCATAATGGAGGGGGGAAAAAAATGGCATTAAATTACAGAGGCCTAGGCAGGCAGGAGTGTGAAAGTCATATGATGGGACAGTGTACTGGAGCGACGTGGTCTATAGAGGGCGCCGCAATGCTGGAATCTGACGCCTTAATCCCACCACCCTTCTGGAGTAAAAACGTCACCAAATGGGTGTTAGGAAGACAGGAAGGATGTTAAAGTCCAATGTCTTTGGGACAAAACATTCAAACCCGAAACGAAAACCTAAAAGGACATACACTTTTATGATCCCCACCTTGATCAGTAGTTTTATGACAATATTCCATCACTACTAACCATTCTAAAACAATTTATAGAATAATGAAAAGCTGAGAATCTCTGATAATGAAATGGATGATTGTGATACTTATAATGTTTTGTAGAATTTGCTAGTGTTTGTTCGGTGATCAAGTGTGTACACAAATCTGTGCCGGTTCAGTGCTTTTTATCCTAGTATTTTGTTATTCTTTAGTGTAAGTGCTGGTATTTTTGTGCAATGTCTTGCGTGAGGGGTGTTGGGGAAGTGTGTACTGTAGTAGTTATTGTTGTCACTGCCTGAGATGTGAAGATTCCATGTGGATGCCCAACAATGTGTCCCATGACTTGTATAATGATCCAGGTGCAAGAGAATCTGTAAAATAGTTGCAAAACAGTAAAAAAAAGTTGCTTTGTACCACAGATGTTCCTCGGCAGTCCTACACAATGCTTTATGGTGTGAACAAAACAATACTTAAAAACTAGAAAAGTGACTAAATAGTTAATCATTATTGTGCACACAAGTGAGTATTACATTCCTATGACTAAGGATGACATTTACAAACAGACAACCTCCCTCTTCACAATAATAATGGTGATGGTAGGATGATGAGTACATAGATGATCATAGTTTTCTTTTCTGCATCTGATCATACATTAACCTGGTCAATTCAGTTCCTTTACTAGAACATAAATTATTATCAAGATATTTACGTAACAGAGGTACTTAAAGTAATCGTCCAGGCCAGTGGCGGCTCGTGATAAAATTAAATGGGGGGACTGCAAGCTTCACACAACAGTAGGATACACAAATTTTTACCTATCTCAGGTATGAGTTGTAGTTGATGTTCACGGATTTCAGGGCATGGTAATAGTGGTGGTGGTAGAAGGGATGGTGGGGGTGGCAGGAGAGGGGATGGCTGAGGTGGTGATGGTAGAATTACAGTATTACTTGAAAATAAAGTCGGTACCGCTTGATTTCAGTCTTTTCATTTAATGTCAGCTGGGATAAGTTGATGTTTTGCAAATACTTCACTGGATCTTCCATCGTCATAGGGTAATTAAAGAAAGCGTGATATAACCACACCGAATTTTTTTTTTTTTTTTTTTCTTTAACAAAAACGAGGATGCACGAACGCAATCCCCCGCTAACAAATATTTCGCACTAGAGTTAACCACATTTGGGTTAATCGCAAGGGTCAGCACCGCCGGAGTGCAATGGTGGGCCTCTCCCTGAGAAAACTGCCTTCAGGATCGCGGTTCTCCTGTGCCAGGTAAGTATTGCACACCATACTCTCCTGTGCCAGGTAAGTATGCACACCGTCTACACGCACTGGGGACGAGACTAAAAGCTGGGGGACGAGACTAAAAGCTGGCTCGGCTGCAGCTCTTTTGAGTTCACAAGTGGCGCGGCGGCAGCACAGACATGAATCGTACAGCAAATATGAAAGTAACTTAAATTTTGGTCTGGTTTTAATGAAAATTCACTTAGTAATGTATTAAAAATAACATATAATGACTTTTTATTATGATATATTTGTTAGTAGTGTATCAATTAGAGAGAACTGCAACTCCGAAATGCCAGTGGTCGCTGGCAGTTTTAACTCACAATTTGGTGAAAAGTTGGTCAACTTGAAAGAAAAATATGGGCTTATTCCACTGCACTTAAAACACAAAAGTATAATATTAAGAACGATTTTCTTCTATATGTATATTGTATAGAAGCCTGATTCTGTAAAGCATTGTATATAACCAAATAACCAAGGAGGTTACAGTTGAGGAGGCGAGGTAAATGCTACTCTATGATATTATATAGTCAATAACGTATGTTTAGAAGTTATCTATACCTAGGCAGTCATATGTTCCT
>JACEEZ010017405.1:225000-290000 GCA_016584305.1 Chionoecetes opilio
TACACTTACCATGACGAGGTAAAACAGTACAAGCAGAGAGCCCATTGCCGCTATGGCCGTGGGGAGTGTGGTGCACAGCAGCAGTAAAGGCACAATGACAGCAGGGGTACACAGTAACCCGCTGGTCACTACTTCTGCAAGACTCACGTTCTGGCTGTTCTCCCTCAGCAAGGCTAAAAGCAACAACAGGAATATTATAACCAAGTCATTCTCATCACAGATAGATTATGAAATATTGCAACATTATTCAATGAGTCACTAATAATGACCCCAATATACTATACAGGGAGGTCCCGAAGATACGAACAGTTAGGTTCCACCTGGCATACTCGTAAAGCGAAATCTCGTATAACGAAACACATAACTAATGGTAAAATATAGGTTTGGTTCCAGGACCCCATCAATTAAAAAAAACCAAAAAAAAACCATGTTTTTCAAGCTAAAATAAACTATAGCAAACACAACAAACACACAGCGTCTATATTACCTACACTGTACTACCTATTCTGTAGAAAAACCATTCTGAAAGAGAAAATAGCACACAAAATAACATCACTGCACATTAATTAAACATAAAACATAAATGATGTCATCAAGCTCATCATCAGTCACCAGCCAATGATAAACAGTTTTTAAAACTTCTCGACCAATCACAAGTCAGCGAGACATATTTCCGGGCAAGAATGGCATGCCAGACTGCCTCTCTCCGCCTTCTGTCCCCGTCATCTCAAACTAATTCTCGTTTTATTTGGAATGCTTGCGTTTTAAGGAGTTTTAATGTATCAGATAGTAAGATGTATAAGTAAGGAGCCTGTGTTGCTAGTGTTTTGGTGGTAGAAGGTGTGTATGTGGGTTGAAATAGTGAATATTTGTGATATGGGGAGGCCCGGCGGCAAGAATTTCTCCGTCACTCACTGCCCCGCCAGTAGTCACCTCATCATAACATCTTTAAATCACCCTTATTTAAGGTGACACACGGTGCTACATTGACATAGATAATGACACAGGTATATAACATCTCACCATAATCACTAAGTTGTATAATAACGAGTAATAAGACGTTTAATCCTGCCCAAACCTACCGTGGCGGAGGAGGTGGCGGCTCCAGCGGCGCCGCCACTCAAAACTTTTGAGTAAAAACCCGCCGTCATCCGCCTCACCTGTGCCTTCCTGAAGACAGTCAGCTCCCACGCCTGTGATAGCACCATAGGATATCACCAGGGATCATAGGATTCCTCAAGGGGTTCTCGCTCCCCTACTAAATATTACCAAAGACATCTATCTCCCTTGGTCTAATGGTGTTGATATCCACCTCATGGGCTTCATGGGCTGGCTCATGCTGCTGCTGCTGCTGCCAAAGGCCGTGCTGCCAAACGTGGATGAGTCCCTTGCTTGTATTTCATCTCTTTACTCATATATACGAATGATATCCATCCAAATGCAATCATATGTCTACATTCACCTAGAGAAATGATATTTCATAGCATACCAAACAATAATAAGCCAGCCTGGAGACTTCCTACCTCTGCTAATACCAGTCTCGAGCAGTCGTTGGCCAGTCTGCACGTTATTTTCAGATTGATTATCGTACAACCTTAGGTAAAATCGTATAGTCAGTAAATGTTTATAATTTTAGTAAATAACTTTTAATTTACTTGAGTAAATAACTTGGTAATTTTACTCACCCCAGTTTGAATGTCGTAACATTGGATTTTCGATCTCGTATATTGAAAATAGACCCTAATTTACACATCTCGTATCATCGGATTCTCGTATAACGGGACCTCCCTGTATCTAGAGTCGGGCATGCATCCACACACACAGAGGAGAGAGAGAGAGAGAGAGAGAGAGAGAGAGAGAGAAGAGAGAGAGAGAGAGAGAGAGAGAGAGAGAGAGAGAGAGAGAGAGAGAGAGAGAGGGAGAGGGAGAGGGAGAGAGAGAGAGAGAGAGAGAGGGGGAGAGAGAGAGAGAGAGAGAGAGAGAGAGGAGGAGGGAGAGAGAGAGGGGAGAGGGAGAGGAGGGGGGGAGAGAGAGAGAGAGAGAGAGAGAGAGAGAGAGAGAGAGAGGGAGAGAGAGAGAGAGAGAGAGAGAGAGAGAGAGAGAGAGAGAGAGAGAGAGAGAGAGAGAGAGAGAGAGAGAGAGAGAGAGAGAGAGAGAGAGAGAGAGAGAGAGAGAGAGAGAGAGAGAGAGAGAGAGAGATATTGCAAAAACTAGGTAAAAAAAAAGTGGATAACTTATGTTAGGAAGAGAATAAAAATATATAAATACAGTAAAAGGATGTGAGTCGTGGGAAGGAGTGGAGTGCAAAAGGAGTGTATGCGTGAAAAATATTTACTTTATAAAAGTATCCTTTAAGTTTATAAAAATTATACCTTTTTTTTGTGATTATTTAATTGTTGTAAAATTAAATAATTGTTGAAATCTATATTTTGGTAAAAAAAAAAAATCTATTTTTCTGGGAATCATTGTGTAATTTGAATGTATCTAAAATGTTTATTGTGAAAGAGCTGCTGAGTTTTTAGCCGCTTAACACATTTAGGAATAGCTCTTATGTCAGAAAAAACAAATAATAATAATAATAATAATAATGATATCATCCAATCAAGTCAATGTAATTTATCTTAAATTCGGCAAAACCTTAATTAAATATATTTTGTTGCATAAGAGCCTCAAAAGACAGGCTTTTTAGTGATCAACCACAATTTGTTTACACAATTCAATAAAGAAGCTCCGCCACTGTTGTCCACGGGTGCCCGGCAAAACATTGGCATGCTGGATAGGAGACTATGGAGTGCGAGTGTTACAAGGTGACGATACACCATGTCCTCACACCATAGCAAGTAAATAATAAATCCTATCTAATCCCAATCTTTGAGCTGGGAAGGCTCATGCTTTATTATCTATCTAAAAGAGAGGCTTTCTTCATTTCTGTAATGGCAAGTTATTTTTATTTTCTATTTTAGACCTTAATGTTAACCATTAGCGCGCTCTCTCTCTCTCTCTCTCTCTCTCTCTCTCCCTCTCTCGTACTCTCACTCCCTCTCTCTCTCTCTCTCTCTCTCTCCTCTCTCTCTCTCTCTCTCTCTCTCTCTCTCTCTCTCTCTCTCTCTCTCTCTCTCTCTCTCTCTCTCTCTCTCTCTCTCTCTCTCTCTCTCTCTCTCTCTCTCTCTCTCTCTCTCTCTCTCTCTCTCTCTCTCTCTCTCTCTCTCTGTGACACGGTCTCTTGCTGGTGGGACACTTGTAGCACAAAGACAGGACTGTAACAAATGGTGGCCATCATCAAATACCTTATGGGCAGCTCATTATCAAACTGATTGAGGATTGACTATTGGGAATAAGCTAATGTAACAACACTTACCATCAAGCCAAGGAAGTAGTAATGATGCTGGCACAGTCACTGCAACTTTCATCACAAGACAGCCAATTAACGGAGTCCAGCTGTGATGACCAGACACCATGGGAAGCAGTCCTGTGAAAGGCAGGAACTTGCCAATACTGATTTGACGTGAGGTATTATATCACACATGCTTCAACAGCCCACTATCACAACTGCAGTGTATGCTGTATGAGGACTTAAGAATTTCAAAATATCGGTTATTAATTTTCTCTCTCTCTCTCTCTCTCTCTCTCTCTTATGCAATGGGTAATTTTAACTTACCTTCTTAACAATACAATGTTAGTGACTTCACAAACTGATCATATTCACACTCATTTTTCTCTTCTCTTAGTGACCACATATGGACTAAAAACTTGCAAAGTTAATACATGTGTAATTATTCATACATTAAAAAGTGATAACTTCCCAGTATTTAAAGGTAAAGATGGGGGCATACGCTATGCTGCGCGTGGCCTTGATGCTCATCTCAGTCGCATTAGACCATGAGACTGTGGTGGGTGACGACCCATTACCCCGGGACACAGGGCTAGTGTGACATCCGGGTTACCACAGTTACCTTACCCAGTTTCCCCAGTTACCCATTAATCAACCAACCCCAAGATTAATGATGAACAGCTGGTTGGGCTGCACACCGACTGCCCTGGCCGAGATTCGAACCAGGGCCTGCAGATTTGTAGCTAGGCGTGCTAGCCACTCCACCACCGAGCCGTATCCCAGTATTTAGCTCATTTACAATTCCTGACTGGAACTTATAACATTCTCAAATCACGATAAACAAAGAGGATGCATTGTAATGATTCAATCAGTTCATATAAATCAGAGTTTTTAAACTATATGAAGGAATCTGACATAAACGGTCAAGATGCCAATGAAAATTTTTATATAAGAGAAAATGAATAAATAAAATAATCCTGGAGTCACTCCAAGTTTCATTTTCAACACCCGCCGGTGTGGTGTTCCCGGCAGTCTGTGTATTCGGTGCAGTACGGCTTTGTTTCCCAACTTTTAGTTTTGGATGAGTAGATAAAGGATTGTGAGCCTATAGAAATACTAGTATCCAAACGTCCTTGTTACATTACTCCCTGAGGCTACCAATGTGATATTCAAGCACTGATTCAACTCTTTTCATGCTCATAGGTACATACTGAAATTTACATCACAAGCACAACCAGGGAACTAAACTTGCCAAGATGTTCTCTCAAAATCACTGTAACACTATAATGCTAACAATAAGCGACTTTTTATTTATGACTGTACAGTACTCTCCCGAGTGTCATGCTTGCTTTATTCACAAGGCATAGCCATAGCTAAACTCGAGGGTCGCAAAACTCTGGTATTGAAAACCCTGTAAAAATGCTTATTTAGTCCGGTGCGAGGCGTAGTACCATATATTACGGCTTATAAGACTCACGTTTTCCCCCAAAAAATACCCTGAAAAATACTAATGGTCTTCCAAGACGAATGTTGTAGTACTTCCTCAGTACTCAGTACCTCAGTAAAGTCAGACCTCGATATAACGGACCTCGATTTAACGGACTTCGGATTTAACGGACTCCATTTACGAGACAAATTTGCGGGCAAGAATGGCATATCAGACCACTTATCGCCGCTGGAATCGTCAACTTGACATAATTTTTTTTGTTTTATTTTGGAATGCTTGGGTTTTAAGGAGTTTTAATGTATCAGATATTAAGATATATAAGGTAGGAGCCTGTTTTGCTAGTGATTTAGTTGTAGGTGTGTATGTGGGTTAAAATATTGAATATTAGTACCTATTACAATTTCTTGACTTCTTTTTGTGACCTCTTTCTCTTAAGTTTCGCTTCGTAGGTCCTCTCCTCTCCTCTCCTCGCCTCTCCTCTCCTCCTCCTCCTCTCCTCTAGTGTTAGCTGAAGCTTCTACCCCGGGAGACTGCACAGCGTCACACACACACAGCTGTTCGTCTGCACTATTTGCACATCGAATGTAAACAAACATGGCTCCGACACCCAGGCAGGCTATCGCTGCTATAGGGTGGGTTGGGGAGATACCGTACATATGGATGTAACGTACAAATGCTCCCTTGGCCATATTTATAGGTTTAGGATAGTTACCGTATAAATGTAGTAAGAGAAAAGGGGTTCGATCAGCTGAGCGGGAGAGATTTGGATGGTCGGCGCTTGGATAATTTTAGAGGTGAGTTTTGTTGTTTTTGGCATGTCCCATGTAATATTTGGCCTCCATTTCATGGTCTCTTTGTGTTCATGAATATGCCAGCAGTGTGGGGGTAAGGTATTAAGTATCGAAATGTGTTCAGTTGTGATGTACCAAAGGGATATAAAGACATTCCAGCCACACGAACGATCCGAAATGTTGGTTTACATGTGAATGGCGTCATGTGGACACTTCGTACAGTGTGGTTTTTAAATGTACGTAACATCCACAGTGTAAACAAAAATTTTTAAATTCTGGTATGGGTTATATGTTTTCAATAATGTCAAGTAGGATGCAGCAACATAATATTAGATAGTGACACCTATCACAGTAGTGATTTCATTCATCTGTTCATAATCCTTGTGGTGTTTTACCAGTATGTTTCTTGTGTTTAGTAACTGAACAAGAACATTAAAAAATACACATAATTAAGGGGGTGCATATCAAATAAACATCCTCTGACCTTTGTTTCAAACATCAGTTGGTTAATTAGAAATGTTTACAAGTTTATTATTTATTTTTAAATGTCCTTGTGTAACATGTGGATGTACCGTACATCATGAAAAGCTTGCTGTACGGTTCATCCACAGTATGTTGTCCTCCCCTTGCCAAGGGGTCTGGGAGGGCCTTTGGGATATGGGCGGACATGTTCAGGGGATATGACTTCCACGGGACCTTGTGGTTCATTGTTGTGTGTTGCTGGAGCTTGTGGATCGTTGATGTCGGTCGTTGGAGTTTGTGTATCGTTGCTGTCGGTCGGTAGAGTTTGTGGATTGTTGCTGTCATTTTCCAAATCAGATCGATTAAGAAGTCACAATGACTATGCCATCAACAATGGCATAGTCATTGTGACTCTTCCCCCACACACAACTGCAAAGCTACAACCCTTAGATGTAAGGGTTTATGGCCCCTTCAAGTCCTGCTATCGTGTGCTAATGTCGGACTACCAGCTCAATAATCCCCACACTCCTGTCTGTGAGCAAATCATCCCTGAAATGGCTTCACAGGCCTGGATCAGAGCATGCACGCCCAATAATGTTCTCGCTGGTTTTAGAGCCACAGGCATATGGCCAATAAATCGGGACATTTTCACAGACATTGATTATCTTGCATCCTCTGTCAGTGAAAGAGAGGCTCCCCCCATTGCAGAGATACACACAGCAGTCATCAACGAGGCCACATTAGACCACCCAGAGGTACAAACCAATATTGAAAACGAAGAGCGCAATCATGAAGCCCAGGAAGTGAGATACGAGGCAGGTCGATCTGATTTGGAAAATGACAGCAACAATCCACAAACTCTACCGACCGACAGCAACGATACACAAACTCCAACGAGACATCAACGATCCACAAGCTCCAGCAACACACAACAATGAACCACAAGGTCCCGTGGAAGTCATATCCCCTGAACATGTCCGCCCATATCCCAAAGGCCCTCCCAGACCCCTTGGCAAGGGGAGGAAAAGAGTGAAATCCTGTATTTTGACGGAAGACAGCGAGGCCATAGAGGGCTTGAGAGAAAAACAGGCGCGGAAAGAGAAGAAGAGTGTTCAACCCCAGAAGAAGGCCACCAAAAAGGCCCCACCTCCCGAACACGATTCGGACAGTTCAGAGGCATTGGATGCTCAGCTGGAACTGAATGACTCTTCTGAATATTCAGACGAAGATTTTGACGATGATCCCCCACCACTTGAAGAAGCTGCTAGCATATTCGAAAATAAGGCTCCGGAGTTGGGGGATTTCATCTTGGTGGAACTAAAAGTCGAGGAAGGGAAGATGAAGGGCACTCCTGTCAATTATGTTGCCAAAATTATTGATTGTGCCGAAAACCCCACTAAGTTTAATGTGTCGTATCTAAGAAAGTCCACCAAAATGGGTGAAGGAAACACCTTCATCTTCCCTAGGATGGAGGACATAGCAGAAATAGAGCCTGATCAAGTGATAGGGGTCTTGCTGGCTCCTTTGGCAGCCCCAACCGCTAGGCTTCAGCGGTTCATCAAATTTGCACACTCGTTAAGAGGCTACAATATTAGGCAAGGTGGTTAAGGTGCCTAAACTAGGTTAATCCATGCTTGTCAAAATTGTGTAGCCTAATGAAACTAGGCTATAGGCCTATATCTACATTCTAAAGGTAATTCCAAGCAGTGTTAAGTTCAATCAAATTAAAATATGCCAAATATTGCATTAAATCATCTGCATTTATTATAAATAATTATTAATTTATGTTTCCCTTCTGGAAGTGCTACAGAAGTACTTCCATGATTAAGTACATTATGTAGGGTAATGAAAGTATTAATAGGATTGCAAATATATATTAAAAAAAAAAAATCCAGGAACTTCAAAGTCAAAATTTATTTTCACTTTTTTTTACTTTCACTTTTTAATTGATTAAAATTGCTTGCACTATTATATTGCTAATATAAATTGATTTGATTTCATCACTAGGGTCCATTTCATGAAATGTGTTGCCCTAATTCAACTGTGCTTGATTTTTTTTATTTCAATTTTTTTTTTTACTTATCGATAAATATCTCTGTATGGAGCGTCCTCACCTATGGATGGTCCGTACGTTTTTAGTTTTTTTTTTAGGGCCTATTTTTCAGTTGCTTTTATCATGTTGCCAGAGTTGTGCCTTACACATAATGTAGTCCATATCTTATATTTTGTAATACATAATAAAAACATTCAGATTTCACTCAATTTTTTTTTTCCTGATTAAAAAAAAAAAAAGTGTACGGTACATCCCCAACCCACCCTACACTTACTTATGTACAGTGAGGTCCCGAAGATACGAGCAGTTAGGTTCCACCTGACATACTCGTAAAGCGAAATCTCGTATAATGAAACACATAACTAATGGTAAAATATAGGTTTGGTTCCAGGACCCCATAAAAAAAAAAAAAAAAAAAAAAAAAAAAAGACGTTTTTCAAGCTAAAATAAACTATAGCAAACACAACAAACACACAGCGTCTATATTACCCACACTGTACTACCTATTCTGTAGAAAAAGCATTCTGAAAGAGAAAATAGCACACAAAATAACATAACTGCACATTAATTAAACATAAAACATGCATAACAAGCAAGAAAGACGTTGTAATGTAGGGGACGCCGTGTGATACAAGAGAAGGTAGTGTAACGGTCCCAAGTTGGGGCTGCACACCTGCTAATTACTCCTAAAGGTCAGGCCGCGCCATATGCTTAATTACCCTTCAGGTCACAACTTGCTAGGGGTGACCTGACTGCGGTCCCAAGGTTGGGGCCGCACACCTGCTAATTACCCCTAAATGTCTGGCCGCGCCATATGCTTAATTACCCTTCAGGTCACGGCTTGCTAGGGGTGACCTCACTGGGGTCAATCAAATCCCCCTTTGTCCAGCCCAGGAGTGGTAGGGCGCACATTTTGAACTTGATCATTTTACTCGCCCGTTTCAATGTCATATCATTGGATTTTTGATCTCGTATATTGAAAATAGACCCTAATTTACACATCTCATATCATCGGATTCTCGTATACCGAATGCTCACATAACGGGACCTCCCTGTATATTGTCAATCTTTGACAAGCATCACTAGCTAAAAATGTGCATGGATGCGTTCATGGTTGGCTCGTCGGAACTCGTCAGACTCATCGTCTGAGATCGACGGAAAAGGAGCTAATGTGACGGCGCCTTTACACAAGTGTCCGCCAGTCGGAGCGCATGGTACATATATGACAGTCGGAGCACTTGTTTACAAGCTCAGCTTAAGCTGTTTTCGCCTGTTTTCCGTTGTTTTATATGCTTATTTAGACTTTTTCAGTGCAGTGAAGTCATTATGGCATCGAAACAGAAGGGAAGTGACAAAAAGAAAGGGAAGTGACAAAAAGAAGTGTGTGAATCTAAGTATTGCAGAGAAATTAGAACTCATTAACAAGGTGGAGTCTGGTGTTTCTGTCGCCCGGGTGTGTGTCGAGTATGGTGTAAAGAAACAAACGGTGAGTGATATTCGCAAGGCTAAGGACAAACTCAGAGAATATGCTGTGAAATTCAATGTTGATGCAAGTAAGGATAGGAAAGGATCATGTCATCATGTGTACATGGGTAACTTGTGTCTTATAATTATGTCTTAACGACAACACTGCTGCTGCCATGGCCGCGCTGCGCTGCCAGGAGTGGATGAGCGCCTTGCTTGTATTTTTATCTATTTACTCATATGTATGAATAATAGCCCTTAAAATGCGATTATATGTCTACAGTCACCTAGAATAATGGTATTTCATAGCATACCAAGCAGTAATGAGCGAGCCTGGAGACTTAATACCTCTCCTAATACCACTCCCGTGCAGTCGTGGGCGAGCTTGCTATGTAGCACCAGTCACTGTTTACCTTCCAACATAGCTACACGGTCTGGTTGTGTTTGTGATTAATTCTCATTTATTACACAGCGTGCAGGAGCATACCAAATCCAGCATTTAGTGCCAGTCAATGTTTACCTCCCAACATAGCTACACGGTCTGCTTGTGTTTGTGATTATTTCTAATTTATTTCACAAATTTTCCTGTGTTTTACCTATATTTTTCCACCCTTGGGAAAATACCCTCGCTATAACAAACAATCGGTTTTAACGGACCACTCCTCCCCCCCTTTTAGTCCGTTATATCGAGGTTTGACTGTACAGTCAAACCTCGATATAACGGACCTCTATGTAATGGACTTCGGATGTAACGGACTCCATAAAGGGGGAGGCGGTAGCGGAGTGGTTAGCGTCTCCGACTGGCGTTCTCGGTGACCCGAGTTCAATCCCCGAAGAAAACCAAAACCTTTCTGCACCGTCGAGTGGCCTAAGAACACCCACATGCCCTGCCCATCAACTCTACCTTCGATTGCGAGTGCATCGGAGGACACAGGGGGGCAGCATGAGCCTAATCGCAGGTGTCACTACAGGAGAACCTCATTTAACCGGCATTTAAAACAACGGCAGCCTCAAAACAACGGCACTAATCGACCCAGGCATTTTTTTTTTTTTTTTTTTTTTTTTTTTTTTTTTTCCGGGCCTCCAGCAGGGAGGACCACGGGCTAGCTTGAGCTCGTCAGAGAGATCCTGTGAAAAAAGAGAGGAGTGTTCGTGGTGCTGGCGTGGGACACGAGGACTGGCTTGTCCATCCTGACGAGGAGTGCGGGGTAGAAAGGGGCACTCAGCAGGATAACCCAGGCAGTAATTAGGTATCATTATTTCAAAAACTGAGAAAATCGGCAGAAATTTAGTTCAAATTTGGCGGGGTACGCAGGGTTGGCAACCCTTTCATCCCTTTCACTGGTAAACTCTGGAACTCTCTTCCTGTTTCTATTTTTCCACTTTCCTATGACTTAAATCTTTTCAAAAGAAGAGTAACAAGACACCTCCCGAACTAAATTGGCTCACCCCTCTTTTTTATTTTATTCTCTGACTGTCTTCTTTATAGGGACTGGCAACTAAGCGGGCTTTGTGTTACCCATTTTTGTTGTGCCCTTGGCTAGTTCCTTTAATGTATATAGAAAAAAAAGAAAAAAAAAAAAAAAAAAAAAAAAAAAAAAAAAAAAAAAAGGGATTTTGGGCGATTCCATAAGAGTAACTCTCAAAACAACGGCAAAATGAGTTATCCGGCATGCGCTCCCCCCCCGAGGGTGCCGGATAAACGAGGTTCTCCTGTATAAGAATCCTGCCTGCGCCACCACGGGCGAGGACCAACCATCAGAGCCCTCAAGTGAACCTCCAGAGTCTACCATCCGAGCCCTGGGTCACCACTGCCTACCAGCGCTATAGGCACAAATAGGGGGGGGGGGGGGGGGGGAATATTGTGTGAATTTTTTTTTTTTTTTTTTTTCATATCAGACCGCTTATCGGCGCTCAAATTGTCAACTCAACATAATTGTATTATTTTCTCATTTTACTTTGGAATGCTTGGGTTTTAAGGAGTTTTGATGTATCACATATTAAGATATATAAGGAAGGACCCTGTGTTGTTAATGATTTAGTAGTAGAAGGTGTGTATTGTTTAAAATAGTGATTATTAGTGTTATGGTGTGGCCGCTGCTACGTCTCCCTGTCACCTCAACACCCTAAATCACCCTTATCTAAGGTGACACACAGTGCTACACTGACCTAAATAGTGACGTGTATAGAACTGCACTTCGAAACCATATAATATATATAATAATGAGCATTAGTCTTGATAAAAAGCAATACCTTTGGAAGCCACGGCTGAATCTGGCTCGTAGTTTGTTTTACCTTTCACTAGAGCTTGAGCTTGACTAGCCAGACGGTGAGAGAAAGCATCAACATTTTAGGGATAAGATAAGATAAGATTTTCATCCTATCTAGACACTTTGCAAGTACCAACTACAAGGTTATTGACTATACAAAGCGCCGCCACGTCAGCATGAACTAGGCGGACTCGAACCGCTGACCGAATGCACAGGGACGCTGCACATTGGTAACTCACGTCTCTACCAACCTTGCCACCCTGACGGGCACATTTTAGGGATAACCCATCACTTTACGGGAGACTTTTTCTTCCTTTTTATCTATTTTGGAGTGATTATAATGTCTCATGATGCTGCTGCTGCTGCTGCCGCGGCCGCGCTGCCAGGCGTGGATGAGCGCCTTGAAAGTATTTTCATATCTTTACTCATATGTATGAATAATAGCAATTCAAATGTGATTTTATGTCTACATTCAACTAGAATAATGAAATTTCATAGCATAGCAAGCAGTAATGAGCGAGCCTGGATACTTACTACCTCTCCTAATACCAGTCCCGAACAGTTGTGGGCGAGTGAGCCAAATCCCTGATGTAGCGCTAGTCACTGTTTACCTCCCAACATAGCTACATGGTCTGGTTGTGTGATTATTTCTCATTTATTTCACTTTTTTTTTCATTTTTTTTTCCACCCTTGGGAAAATACCCTCGCTATAACGGACAATCGGCTATAACGGACCACTCCTCCCCCCCTTTAGTCCGTTATATCGAGGTTTGACTGTACTTACCTGTTACAAGTATTTCAAATACCATAAGACATTCAAATCAACTATGTAATCTGTCCTCACGCTGGTATGTTTACATTCCCCCTTTTGGCGGCAGATTGCCGCGATTGTCGCCAACAGCGCCATCTATCGTCTGCTAGTGTTGATGTATCATTTACCACTAGGCCGTCACACGTATCTTAAGCTCTTTTCAGTCCTGGAAATTATCACCCATGGCGAATTCATCAAAACTATTTACTAATACTATCACATACAAGCTAAAAGTTATACGATATGCCAAAGAAAATGGAAACAGACCAACAGAAAGACACTTTTGGATTACCGCTGGGAGAGACGATGGCTGAGTGGTCCGCCCCGAGCACATGGCTGGCGGCTGGCCTACAGACGACAGCAGTGGCCGTGCGGTGATGTAAACAAAGGGCATTACTTCCCCTGTAAACGCGGTACACTCACGCTTACTAATCTCTTTTTTGAGGGCTGGGAAAGGGATTGATGGTGTTCATCTGTCAGACTATGTCCTCCAGATGTTGGACTCTGGATCTATTCCTCGTTACATTGAAAAATGTAAGGAAATAGGGAATATAGACCCATATAACATACCGCGGCACAAATGGAAGGACATCACGACTCTGCTTGGTGGCGATCTTCCAGGCTTATTACGCCAGTGATATATACCACTACCTTGTGAGCTTGAAAAGTATATTCAATCACTCTACCCATGTCTACAATTCTTAAAGACTAGTCAATTCACACTGCAGTTTAATACACAGCTTAATCACTGTAAACGTAGCAATAATAATGAGCTGCAGCTACTACTGTGTGCGTGAGAGGAACAGTGACTGTGGTGTGCGGGAGCGGAGGCTGTCGGAGAGTCTTGCTCAGTCGCTTACACAATCAGTGAGTACTGAGGGTAGCGCGCTTGCTTATACCCCGCTTAATGATGATATTTATTTAGTTAACGTTAATTTATGCATGGTGCTAATTCATTTATCAGAAAACGAAACATATCAGTGGAAAGCTAATCCAATTTCGCTTCTACTACTGGCTTATTACTACTACTTAACTCTTATAAAAATCCTGCCTGCGCCACCACGGGTGAGGGCCAACCATTACAGCCCTCGAGTACAGGGCCTACTATCCCACCCAAGGAGGTCACTGCCAAACGGCACTATATGCACGCACGCACGCACGCACGCACGCACGCACGCACGCACGCACGCACGCACGCACGCACGCACACACCCACCCACCCACACCCACACCCACACCCACACACAAAAAAACGTGTACGAAGCAGCGCGAAACTCGGGGAGATAATGCACGAGTCGGGATGGTAAGAATTTAGGACGCGGCGTGAAACTCGAGGATCGTGAAACTCGGGAGGGTACTGCAGTTAAGCATTTTACAAGCAAAAAACTTTAATAGGTACTTATGTTTACATTGAACTTCTATAGTTTTGACGTACCGTATTTTACAGCTTATAAGACGCACTATTTTCCCATAAAAATACCCTGAAAAACACTCATGCGTCTTCCAAGACGAATGTTGTAGGAGGTTAGCTTAGGTAGCTATTCAATTCAGCCTCTTATATGATGTAACCTCAGTACATACCTATTAAGAGTATTTAGAATACCATAAGACATTCAACTACCAATCTGTCCTCACCCTGTGATGTTTAGACGATACTGGCGGGGGAGCCTTTCCGCCCCGGCAGATTGGCGCCAACAGCCATTCCATGTACAGTATAAGGAACTTTGTTACATTAGATGAAAATTTGTATACTTATGTACATGCAGCCACCACAAATACTACACGCATACAGGAAAATTCAAACAATACGTGATGAGGCACGGGAGGGCGTGAGGTGTTTACACTCAGGACAACAAAGATGACTCAGCTGATTGGCACGCCAGGCAGGCATGCAGCTGCACACCGCCGGGGTATGTTTTTTCACTCCCACCACTCCCGCCGTCCGACCTGCGTGCACACGTTCAGCCAGCCAACATGATGATTTACTTATACAGTAAACCCTCGCGTATTCGGACCGTCATTATTCGGACCTTCTCTTTTTCTTTTTCTTTTACCATACGGCAGGGCGGCAAGAATTTATGTGAAAGCAAAGCCCTGATTATCATAATTGCATTATTTCATTATTACATCCCTAAATGTTATTTACGTCAAAAAAATTGAATTATGAACGTAGAGGTCAAAGTAGTTGGCGTAGTTCCAACGTCACACATGCGCACAACAAGATCATAATATTCCCCCCTAAAATTACCACAGAAAATGTACATAAACACAAACAGGCCAGTCTGGAAAATATTTTACTCGCCAACTGTTGAAAGTCACTTGCTAAACTGTTTTGCTAAACTGCTTGCCAACTGTTTTAAGTCCAGGACACAAGAAAAAAGTTTCAAAGAAAACTTTGAATATTATCAAAAGACAGCTAGTGAAATCTCCTACCAAAACAGCAAGATAATTAAAGTCAATAAACCCCAGTTACTGGGTACAGTGTGTGTGTGTAAGGAGCGTGTCTCGTTACATCCGTAAAGTCTTGCAATTTCTTAACCCACCGCTCAACCTGTCGTTGAGTAACACAGTCTCCCTCACAATTTCTTTTGAACTAAAACCGATCTTATATAAGCTGTGAATACGGGTGATCTGGTCTGCAGTCAACTGTGGCTTAGGCCCCTTATCCAACTGAGCGAAACCACTTTCCCAAAATGTTTTGGTGACGTTTTAGGAAATCAAGCCGGGACTGACGATAAGAAACAATGTCCTGGTCACTGACCATTAATGACTAATGATTTGAAAAACTGCAAGCAGGAAGTCAAGGCCGTGAGTGAGTTCCCAGACATCTTTTCTTTTCAATCATTCCCCATAGGAAGCGCCAGGAGGGAATTAAAGAAATTTGTCAAGGAGCGTGACGGATGGAAGACACCGCCAACTCCTCTGTCTTCCACTGTATTATCTACAGATTTTTTTAATTTTTTGCCCGAATTTCTCAGATTTATGTAAATTTTGCAACACTGCTTTTTAGTCGTGCACCTGTTTTCTTATGGTAAACACCTCATTACCCGGTCTGTGTTCGGACAATGGCGAAAGAGTTTGTGGCTTTTGGGGCTGTTCCTGGCCTCCTGGAGGTGCTGTTTTTCCTCTGCTTTATCCTGGCTGTATTCCTGATGAATACAGCCCCCACCTGTGAAGCGATCGAAAAAGGTATTGTCTCTGGAGGTGAAGCGGGAAATTCTTCAAAGGATTGACGAAAGTTGGTCTAGTTCTAGGATCATGGCACACTATGATCTTGCTAAGTCTATCCTTTCTGATATTAGGAGATCTAAAGATAAGCTGTTATTCTGCTTAGGTTATTCTGCTGAGTTTTCTTTTGCTTCTAAGACTGGAAGAAAAGGCGTAAGGAAGGTTATGGCTAAACCATTGCCAGTAGAGTTAGATCAATGTGTTAAGCAGTGGTTCTTGCAACATGGTACTAGGGGTGTGATGGTTCCTTGTTTGGAGATGAAGATGGCTGCTGAGAAATTTGCTGGAGAGATAGGTCTGCCAAATTTCAAGGCATCTGATGGTTGGCTTTATCGTTTCAAACTTCGACATGGTCTTACCAAGCGTAAGTCTTGTGGTGAAAGTTTGGATGCCTCGGAAGAGCATGCAGAGGAATTCGGCAGACATTAAGGATTTTATTAAGAAAGAAATCTTTTACTGAGCAAATCTACAATGCTGACGAAACAGGCCTTTACTATCGCTCAATTCCCGAGAATACCCTGGCCAGTGAGAAGGAGAAATCTGTGCCCGGTCGAAAACGGTGTAAGTCGCGGGTCTGTGATGTGTTGTGCTAATGCTGCAGGCACTCACCGCCTGACTCCTGTGGTGATAGGCAAGGCAAAATAGCCGCGTTGTCTCCGTGGCATAATGAATAATCTCCCAGTTGTTTATGACCATTCAAAGAAGGCTTGGTTTACTACCAAGATCTTCAAGGATTGGTTTTATAAACATCTGGTGCCAGAGATTATTAATTTTCAGACGGATGTCCTGCACTACAGCCGCGACCGAGTCCGAGCTTCCTTCTCCTCGACAATGCACCCGCGCATCCTGTCGAGAGTGAGTTGGGTTTGGGATAAAGGTCGTATCAGGGTCTTGTATTTGCCTCCTAATACGACTTCACTCATTCAACCAATGGACCAGGGTATTATCGTGGCTATGAAACGGCTGTACCGGCGGAGGTTTTTAGAGCAGGTAATGGTGGTGATTGACGAAGAAGACAGGGATGTTGGCCAGCTGACACTCGACAACCTGCGCAAGTATGATCTCAAATCTGGCATTTTCAACCTGGCTCGTTCTTGCAAGGATGTTTCAGCCAGCACCCTGTCTAATGGCTGGAATCGTCTGATTCGTGGCACTGATCCAGTGATTGAATTTGAGGGATTTGAGACTGCTAACTTTCACCGCCACATTGTGCAGGCTGGGGAGACAGCGACCGAAGATGTTAGTGATTGGTTGGATGGTGATGAAGGTGACCCTGGGTATCAGACACTGACGGACGCTGAGATTGCTGATTCGGTTTTACACCCGGATCAGCAAGACTAGTGACTATGATGATGACGTACTGCCGACTCGACCAACGGCATCTGCCGTGAGGCAGGCAGCAGAAACACTAGTTGAGTATTTGGAGCACCCAAATACTGAAGCTGAACTACGTGTTTTTGCTGCCTCTCTACGGGAGATCCGTGATAGAATTTTTGCAACCCAGAGTCGCTGGACACTACGCCAGACAACCATAGACACCTTCTTTAAACCAGCTCCTTCTGGTCCTTCATCTTCACTATCCTCTAAAACCCCACCTTCGTCTCCCCTACTTATGGCTGCCTCACCATCCTCACCTGTTGCAGGCCCTTCAGGCATAGTCAGTCCAATGGAGAGTGACTCTGAATCTCCGGATTCACCACTGCCTTTGATCGTGAGTATCAGTGAGGGGGAGGAGGAGGTGGCTTTATAAGCTGCCACAAGTCGCCACTAGACCACACGGGAATTATCATCACGACGGCATCAGAGGTGGTGAGTGTAAATACGTACTGTACTGTAGCCTATTGTGTATTTTTACTGTAGATCTATTTATTTACATTATTTATCTTATGTTTAGTGATATTTGCATTGGAAATGTTCTGTATTTACCTAAAAAAAAAAAAAAAAAAAATTTTCTTCAAATCCTCACATTATTCGGATTCTTGCATTACTCAGACCACTCCTTGGCCCAATTAGCCCGGATACGCGAGGGTTTACTGTACTATCGCATACAAGCTAGAAAATAAAATGATGAGCAGTGCTGAATGAAGATAATGAATAGTGAGTGTTCTTGTGTGAAAATGACTGTACAGTATATCCGTCAACAGTTTTTTTTCTTCTTTTTTTCTTAGAATTTTTTTTCCAAAATCAGGCTGCGTCTTCCAAGATGCAGCGTCTTATAAGCCGTAAAATACGGTAGTTCATGCACTAACAAAGCAGCATTAATTTACTTATTAAATTAAAGATATCAACCATGCCAGTATACCCATGATGCATATGCAAGGCATGTGCAAATTCACTGCCAAAAGGTATTGACCCTATTCATACATTTGTCCAATGATGCATCAGCAAAAGCTGTGAACAACACAGATGAAACAATTCATTGTCCACACTACATAAAAGATGCACATTCATGACACTTACCAGTTACCTTGGGGACACTATTCCCCAAGATGCTAAATGCGATATGATGCTCAGAAGACTCAAAAGAGTAAGAAGATGATATTTAATGGAATTCCTGGTGAAGGAGATAAAAGATTAATAAGTAAAAGCACTGCTACCAACCACCCCCTTTTATTAGTTAAATATTAAATAATTACTTCATGAATGTAATTAACTCCGGCTCCCAATATGTTATACTATATGGTATTTAATGTACCCATAAAGAAGCCTTTAAATTTGTTACAAGAACCAAACTCTCATCTCAAGTCATTACAAAAACTACAGCATGAAGCCTGCTAGGCTGAATAAAGGGACAGCCTGTCTTCTCCTCCTCCCACTGATTTGCACGTCGGCGCAGTGTCTCTGTCCTCCAGTGGTTCATGGTACACTCGTCTACCGGATCTTCGTCCCAGTCAGCGAGAGTTCCAACTTTGTGTCGTCGAGTGTTTCTATTTTTTACGACTCAATATACTATCTAATAAGATTTTGCCTGTGTTTCTGTATACCTAACCTAACCTAAACTGACCTAACCTAACCTAACGGTAACCTAACCTAACCATTACTGGTAGAAATTACAAGGAGGAATGATAGGGTTGTATAAGAAAAAATTGATTCCCATTATAAACAAGAGGTAAATTAATTTTCTTCTTCTTTCTGTTTTACGTCAGTTTTCCATAATTTATATGAGGTTAGACGACGATGATACGCTTCCAACTATCTCTATCCGTTGCCTCAACTTCTACACTGCCCAATGCTGCCAGATCCTCTTCAACACAACTGCCTCCATGTCTTCCTTGACCTGCCCGGTGGACGGCGACCTGGCACTTCCACTCCAATAGCTCAACTCCAATGCCTCACCATCTTCTCTCCTCTTCACGTGCCAAACCACATCAATCTCCTACTCTCAGCACTGTACTCAGCTCCTTCAATCCACATTTCTTGCCCTCTTCACTGGACACTTCATCTCTCCCTGTGATCCAGTCATATATCTCAACATTCTCCAATCACAAACAACCAACACATCCTTCAACTTCTTTGTCAAAGCCCATAGAAGTAAATTCATTCTAAACACATAAAAACTAAATAGAAAACTATAATATCTTTGAAAAATGTGGTGTCTAATAATGAAATACCCTTTATCCTTTCCCTTTTTATCTATTACAAGTGGAACTGTTGGTAAAAATTTCCACGTCGGCAAGAGTTCCCGGTTTGTGTCGGAAAGAGAATTTTGGTACACGAGAGTACCCGGGACCGTCACAGTGGCTCTACACATTTCCCCTTACAGTGTTACATTCAGTACAGTTAAGTTTCAAGACATCACCAACCTTGACTTGTTAAACTGAGGGGAAAGTTTTTGAGAATAACTGAAAAGTATGATAATAAGTATGATACTGAGGCACGTAAGTGAAAGGTTACAAGTCCACAAGCATAAGAGAAGATATGATGAAGTACAGAGGAATAAGATGCAACAAAGTGAATTTGACAAAAGGCTGAAACATAATTCTACCATGACTAAGCTGACCCACGTGAGCTACCTTTCAAAATAATAATAATGACAATGACCGTTTTTGGGATGGATAAACCATAAATACACCGTCATTTCAGCAAAACTTGAGTCATATCCAATCCACCCCACCCCATAGCATTCTATCTCCCAAACTGAAACAAGACGAATGCAAAACTACGAAGAACACTGCCAATACTACTACTAATAAAACTGCATCTTGAATCATGACTGTTTAGCGATGTCCCTACAGACTGCCTGATTCTGTGGCGCCAGATAAGAGGCTTCGTGCTTGTAAATAGAATAATTAATGTTAATATGTGAACATGCATCATTTTTTTAACGTTGAGAGTGAGAGCCAAAATTTTGTTTATTGCAAATATGAATCTCTACCAAACATGCAGCCATCTGTTTTCTCTATAACCACCTAATGAAGTCCATTGTCCTTTTCTGAACTGTATAAGTAAATAAGACATGCACTTAAAAGTTGGAAGGTCTCTCTCTCTCTCTCTCTCTCTCTCTCTCTCTCTCTCTCTCTCTCTCTCTCTCTCTCCTCTCTCTCTCTCTCTCTCTCTCTCTCTCTCTCATAATTAAATTAATACAACCCCCCCCCCTCCGCCCTCAGAGGGACTCACCCTAGGCTAAGGCTGAGCATTCTTTGCAGCGGCAGGGATCAATGAGCCACACAGCCCATAGCAAAGACTCACTCTGACAGCATGCCAGCAAGGTTGTGCCGGTAGCCAAGGTGTAGTGCTGCAAGGTGAGGCCCTGAAAGAGTACACCTACAAATAATTAACTTTATCTTTAAAAAAAAAATCTAATATATGGGAGACTGATCAGGAGCTTAAAAAAATTCTACTTGATTGCTGCTTCCTAGACAAAAAAAGTTAGCAATAATGTTCCCGAAATAGAAAATCAAATTACGAGGTCTATAAAAAAAAAAAACTGAACTTTCAAATAGTGCACAATGAGTAGGTGCAACACACTCATTACTAGTCATACTCAACGGACGACTAACATTAGCCTCTCCCATAAGGTGGAGACAGGAGGGACAAAAAAATCCTCAGAGTTGACTGGCTGACCAGATTCATAAACCTCCGGTGCAAAAGGCGATGTCCACGGAAAATTAGCGTCACAACAAGTGCCCTTCAACACCATCACCGACACCCCATCTTTAGCCACCTCTCATCCGTTTGTGTAATATATATTGTATAATATACATTGTGGGATATACATTTGACTAAGGATATTTTACCTAACCATTTCATTTGTTCGTAGTGTCTGCATTGGACATAAGAAAATTAATCTACTCTTACACACATGTACCCCGTGTCAGTCCAACACACCCAAAAATGGACTTATGAACAGCCTCTCGGAACATATTATTTATTATAAGTCGGGGACTTTCTGTAGAGGTCAAGAAACGCATCCCAATTTATCCAACTAAAGTTTCTGTTTCGATATTCGATGGATCGCTACACAATTGGGTTTTCAGGAACGTAACCCCATTTTATAACAAGGGAATACTGTTATGCTTTACATTATTTACAATGTGTCGCAGTATGTGTATACAGTAAAACCCTTATACTCGGCACTGTATAACTCGGAATTTGATATAACTCGGCAAGGCAAAGACAATTTTTTTTTTTTTTTTTTTTTTTTATACATCTATGCCTATAGCGTGTGTAGGCAGTGAGCTCCAGGCATGGGATGGTAGGCCCTGGAGGCTCACTCGAGGGCTGTGGTGGTTGGCCTTCGCCCGTGGTGGCGCAGGCAGGATTCTTATAGTGACGCCTGTAATTAGAGGCTCATGCCGCCCCCCTGTGTCCTTCCATGCACTCGCAGTCGAAGGTCGAGTTAATGGACAGGGCATGTGGGTATTCTTAGGCCACTCGACGGTGCAGAAAGATTTTAAGTGGATTTAGGGTCTCACTCGGGATCGAACTCGGGTATTCGAGAATGCCACTCGATGACACTAACCACTCTGCTACCGCCTCCCTAAACTGCATTCTTGGTTTTCACTCGGCATATCATGCCCTCACAACTTTTGTGTGAACATGTAAACAGAAAGTCGGCAAAAAATAATGTATCTCGGCATATTGTTGTTATAACTGCATCTCTTTGCTTACACTCGGCATATCTCAGTCCATAAAGTCGTGTTTTTGTCCTTTTGACCCTTTCCTGCAGGCTCAGGCTCTTCAATTTTATTCCCTTCCTGCTGGAGACACCCTTGCGTGATGGAGCTGACATCTTGAAATACAGTACTGTATGATGTAATCCCAAAACACGTAAAATAGGTGGCAAAATAAAGCAAAGGTCGGGAACCAGCGTGTAGGCTGTCAGCTGCTGTGCCGTGTTATGTCGTCCAAGCACCGTCTTAGATACGAATTCCGTTTTTGTCAAAATTGAAAAAGGATGGTTTCTGCTTCAAAAACACAACAAGCTTGGTAGGAGCCGAAATAATAATCAATGCAAAACATTGCAAACAATATCACAGAGTAGTATAACACACATTTCAGCAAGTGTTATTGGATTGGGATTCGTAATCCAAGACGGTGCTTGGACCCCAAAAAAAACGGCTCAGCCTACGCGCTGGTACCCCCGACCTTGCTTTACTTTTCCACCTATTTTACGTGTTTGGGATTACATCATACAGTACTGTATATCAAGATGTCAGCTCCATCACGCAAGGGTGTCTCCCGCAGGAAGGGAATGAAATTGAAGGCCTGAGCCTGCAGGAAAAGGTGAAAGTGCTGGCAAGGATGGATGCAGGTGCGTCCATGCGTGCTATTTGTGCTGAGTTGATATCAAATCCAGAACATTCTACCGTTCACTGGTAAGTGTAGTTTTTGCTTTTACAGTACTGTATTTTTTTTTTTTTTTTTTTTTATAACCCATATCAGAGGAGGACATTGCATAACTGGCACATTGAATAACTCGGCAAGGGCCAGAGCCCCTATCGTGCCGAGTTATAAGGGTTTTACTGTATCAGTCTGCAAAATTTTAGCTGTAGATCAAATTTTTCATGTTGGTAATATGTTTTTGACATTAATTTATTACTACCGTATTTACGGCTTATAAGATGCACTTTTTTCCTAAAAAATACCTGAAAAATACTCATGCATCTTCCAAGACGAATGTTGGAATGAGACTGCCGCCAAGACTGGCGGAAGCCGTTCCGCGGGCAACTTCCAACTCGGCAGATTGGCACCAACAACGCCACCTATCGTCTGCTGGTGTTTATGTATCGTCTGCTAGTGTTGATGTATCATTTACCACCAGGCTGTCACACGTATCACAAGCTAAGACTATATGAGTCGGCCACCAAGACTGGCGGGAGCCGTTCCGCGACAACTTCCGCCTCGGCGGTGGCGTCAACAACGCCACCTATCGTCTGCTAGTGTTGATGCAGCATTTACCACCAGGCTGTCACACATATCCCAAGTTTTTTTCAGTCCTGGAAATTATAACTCATGGCGAATTCATCAAAAACGATTTACTTATACTATGGATTAAATTATATATTTAGACAAGGGATGTTTTTATATCCTTTAGATTTTTTATTTTTTTATTACAGGTTGGCCATCACTAATCCGGCAACCACGGGACCTTAGGATTGCCGAAATTTCGAAATTTCCGGATTTTTGATGTTTGTCCCTGAATCTATATATGCTGTATATAGGGCCCGTACACAGGGCCCCATCTTTCTGCTCTAGTCTCCTGTCCCACTCCTCTCTGCCTAGGACTGTACTATTGATGCTATAAGCCTGTCCTCTGACTCCTATACTTGTTGCATTCCACAATGACATGTTCTACGGTTTCTTTCTCTCCTACCTGCAGCTACACTTCTGGTTCTCCAGTTCCTGTTCCTTCCGTTTACTTCCAAGGTGCCTGTTCTTGCTTTATAGAGTAACTTACTCCCCCAGTCTCCTACATGCCAGGTCACCCCTCTGATTTCTGTTTCCACCTGTACCCCTGCAACGTTGATTTCCTGTTGGAAGGTGAGCATACAGCTGATTCTGGGTACGGCGCCCTCAAAACAAACGGCGCCAGGGAACAGGCGCCTCCATTGGCAGGGAAAAAAGGGCTACAGAGTGGCAAAGAAGGAAGATATGTGTCAAGCTCGAGCACGAGCTTGACAGACGACCTACAAAGCAATACTAAGCAGAAAAGTTCACAAGAAGAAGAAGAAGTCTCCCGAAAACAGTGGCGCACCAACCCGGGAAATTTGAAGCTGCGCTCCGAAATTCATGCCGGAAAACTGATGGCACCGGAATATTGATTGCCAGATTAGTGATGGTCAACCTGTATTATTATTTTTTTTTTAGAAATTTCTTTACAAAACCAGGGTGCGTCTTCCAAGATGCAGCGTCTTATAAGCCGTAAAATACGGTAAATGCACAGAAAAAAATCACTAGTGTAAATTACTGTGAGCATATATTGTATATAAGAAAAAGATAGTCATAATCTATAACATGACAAACCTGATATTGTATGAAAAATTATTAAAGAAGACTAGCTTTATGAAAACTAAAAAAATTGGCATTCACTTTTATAATAAATTAATGTCAAAAACATATTACCAACATAAAAAATTAGCTCTACAGCTAAATTTTTGCAGACTGATATACACATACTGGGAAACATTGTAAATAATGTGAAGCATAACAGTATACAAACTGCTGCTACTACACAAAAAACTTATCAACATAAATGAAGATACAAAGATTCACTTACCTAGAAGCCCAATTTTAATTGAAGACAAATATGAATGAGAATGAACGTATAGTTTTTCAAAGTTGCTACAATTGATAAGGTGAAGGAGGAGAACAACAACTTCAGGTAAGAGCAGTGCAGTTCTTGGTGATATCAGATCATACAGGATGCCAATCACAAACCAAGCTGTTACTTGTAAGACTACAGGGTTCAATGGCAGCGAGTGGCTGACAGCAGATACTTTCTGTGGATAACAAAGATACAACATTATTAGCAATGTGTGTGTGTGTGTGTGTGTGTGTGTGTGTGTGTGTGTGTGTGTGTGTGTGTGTGTATTTACTTAGTTATGATATACGGGAAATGAGTTACAGGTAAGTATTAATTATCCGACCTTGGGGGGACCGAAGGTAGGTCGGATAATTGGAATAGTCGGATGTTCGGATGTACATAATTTAATAAATATAATTTTTTTCTTCTTCTAAGTGGGAAGGTAGTAACACACTACACACACTTTAACCATCACTACTACTACTACTACTACTACTGTAATGCCCATTATTCGGGAGATGATAGTATGAGCATTATTATTATAAAATTCCCGAGTTATGTCTTGTAAGTAATTCTTTTTCTCAGTTTCACATATGACTCATCGTATTTCTTTCTTTCCGCCATCTTTTCGCATCAGTTTGGCCATCCTAGACGCCATTTTGTTCTATCTTCTTTCGTTCTTTCACTTCCTCTCTTCCGACACCCCCTTGTGCGAGGAAAGTTCCGTGGAATAATTATTCTGCGATCAGTCATAACTAACGTATTCCATTCTTTCCTTTCTTTCCAAACCATCTTCTCAGATTTAGGAATCCCCCTTAAATCCAAACACACTACACACATCATTAAGACCATGTGGCAGTACCTGGCGGACTACGGGACACCCCGCAACATCGTTCTGGACAACGGAGGGGAGTTCACCAGCCGGGAGTTCCAGCAGTTCTGCACACGACACCAAATCACTCTTTGCTATACGACCCCCTATCACCCTCAAGGAAATTCGGTGACCGAGAGGATGCACAGGACCCTGAAGTCAGTCCTCTCGACCCTGTGTCAAGGACACCCTCTGAGTTGGCCCACGTTGTTGCAGCCGTGCCAAATCACTATGAATCAAGCGGTACACACCTCCACTGGACAACAACCCTATTTCGCTTTCTTTTCTCGTCATGCCCCTAGGCTTGTTGGAGCAGCTCTACCCGACGTCGAGGGAGAACAAGATGACATGGGCGTGGCACACGCCCTAATCCGCGAGACGCATCTGAAAATGTCGCGTCGGTACAGGGACGTCGCAAACAGAAAACGGAAAAATCAAGTGGTGGAGGTAGGAGCACTGGTATGGGTCAGAAAAGAGACCACAATACCAGGCACGTGCCGTAAACTCAATGTGAAATGGGATGGGGTCTATCGAGTGGTGGAAGTACGTTTGGGTGGGAGCTCATACGTGGTAGAAAATGTTTTCACAGAAAAACAAGTACAAAGAGCTGCCGAACAAGTGAAGCCTTATTATGGCAGTGAAGAGTGGTTAGTAGAACCGGTGGAGAGGGTCCTACAACCCGACCCGGTGGACGAGCAATTGGCCCCTCGTGTTAGGAGACCTCCTAAAAGGCTCATTGAGGAAGAATGAATGGTGTATTTTTTTATATATATTAAGATGTGTTAGGAATTAATACTGAGTCCAAGAGGTGAGTGTAGTGTCAGACTAGATGAAACAATTTGGTCTAGGAGGTTTCTCATGTCTAGAAAGTCGGAGCGTCTGGTTCTCACGGGCTAAGCCTGGTTCAGTGGGAGGAGTATTTTAATTCGAGTTAGTAGTACTACGCGACTCACTTTAC
Organism: Chionoecetes opilio; assembly: GCA_016584305.1. Lineage (NCBI taxonomy): Eukaryota > Metazoa > Arthropoda > Malacostraca > Decapoda > Majidae > Chionoecetes > Chionoecetes opilio. The sequence goes on from JACEEZ010017405.1 coordinate 251,433, forward strand.
AGTCAACCAGCTTGCGGTGTGGCGAGTATTTCAGGACCTGTTGGGCTCTTATCATTTACCAGAGGTTAGCCGGCGTGCGCCTCTGGGATATATCTCTGCACCGAGAATACGGACTAAGTCAAGGTTGACGGTCACGTCATTACCCAGGTATCAGGTTGACTGGGATACTTCCTTTCATTGGATTTTCGTGTAATCTAAACACAAACAGACCCCGTTTTCAAAGAACAGAAGAATTTCCATTAAATTCACTCTAAATTCGTCCCATACACACTTCCTCTTGACGCAGTTTTAAAAACGGAAACCTGATCCGTAAGTATTTACTTTGATACCATAGAATTTAATTTTCCCGGAGAATAGACGCGTGTAATGCCCATTATTCGGGAGATGATAGTATGAGCATTATTATTATAAAATTCCCGAGTTATGTCTTGTAAGTAATTCTTTTTCTCAGTTTCACATATGACTCATCGTATTTCTTTCTTTCCGCATCTTTTCGCATCAGTTTGGCCATCCTAGACGCCATTTGTTCTATCTTCTTTCGTTCTTTCACTTCCTCTCTTCCGACACCCCTTGTGCGAGGAAAGTTCCGTGGAATAATTATTCTGCGATCAGTCATAACTAACGTATTCCATTCTTTCTTTCTTTCCAAACCATCTTCTCAGATTTAGGAACCCTCCTAAAATCCTCATGGCTTTCAAAATAATCCCTATCGTTATCGGTTATGGTCATATATGGGCGGTGTAATAATGATACACGCTAAAATGAAAGCCTACCAAAGTCCTAAACACGATTTCCATACCACTCCACTCTGAAATAGGTGTTCGGATTGTCGACATTACATATAAAACCATCCTTCGTGAATATTAGATTAAAGACATTAAATTCTTACATCAAAGTAGCCAGTTTGTATTAAGGCGGCCTCTTCGGGGGATACGCGAGTTATTCATTACTTAAATAGTTGGTTCGGGATTATACGTTGTTCATTTAAGGTCACGGTGAGACTTTCCAAACAAGTTCCTTTTTTTGGTGCGGAAAGCCCGCAGGGCACGAGTCATTGTTCTCTCTGCGCTCTTGAAGGTAAGACATCTGACCCCTGGCTCCGGTGTTTTTTTCCCTTAGTATATTAAATCTATATATTTCTATATTAATATATAGGTACAGTTCAGTGTCACTAAGGCATAGATGTTCCGCCCATCCTTATAAGTGTTATTAACGAAGATTGTTCTCTCTGCGCTCTTGAAGGTTGGCGCGAAACCTCCTCAAACGGCCACATGGTCTTACTGTAACACATACAACACTGTCTCGCCATTTTCTTTCTCTACTAGATACCTATCTTCATGTGTGATTTATAAATATTAAGTGGTATGTTACCTAGTGTAGGGCAATTCCCTGAATAGTAATCTAGTGAAGGAGATTTATGCTCATTAGAGCTTTATCTCATAACTTAGGAAAATTCCTACGTCAGGGTGTGAAGTCAAGTTTCTTATTCCCCGAGTAGAGTTTTCTCGGTATAGTGTTAACCCTTATATGCTGAAGATGATCTCAAGTGAGAGACTTACCATGTCACCAAAATAAATAGGATATCATTTACAAATATAGTTCTTGTGTTATTATAAAAACCCAGGTGATTATTCTGTATTAGGAAAATAATTCCCCACACTTCCAAGAGTCAAAGCCTTGTTCGGTATAACCCCTCGTACCAACCACGACTACCAAGATCAATATAATTAATATTAATCTAACGTGCCCCAGGGAGTAATCATAGTGAAATACTCGTCAGGGCTGTGGCAGCAAATCCCATAACCTAAACCTTATTATCCTTTCCCCTTAAGTATACCCCCCTTGTTCAGTACCCTCCGTAGTGAGAAGTGGTCAAACTATAATCATATAGTGAAGTCAGAAGACTAAGTTAAATCCTCCATTCAAGTTGTAATCTTTTATCAAATCATCCCCAAATAATATAATTCAAGTAACGTTGACCAGTCATAAAACCCCCATACCAGTGACCCCCAATTTCCAGCAACACACTACTACTACTACTACTACTACTACAACAACAATAATTACTACTACCACACACACACACAAAATGGAAATTATAATAGAAATACTAATAATTTGTGAAATGGTTAGAAAAATAGAAAATATGTAAGAAAAATAAATCCTTGGTTTCCTATACACAGCGCGCCAAAGCATTGTTCGCGACATCATAACACAGCGCTTCCATACGGGAATTCAGAAAATGTACTCTATGGCAGCCTACTGACTTCCGAGAGAGATATCTTACATATGGCAGCTTGTTTAAGGCACGGGCAGTCCATCAAGACCGTTGAGGAATGTTCAGATGCCACTTGTCAATTATAAACGAAGCATTTAAAAAAGTATCGCCTTCCTTCCCGCGAGTAATTTGAACAGACGCGCATTGGTATAGCTATCATTATTTGCATAATGAGTGGCAAGAAAGACCTAACAAAGGAGCAAATTAAAGTTATTGTATCTCTACACAAGGCAGAGAGGCCAGTGGAAGACATATCAAGGATTGTGGATGTTACGAAGAGATGTGTGCATAAGTGGGTGGAGAGTTTCGGGGTGGCACGGCGGGGTAGCGACAGCCGCGACACCAGAACATTATAAGTGGCCAGGGCGAGGATGTAAAAGTCATATCGCAATTATTTTTCTTGCTCTTAATTGAGGATGGGCATCCACTTGACGTTTCATGACATTTAGGGTGCTTGCTGAGGTTTTACATCCTTGCCCTGGCCACTTATAATGTTCTGGTGTCGCGGCTGTCGCTACCCCGCCGTGCCACCCCGAAACTCTCCACCCACTTATGCACACATCTCTTCGTAACATCCACAATCCTTGATATTTCTTCCACTGGCCTCTCTGCCTTGTGTAGAGATACAATAACTTTAATTTGCTCCTTTGTTAGGTCTTTCTTGCCACTCATTATGCAAATAATGATAGCTATACCAATGCGCGTCTGTTCAAATTACTCGCGGGAAGGAAGGCGATACTTTTTTAAATGCTTCGTTTATAATTGACAAGTGGCATCTGAACATTCCTCAACGGTCTTGATGGACTGCCCATGCCTTAAACAAGCTGCCATATGTAAGATATTAAGTCTCTCGGAAGTCAGTAGGCTGCCATAGAGTACATTTTCTGAATTCCCGTATGGAAGCGCTGTGTTATGATGTCGCGAACAATGCTTTGGCGCGCTGTGTAACGTCAAAACAAAAAAAATTATGATATTAATTTTTGTATAGTGAACCCATTGTGAAAAAATTTATAAAAAAACTCATGACGTCACGAGTACCCAACATAAACATTAACAGGCCCACACCTGCGTCTTACAAGTGTTTTGAACAGCTGTCATGCCCTTTACAGCAGCTGCCCCACCCACCACAGCACGCCCACAGCAGTATCAGCCCTCCTAATAGTCTGGCCGAGGGTCGGTTGTCTGGAATTGTTTAATAATTCATCCGACTTGGGACATAGAAGAAAAAAGTCGGTTGTTAGGACAAGTCGGATGTTTGAAGGTCGGATGTTGGGAATTTGGCTGTACACTCGTGGGGTCCCATTTCCTTGTTTCAATTGGTCAATCTTGCTTTGCTTTAAAAACATGAATACTTTTGGCATCTATAAATTCACTAGCCAGGCTATTCCACATATCAATGCACCAATAGGGTAAACTAAACTTCTTGTGTGTGTGTGTGTGTGTATTTACCTAGTTGTGTTTTACATGGCCTGAGCTACACTCATGTGGTCCCGTCTCCGTATCTATCTCTTGCATCTTTCATCACCTTTGTGCCATCCACTTCATCAGCCAGCCTCCACATCGCCTCCAACACATTAAGCACCTCAAACACTGAAGACCTTACCTTACAAATCCCCAGAGTGACACCTGCCAGGGCTGCGTTCAGTAGTGGTCCCCCCGCCCCCCCGCACCCTCCTTACTGAACGATACTGGACGTTTCACCATGTACATTGCTACCAAAATAGCAGCTGCCAAAATGTATCTCTGTGGCAATTCTTATTGTTGAAGAATAACTTGCTGATGAAGCTGTATTTGATGCAGCAGAAGTTATGGCAGCAGGAAATGAAATACACACAACCCTCGTTTTCCCGGACTCATAGGGGGGAGCACTGGTCCAGGAACCACAAAAGTCCGGGAATCGCAACAGTCCGAGGCCACTACCCACCCCCGGACGTTTATCTTATTCTAGTATTTACTGTCCGGCAACCGCCAATATCAACTACCCCGCCGCGGACTTTTACGCCACTTTGTTGTTGTTTTTAGGGCTGCGAGGATCCCTTGGGGAACACTATGAGCCCTGGTGATGTCCTATGATGCTATCACAGACGCTGTAGTTAACCTGTCTTCCTCAGGAAGGCACGGGTGAGGCGGATGACATTGTTTCCCGGAAGGGGTGTACGCCAGCCCGCCAGCAGGGTGGGCAGGTCACAGGTGGCGATGTTCAGGGCAAGGAGTTGAGTGTGTAACACTACACGGTGGGAGTGGAAGCGCGGACACTGCAGCAGAAAGTGTTCAATAGTCTCAGACGTTCCTGCACCAGGGGCAGTGGGGGTCAGGGGACTGACGGAGGCAGTGCAGGGGGAACCCTAAAGTGGCGTGTGCCCAATGTAAACAATACGACCGCTGAGCTGCCTGCCACCTGGCGGGAGGCAGCAGAAAGTGTTCAATAGTCTCAGAGACTTTCCCTGCACCAGGGCAGGGGGGTCAGGGGACTGACAGAGGCAGTGCAGGTGAACCGGGGAGTGTTGTGTGCCCAAATGTAAAAAATACAACCGCTGGCATGCTGCCACCTGGCGGGAGGCAACAGAAAGTGTTCAATAGTCTCCGAGACGTTCCTGGCACCAGGGGCAGTGGGGGTCAAGGGACTGACGGAGGCGGTGCAGGTGAGCCGCGAGTGTTGTGTGCCCAAATAGGGAGTAGGCAGTCAGACACACTGCCGCCATGGTGAAATACCCCCGGGGAGGCACTTACGGGAGTTGAGGGGGTGCTGCAGACTTATCATTGAAATCTCCCGTGTCCTCTCTTTCCATATCCCTTAGTGTCTCGATACACAAGAGAGTAGCTGCAGCCTGCACTCTAAAGACAATTCCTCTTACTACTCACATTACACTACATGCACTTACATCCCTACACTATCTTCACTCAAAATTTAAAAATGGCGTTCAAAACACCCTGCCCTCGGAGTCCCTTACTGGGGGGGGGACCAAAAATTTTCCCCAGGTCGGACCGATTCAATGGTGATGACTCGAGGTGTCTTGATACTTCTTCTAGCCTTCTCTCCTTAAAACTTCTGCAACTTTGGGGCCCCTTAAGATCTAACTTTCTCTCTGTTGAACATCATCTCTCCTCCTCTAAACCTCATCTTCTTTTCCTCACCGAAACTCAGTTGTCTGTGAGCACTGACAGCAGCCCTTTTTTTCTGTCTCCTCTTACTGTCTCTATTCTCTTTTTTCAATCCAAGCTGGCTGTTGCGTATAAGTGCGCAATGACATCACTTGCTCTCGTGCCCACGGCCTTAAATCTTCCGAATTTTCTACCATCTGGTTTTCGATTTCAATGCACTCTCTTACTAAATTTATCTGTGCTGTATATCTCTCACCTAACTCCTCTGACTATGTAAAATTCTTAAACTATTTAACATCAAAAGTGGAGCACATCTCATCTCATTTTCCTTTAGCAAAAATTTTTCCATTCTTGGGGACTTTAATGTTCACCACCAGCTTTGGCTATCATCTTCTTTCACTGACCAACCTGGTGAACAGCCTAAAAACTTTTCTATCCTCCAAGACCTAGAGCAGCTGGTGCAGCACCCTACCGTATTCCTGACCGCCTTGGAGACACGCCCAACATTCTTGATCTTTTCCAAACTACTAACCCCTTCTGCTTACTCTGTGAAAATATTCTCCCCGTTGGGTTCCCTCCGATCACAATCTTATTTCTGTAACCTGTCCTATCGCCCCGGTGCCGCCTGGGACCCACCTAAGCGGAGGTGCTTCTGGCACTTCAACTCAGCTAAGTGGGAAGACCTAAGGCAGTACTACTCTGATTTTCCATGGAATGATTACTGCTTCCAGTCAACTTGGACTTCCAGTTGACTTGGGTCAAAGACCCATCTCTTTGTGCAGAGCGCATAACTGAGGTCATAGTCTCTGGCATGGAGGCGTACATTCCACACACTTTCTCTAATCCTAAAGCCCGTCAACCTTGGTTTAACTCTGCTTGTTCTCATGCCGTCCGAGATAGAGAGGTGGCCTCACAAACGGTACCGTAAGCATCCATCTCCTGAAACTCATGCCCTTTATATTTCTGCCCGCAATCATGCCAAATCTTTACTTCCACTTACCAAAAACTCTTTCATTCATAGAAAATGTCAAAATCTTTCTGAATCAAATTCCTCTCGTGACTTCTGGCATCTAGCAAATAACACCTCTAACAATTTTTTTTCTTCATCTTTCCCTTCTATGCTTCACCCAATGGCTCCACAGCTGTCTCATCATTTCTAAAGCTTGAACTCTTCACTCAAACTTTGCTAAAAATTCCACTCTTGGTTGTTTGAAGGGCTTGTTCCTCCTTTTTCCCCCCACCCTCTGACTATTTTATGCCTGTCATTAAGATAAGACTGACTTAAATCTTTTCAAAGAAGAGTAACAAGAAAACCTCCCGAACTAAATTGGCTCATCCCTCTTTTTTATATTATTCTCTTACTGTCTTCTTTATAGGGACTGGAAACAAAGCGGGCTTTGTGTTACCCATTTTTTTTTGTGCCTTGGCCGTCCTTTGTGATGTAAAAATAAAAAATAAAAAATGTAAACAATACAAGTTGAGCATGTTTGCCACCTGGGGGGAGGCGCGGCCCACTGACCAGGGGTGACAGGAGACGCTCGGACCACCGACAACTTGGTCGATTTACGGACTGGACCAGGCATTTGTCCAGGACTCTGACTTTCCCCGGACCCCCGGATTTTGTCCGGCAAATCCGATACCCGGGGAAATGGAGGTCCGGGAAAACAAGGGTTGTGTGTATTAACCCGTGGGGGCTGCGGCAAGCCTTCCGGAAGTGCAATTTTCAATTACATACAAAAACCGCCCCAACATTCGTAGAAGTCTACAAACTGGGGTCACATATACGCCTTGATGTCAGCCCTCGATAACACCACCACCATCTGCCTAACTACGCTGTACGCAAGATATAGCAATCCTTGGGTTTTTTCCCAAGATCTTGGGATTTAGGTCCTGGCGTTGGGATATTTTTTGTCTATCTTGGACTTTTGGAGAGATTATTCAAGTATTTTCTCCAGTAGTATATCTAAAGGGTACGGTACAACAGTACCTATGCTCACCATGAGATAAACTACTGGGGGAAATACTTGAATAATCCCTCAAAATCTTGGGAAAATCCCAAGGAGTGGCACCCCTTATCCACCTCAGCATTCTCTCGCCAGGGGTTTTGGTGCCATTCGCGCCAGATATTTCAACTCCCGACCACAACCCCATACGTTGGGTTTAAAAAATAGATTATATTCCGGATGCGGTTTTTTACTACCTTGACTTTGATGTGATTTTCATCCAATTCTGTAATGGTCAACTGTTTTACTCCGATTGCCACACTGTGGGCACTAAAAAAAATCTTTTCCCCGCAGTTCCCAGGTTAAGGAGGCAAGAAGGGGGAGAGCGAAGAGCAGAAGCTTGCTTTTTCCCTTTCTTTACATACCCTTATTGTGGCGCGAGCTGGCTACTCAGTAGCGATCCCCTCCCACTGGGCTGTACTGCGAGGATAGCTTGCGCTCGCTACTGTATGCCTACATAACCGTGCGCCGCCGTGTGCACCTGTCGCGTTGCCTTACTGAACGCAGCTTTTGCCTGAAGACGCTATCAGTGACACCTGATGTTCAGTGTACAGTAGTACTGCATTTCTAGAACTTCAGTATTAGCCCTTGACATATCAAAAACTTTTAATAAAGTCTGGCACAAATTTTTAATTTCAAAAATACCCTCATTCGGTTTCTATCATTCTCTCTGTAAACCCTTTATCTTAAGTTTCCTTTCAAACCGTTATATTGCAGCTACTGTAGACGGACATTGCTCTTCTCCTAAATCTATCAATAGTGGTGTTCCCCAGGGTTCTGTCCCTATCTTTCTATTATTCATTACTGATCTTCTAAGTCTACTCAAAGCCCTATCCACTCCTACGCTGATGATTCTACCCTGCATTTTCAACGGTGAGTACAAGTAATACAATCTGTGCTGGGTTTTTGGGATGTTTGAGGGAGTTCTTATTGTTTTGTGGGGGCTAAAGGTAACCATCGGAAAATTAGGACTTTCGGCTAATTCGACCCAGGTCCCCCCCCAATTAGATCGAATTATAGAGGGTTTACTGTATATGCGGGATTTGGTTTCGGTGGTAGGCCAGCCGAACATGTACTAAACAAGTCGGTCGTGGCAGTGAAAAAAAAAGCCCCGACCAGGCGTGGCGCGGCTGCGCCCCGATTAGTCTAGCTTTGTCGGCCCGAGTGTAAACCCCCTTCTCTCACGTCCTCCCGTGCCTCACCACTATTGTTTCAATTTCCCTGTATGCGTGTAGTATTTGTGATGGCTGCATGTTTGTAAGTACAGTAAAAGCCTTATAACTCGGCACGATAGAAAAAAAAAAAAAAAAAAAAAAAAAAAAAAAAATTAAATACAGTACAGTAAAAGCATAAAAACTATACTTACCAATAAACGGGTAGCAGCAGGCATATAATCCAAGGAGAGGAGAGCCTTGTTGTAACATGTAGAAGATGTTAGGGGGACTCAGTCGCATTTTAACACTGGTATCACTTTAATCACTTTATAATCACAACTCTGTACTGTATTGTATACAGTACTGTACCTGTACAACTTAATTCTACATCACTTGAGCACTTAGTTACTGCAACACTATGCCCTGTCCATTAACTCTACCTTCGACTGTGAGTGCATGGGAGGACACAGGGGGGCGGCATGAGCCTCTAATCACAGGCGTCACTATAACAATGCTGCCTGCGCCACCACAGGCGAGGGCCAACCATCACAGCCCTCGAGTGAGCCTCCAGGGCCTACCATCTCGCCCCTGGAGCTCACTGCCTACACGCGCTATAGGCATAGGTGTAAAAAATAAAAATAAATATTAATAAATAAAATATATAAATGTATAAAAAGAGAAAAGAAAAAAAAACTTGTCTTTGCCATGCCGAGTTATATCAAATTCCGAGATATACAGTGCCGAGTTATAAGGCTTTTACTGTATAATAACTTTCATCTAATGTAACAAACAAATTAATTTTAACATTAAACATTAGTTAGTTAAAGTGAGGGTTTACTGTATGTGAAGGCATACTAGCTCCTGCACTACACTTATGTATGAGTGAGATGGTCATGTAATAAAGCTCAAAGACAAAGGATCCAGGCAGTGGAGACAATATATTTGATATGTGCATGTGGTATGAATAGGATGGAGGGTGAGAGCAATAGACTACCTTAGTGAGCTCGATCTGTCATTTGGTGGCCGTCTGGGAACTACACGCGGAGCTAAATGTCGGGTCTCGGGGTGTCGGGCTCGACTTATTTTTATTAATTCCCTACCAAACCCGTTACAAGTAAGTGTTTTTCATGGTCAACATAGGCTTATGCAAAATGGAAAAATACAAGTTTTTTTCATTATTCATGGCGTTTATAATGAGGATTGTTGGCAAAAATAGAAGCTTCGATCACAGGTGTCCTACAACATTCTACTAATACTGCAAAGGAATGCTTCAAGGCGGGTGCTGGGTTAATATTGCCTCCATGTATGCAAAGAGAAGGTAATATTAACCCATCACCCGCCTTGAAAACATTCCTTTACAGTATTTAGTAGAATGGGTTTTAGGACACCTGTGATCGAATGCTTCTATTTTGCCAACAATCCTCTTATAACGCCATGAATAATGTAAAACTCGTATATTTTTCCCTTTTGCATAAGCCTATGTTACCATGACAACACTTAATTGTAGCTGGTTTGGTAGGGAATAATAGAAAATAAGTCGAGCCCGACACCCCGAGACCCGACATTCTAGCTCCGCGTGTAGTTCCCAGACGGCCACCAGATGACAGATCGAGCTCACTAAGGTAGTCTATTACTTTGCATAAGGATAGATTGGTATGACTACAAAGCGTGATTTTTTCTTTCTTTCTTTTTTGGCATGGTGGAGGTAGTCAAACACATCACTTTCAGGTGGTTAGGTCACTCAGACAGTGTGTAGGAAGAAATCAAATAACACGAATGTTACAGAAAGATGGAGTGGATGCTGTAGCTGTAAGTTCCATATAGGATGGGGGAAAAGTGTACTGGAATACATGAGAGGCAAGATAAGATTGATTGAGGGACGCAGTATGCATGAGCAAATGGGAACTTATTTCGATCCCCTTCAGGTAACTCCATGCAACAATAGTAAAATTGGATATAAGATTGAATATGAAGTACTAAGAATTTCAAAAAATAAGAACCTCCATACCTCAAGTTCAACTTTGGTTGATGCTATTGATGCACAGGCTGCCATAATGTAGAGGTGCACCATCAACTCCGAAGTGAATCCTGAATGTATATCTGCTGTCTTTGTCGTATTCAAGAACTGTCTTTCTGCCAAATTGGAGCTCTCTGCAACTAAACTTGCTGTGCTCTGCACCAAACTCCCATTGGCGGCTGCACTTGTTCTAATAAAAGGAGTGGCAGCTCGAGTTCTTTCTGTTGCCACATCATTCCTCCAGTTTATGGAGTCAGGGTTTACACTCTCACTTGATCCTTCTAATGCCTCCTCCACAACAGAGCCTAAAATTGTTGCAGACTCTGAAGCAGCAACAACTGAAAGTGTGCTCTTGATAGAAATGTTACTAGACACTGACCACTTTGAGCTATTGGAAGATATGGCAGAGTCTGGTGACCCATCTCTGGTAAGAGACGGTGTCTTCCTGGCATCCTTCACAGGACCACAAACATATCCATTTTCATTTTTATGCTTACATGCATGCTGTATCTCTATTTCTTGATTTTCCAGAAGGGCTTGGCTCCTTGTCCTGCGAGGACCTACAAGATGACATCATCATATTAGTTTTTCTCCAGTACCTATGAAAAGAATATGATGCAAGAGATTAATTGGCCCAAAGCACTTGAATACAACCTTCTATGAAGTAATAAAGATCATGATCAATGTCTCTGCTACAAACCAAGTACTAACCTTGAAAAATACAGTCTTTTGTTGCCAAGGTGCCCTCACTACGCAGTCCTCTCTTGGCAACTCGAGCCATTACAAGCCTCCAGTCATTAGTATGTTGGAAGATAAGCTCCTGTAATGAAAGTACAAAAGGAAAATACATACTGAACAAGTTCAGATTTTTTTTTCTTTTGCCTAAACACATAGTGCCTTTAGGTTTCAAGTAGTTGGCCCTGCAAGTACCTACTGGAGGGCTGTGATGGTTGGCCCTCTCCCGTGGTGGTGCGGACGGGCTCTTCTGAGTGACACCAGTTATGATTTGAGGCTCATACCGCCACCTGGTGCCCTCCACCGCATATGCAGTCGATTCTGAGTCGAAGGCGAGGTTGATGGGCACCATGTGGGTGTCTTCGCCCACTCGACGATGGATGAAAGAGTTGCTCCTGGCAGGACTTGGACTCGGGACCTTGAGATCACCACTTTCAGATTACAACTATCCGACCAGCGCCTTAACGATTGCCGAAAGAGTTGTCCCCGGCAGAACTCGCAACCTCGAGCTCACCACTTCCAAATGCTAATCACTCAGCTACCGCCTCCCCCATATACATACATTATATGTGTATATTGTATATATGTGTATGTATTGCGACTACAAGTGTGGCGGAGGGACAACAGGTGGCAGCATGAGCCTAAACTGAGGGTTGACCATCACAGAAAACAGACCTTCACCTATAACATCACAGGTGTCACTATAAAAATCCAGCTTGCGCCACAAAGAGGCGGGGGCCAACCATCACAGCCCTCCAGAATGTGCAGGGGCAACCACCTGAGCCCTCAAAGAAAAAACATATTACCCTTTAGGCACTACAAATTATATAGCGGCCCGAGCAATGTCAGTCAGTTTTTACTTCTAACATATATACTAACTTGCATGACTATTACAGTAAAAGCCTTATAACTCGGCACGATAGGGGCTCTGGCCCTTGCCGAGTTATTCAATGTGCCGAGTTATGCAATGTCCTCCTCTGATATAGGTATAAAAAAAAATTATAAAAAAAAATTAAAAAAACGGTACATACTGTAAAAGCATAAAAACTACATTTACCAATAAACGGGTAGCAGCAGGCATGTAATCCAAGGAGAGGGGAGCCTTGTTGTAACATGTAGAAGATGTTAGGGGGACTCAGTCGCATTTTAACACTGGTATCACTTTAATCACTTTATAATCACAACTCTGTACTGTATTGTATACAGTACTGTACCTGTACAACTTAATTCTACATCACTTGAGCACTTAATTACTGCAACACTATGCCCTGTCCATTAACTCTACCTTCGACTGTGAGTGCATGGGAGGACACAGGGGGGCGGCATGAGCCTCTAATCACAGGCGTCACTATAAGAATCCTGCCTGCGCCACCAACGGGCGAGGGCCAACCATCCCAGCCCTCGAGTGAGCCTCCAGGGCCTACCATCCCACCCATGGAGCTCACTGCCTACACGCGTTATAGGCATAGGTGTGTGTGTGTGTGTGTGTGTGTGTGTGTGTGTGTGTGTGTGTGTGTGTGTGTGTGTGTGTAAAAAAAATAAAAAAAAAAAAAAATAAAAAAAAAAAAAAAAAATAAAAAAAATAAAAAAAAAACTTGTCTTTGCCATGCCGAGTTATATCAAATTCCGAGTTATAAGGCTTTTACTGTACTTTTACTGAAATTACAACTATTATCAAACAAGTGTCACACGTATTATAACTTCCATACAGGATATTTGCATGTACTTAACAACAAAAGAATCAGTATATTTTTAGGAACATCTTAAACATATAATTATATATATATGTAATGTATACAGGGAGGTCCCGTTATACGAGCATTCGGTATACGAGAATCCGATGATACGAGATGTGTAAATTAGGGTCTATTTTCAATATACGAGATCGAAAATCCAATGATATGACATACAAACTGGGGTGAGTAAAATTATCAAGTTCAAAATGCGCGCCCTACCACTCCCAGGCTCGACAAAGGGGGATTTGGTTGACCCCAGTGAGGTCACCCCTAGCAAGCCGTGACCTGAAGGGTAATTAAGCATATGGCGCGGCCTGGCATTTAGGGGTAATTAGCAGGAGTGCGGCCCCAACCTTGGGACCGTAGTCAGGTCACCCCTAGCAAGGCGTGACCTGAAGGGTAATTAAGCATATGACGCGGCCTGACCCTTAGGGGTAATTAGCAGGTGTGCAGCCCCAACCCTGTGACCACTACACTAGCTTCTCTTGTATAACGTGGCGTCCCATACATTACAACGTCTTTTTTGCTTGTTATGCATGTTTTATGTTTAATTAATGTGCAGTTATGTTATTTTGTGTGCTATTTTCTCTTTCAGAATACTTTTTCTACAGAATAGGTAGTACAGTGTGGGTAATATAGATGCTGTGTGTTTGTTGTGTTTGCTATAGTTTATTTTAGCTTGAAAAACATGTCTTTTTTTTTTCTTTTTCTTTTTTTTTAATTGATGGGGTCCTGGAACCAAATTTATATTTTACCACTAGCCGCAAAGCCGCCCTCCGGGCGGACTTTTTGGCTAGCTCCTGCGGAGGGCTATTGGTGGGCCTTTGGCCCACCACCTGTGTTTGGTGGGCCGAAGGCCCACCAAACATGGACTCTCCAGATAGCCCCTTTTAACTTTCCTGAAATCATGGATGTAGAAATGTATGTATTCCCCCCACCCATTCACTCACCCATTACCCATCACCCCCCACCCATTCACTCACCCATCACCCCCCACCCATTCACTCACCCATCACCCCCCACCCATTCACTCACCCATCACCCCCCACCCATTCACTCACCCATTACCCATCACCCCCCACCCATTCACTCACCCATTACCCATTACCCCCCACCCATTCACTCACCCATTACCCATCACCACACACCCATTCACTCACCCATTACCCATCACCCCCCACCCATTCACTCACTCATTACCCATCACCCCCCACCCATTCACTCACCCATTACTCATCACCACACACCCATTCACTCACCCATTACCCATCACCCCCCACCTATTCCCTCACCCATCACCCCCCACCCATTCACTCACCCATCACCCCACACCCATTACCCATCACCCCACCCATTCACTCACCCATTACCCATCACCCTACATCAAGGCTTCCTCAATTCTCGCAACCCACTTTTGTTTTCACAATTCTCGCTAATAGGCTGCTAAAAAAAAAAAAAAAAAAAAAGTGATCGGATCATCTCATAAGTGGGCTTATGACCTTCCCCTGGTCGACCCAATTCCAAAAATGTGCCATATGAGGTGTTTGCGCCACGGGGGGCGGAACCTATACCACACACACACACACAGACAGACAGACAGACAGACAGACACACTTTCGCTTATATTATTATAGATTAGTTATGTGTTTCGTTATACGAGATTTCGCTTTACGAGTATGCCAGGTGGAACCTAACTGCTCATAACTTCGGGACCTCCCTCAGGGAGGTCCCGTTATACGAGCATTCGGTATACGAGAATCCGATGATACGAGATGTGTAAATTAGGGTCTATTTTCAATATACAAGATCGAAAATCCAATGATACGACATTCAAACTGGGGTGAGTAAAATTATCAAGTTCAAAATGTGCGCCCTACCACTCCCAGGCTGGACAAAGGGGGATTTGGTTGACCCCAGTGAGGTCACCCCTAGCAAGCCGTGACCTGAAGGGTAATTAAGCACATGGCGCGGCCTGACATTTAGGGGTAATTAGCAGGTGTGTGGCCCCAACCTTGGGACCGCAGTCAGGTCACCCCTAGCAAGGCGTGACCTGAAGGGTAATTAAGCATATGGCGCGGCCTGATCTTTAGGGGTAATTTGTAGGTGTGCGGCCCCAACCTTGGGACCACTACACTACCTTCTCTTGTATCACGCGGCGTCCCCTACATTACAGTCTTTTTTGCTTGTTATGCATGTTTTATGTTTAATTAATGTGCAGTTATGCTATTTTGTAGTACAGTGTGGGTAATATAGACGCTGTGTGTTTGTTGTGTTTGCTATAGTTTATTTTAGCTTGAAAAACATGTCTTTTATTTTTATTTTTTTTAATTGATGGGGTCCTGGAACCAAACCTATATTTTACCATTAGTTATGTGTTTCGTTATGCGAGATTTCGCTTTACGAGTATGCCAGGTGGAACCTAACTGCTCGTATCTTCAGGACCTCCCTGTATATAATTATATGTATATCTTTCCTGCTATGTTTCACCGTGAGACCCATGAACACCTTGCATTCTCTTAGCTCGAACCAAGTAGGTCACAGGACAAATGCTACAGCTATCAGCAGTATGTTAGGTTCAACGAACTTCGTAACGGAGGAGAGAAGGCATCAGAAGCCGGGTGAGACGAGGAGAACATCTCGGATCATCACCCTGCCAGGACGTACCTATCACACGCTCCACCGAGACACCCTGGCTGTGTTCAAGACATTCATTGTACTGGTTGTAATCTCTACGCTCCTTAACCCCTTCACTGCGGCTGGTACAAATACGGTCTCTCAGCTATTTAAGGGTTCACTGCGGCTGGTACATATATGGTTTCTGTATTTAAACTGCGCGCTTAATGATATTATGGGTAAATATTCGTTGTGATAGGCTTGTATGGCAACAGTGTCAAGTGTTGCGATATAATAGAACCTCTTTTTCTGCTTGCGTGAGTTAGTATGACTAATAAGGTCAAGCGGTACAGTACGACGTGTTGACGCTGCCGCGCCCTCTACTTCAATGGCGAGGCTAAAAATATAGGATATTAAATATATTCTTGATGGCTATAAAACAGAAGTATGAATGAATGAATGAATGCATGAATGAAGCATTTATGTACCAAAATAAGCTGTATTATGTTGAGTAGTAAGTAGCTTTATTGTGCGTCTGGCAGCACGGTCACGGCCCTGTTGCTGCACTTTGACGTAACTCTTCACTTAGCTGGTAGCCTCCACCAAGACCAAACATAGATTTTCTGGTATGGAATGAGCATCCTATTCATTTAGGCACTTTAAAATATGATCAATAATTATTTTATATTTTAATTAAACCTGCCGCACAGGGGGGTAGGCCTATGAATTTGATATCCGCAGTGAAAGGGTTAATGGACTTTAAATAAATATGTACAAAACTGAACATACATAATTAACTCAGCCAAATAAGTCTCTACAAATATACCGACTTATAAAGGGAAAAAATAGTATAAATGAGCTGCCCACGTGCTATTACGTTATATGTAAACAAATCATTGCCAGCCTACCTATAGTACTTATAATATTTATTAAAAATAGAAAAAATTGTCATATGACAGCAATATTTTTGGATGATAATGCCAACACATGAGGCTGATGCTTAACAAGTTTTCGCAAATTTTCACTCTTTTTTTTTTTGGCTCCTCTAAAGCGGAGTGACGTCCTTAAGCGTAAAATTTTGTTAAAATATTATTTATTAATTTTTTCAGTTATGTTTCGAGCTATGGATCTGAAAATGAGCTAGGATTATTTCGGAATAAGCACACTTTTGACATAAAAAAAATCATGACAATACACTGATAATTAAGAAATAGCGAGACGCTCCCCTTAAACCAGAATTCTATAAGGAGTTTTCAAAGAGTAAGCAAGCTATTGAAGTGTTAGAAAAAGGTATGAAGACAGTGTTAGAGACAGGGAGTGTGCCAGGAGAATGGAGGGAATCTAGGACAGTAATGATACCAAAGGTTAGCAAGCCAAAAGTTAGGGAATTAAGACCAATAACACTGTCTAATGTTGGATACAAATTGATGATGGCTGTAATTAGAAATAGTTTAGACTTTAGAGGAACATATTAGAAGAAATGAATTAGGGAAAGACTCGCAGGCAGGCTTCACAGAGGGTAGTAGAATTGAAAATAATTCATTCATTTTAAGATATTGTGTAGAGGTCTTATAAATTGAAGAAACCATTGATAGTAATTTCTATTGATTTTGCAAAAGCATACACTACGCGCCAAAATATTGTTCGCCGCATCATAACAGACGTTCCCATAAGGGTATTTTGAAAATGTACTCTATAGCAGCCTAGTGACTTCCGAGAGAGATATCCTACACATGGCAGCATGTTTAAAGCACGGGCAGTCCATCAAGACCGTTGAGGAATATTCAGATGCCACTTGTCAATTATAGACGAAGCATTTTGAAAAGGATCGCCTCACTCCCCGCGAGTAATTTGAACAGACGCGCGTTGGTATAACTATCATTATTTTCATAATGGGTGGCAAGAAAGACCTAACAAAGGAGCAAATTAAAGTTATTGTGACTTTACACAAGGCAGAGGCCAGAGGAAGAGATATCAAGGATTGTGGGTGTTACGAGGAAATGTGTGATGAAGTGCGTGGAGAGTTTCGTGAACGTGGCGGGGTGGCGACACCGTAACATAAAGAAGTGGCCACAGCGAGGATGTAAATGTCATATCGTAATAATTTTCTTGCTCTTATTTTAGGATGGGCATCCACTTGACGTTTCATGACATTTACGGTGCTTGCTGATGTTTTACATCCTCGCTGTGGCCACTTCTTTATGTTACGGTGTCGCCACCCCGCCACGTTCACGAAGCTCTCCACGCACTTCACCACACATTTCCTCGTAACACCCACAATCCTTGATGTTTCTTCCTCTGGCCTCTCTGCCTTGTGTAGAGTCACAATAACTTTATTTTGCTCCTTTGTTAGGTCTTTCTTGCCACCCATTATGAAAATAATGATAGTTATACCAACGCGCATCTGTTCAAATTACTCACGGGGAGTGAGGCGATCCTTTTCAAAATGCTCCGTCTATAATTATAATTGACAAGTGGCATCTGAACATTCCTCATCGGTCTTCATGGAGTGTCGGTGCTTTAAACAGCCTGCCATGTGTAGGATATCTCTCTCGGAAGTCACTAGGCTGCTATAGAGTACATTTTCAAAATTCCCTTATGGGAGCGTCTGTTATGATGCAGCGAACAATATTTTGGCGCGTAGTGTATGATAGCATCAAAAGAGGAAAATTAATAGAACTATAAATGCATCATTATAAGATAAACTACAAGATCATTGATTTCATAGCAAGAGTATATGTAGGGGGCAGGACATAGGTAGAGTTAGGACCAGGCAAAGAGGTAGATATAGAGGTAACAAGTGGAATTAGTCAAGGATGCACGGCATCAACAACCTTGTTTAAATTGGTAACCTTTAAGATAATTCGGGAACTGGAAGAGTTAGGGAAGGGTTATAAAGACAACATTTTTAGCATTTCTTCGCTTTTCTTTGCGGATAAGATAAGATACTTTGATCCTATCTAGACACTTTGCAAGTACCAACTACAAGATTATTGACTATACAAAGCGCCACCACGCCAGGACGAACTTGGTGGGCTCGAACCGCTGACCGAATGCAGGGACTCTGCACGCGAGCCCGCAGCTCTACCAACCGCGCCACCCTGACGGGTAATAAAGCAAGGAAATTGGCCAACATGAGATATAATCAATCAATCATTGAGGGCATACGCCGGGGGGCGAGTCACCTCGCCTACCCTACGACGCCACTCCCGGGTGTCACCACAAGCGAGTCCCCATGCAGGCTCTCTTCCCATACCAAGCAGCTCTTGACAGGAAACATCAACTTGCCCCAGCCACGAGCCTTGTGGGCACCCCATCGGCCTCCTCCACGCCGTATTGTCTCTTACAGATACAACCCGATGGGAAGGATTGGTTTCAGGGTAGCGTGCCACATCTTGGGGACTTCAATGTTCACCACCAGCTTTGGCTATCATCTTCTTTCACTGACCAACCTGGTGAACAAGCCTACAACTTTTCTATCCTCCAAGACCTAGAGCAGCTGGTGCAGCACCCTACCCGTATTCTTGACCGCCTTGGAGACACGCCCAACATTCTTGATCTTTTCCTAACTACTAACCCTTCTGCTTACTCTGTGAAACTATTCTCTCCGTTGGGTTCCTCCGATCACAATCTTATTTCTGTAACCTGTCCTATCGCTCCGGTACCGTCTCGGGACCCACCTAAGCGGAGGTGCTTCTGGCACTTCAACTCAGCTAAGTGGGAAGACCTAAGGCAGTACTACTCTGATTTTCCATGGAATGATTGCTTCCATGTCAAAGACCCATCTCTTTGTGCAGAGCGCATAACTGAGGTCATAGTCTCTGGCATGGAGGCGTACATTCCACACACTTTCTCTAATCCTAAAGCCCGTCAACCTTGGTTTAACTCTGCTTGTTCTCATGCTGTCCGAGATAGAGAGGTGGCTCACAAACGGTATCGTAAGCATCCATCTCCTGAAACTCATGCCCTTTATATTTCTGCCCGCAATCATGCCAAATCTTTACTTCAACTTACCAAAAACTCTTTCATTCATAGAAAATGTCAAAATCTTTCTGAATCAAATTCCTCTCGTGACTTCTGGCATCTAGCTAATAACATCTCTAACAATTTTTCTTCTTCATCTTTCCCTCCTATGCTTCACCCAGATGGCTCCACAGCTGTCTCATCTACTTCTAAAGCTGAACTCTTCGCTCAAACATTTGCTAAAAATTCAACTCTGGCTGATGAAAGGCTTGTTCCTCCTTCTCCTCCACCCTCTGACTATATTATGCCTGTCATTAAGATCCTTCGGAATGATGTTTTCTTTGCCCTTTCTGGCCTAGATCCTCGGAAGGCTTACGGTCCTGATGGAGTCCCTCCTATTGTTCTCAAAAACTGTGTTTCTGTGCTTGCACCTTGCCTGGTCAAACTTTTCCGTTTTTGTCTATCTACTTCCACCTTTCCTTCTTGCTGGAAGTTTGCTCACATCCAACCTATTCCTAAGAAGGGTGACCGTTCTAATCCTTCAAACTACCGTCCTATAGCTTTGACTTCCTGCCTTTCTAAAGTTTTTGAATCTATACTTAATAAGAAGATTCTTAAGCATCTATCTGCTCACAATCTTCTATCTGATCGTCAGTACGGTTTCCGTAAAGGGCAATCTACTGACGATCTTCTAGCTTTCCTAACTGAATCTTGGTCATCCTCCTTTAGGGGTTTCGGTGAAACTTTTGCTGTTGCCCTTGACATATCAAAAGCTTTTGATAGAGTCTGGCACAAATCTTTAATTTCCAAACTACCCTCATTCGGTTTCTATCCTTCTCTCTGTACCTTCATTTTAAGTTTCCTTTCAAACCGTTCTATTGCAGCTACTGTAGACGGACATTGTTCTTCTCCTAAATCTATTAATAGTGGTGTTCCCCAGGGTTCTGTCCTATCACCCACTCTCTTTCTATTATTTATTAATGATCTTCTAAGTCTAACTCAAAGCCCTATCCACTCCTACGCTGATGATTCTACCCTGCATTTTTCAACATCGTTTATTAGACGTCCAACTCAACAGGAACTAAGTGAATCACGGAGAGATGCCACCGAGCGCCTAACTTCTGATCTTTCTATAATTTCTGATTGGGGAAAAGCAAACCTTGTTTTGTTCAATGCCTCAAAAACCCAATTTCTTCATCTATCTACTCGACAAAACCTACCCGATAACTATCCCCTCTTCTTCAATGACACTCAGCTGTCTCCTTCTTCTACAATGAACATTCTAGGACTATCCTTTACTAAAAATCTCAACTGGAAATCTCACATCTCATCTCTTGCTAAAACAGCTTCTAAGAAGTTAGGTGTCCTGTGGCATCTGCGTCCTTTTTTTTCTCCCTCCCAATTGCTTGCTCTCTACAGGGGCCTTATCCGCCCATGTATGGAGTATGTCTCACATGTTTGGGGAGGATCCACTCATACAGCTCTCATAAATAGGGTTGAGTCAAAAGATTTTCGTCTCATCAACTCCTCTCCTCTGACTGACTGTCTTCAATCCTTAAATCACCGCCGCAATGTTGCTTCTCTTGCTCTCTTCTACCGTTATTTTCATGCTCACTGCTCTTCTGAACTTGCTAACTGCATGCCTCCCCCACTCCCGCAGCCTCGCTGCACAAGACTTTCTACTCATTCTCATCCCTATTCTGTCCATCTTCCTAATGCAAGAGTTAATCAGTATCTTTACTCTTTCATCCCTTTCACTGGTAAACTCTGGAACTCTCTTCCTGTTTCTATTTTTCCACTTTCCTATGACTTAAATCTTTTCAAAAGAAGAGTAACAAGACACCTCCCGAACTAAATTGGCCTACCCCTCTGTTTTTATTTTATTCTCTTACTGTCTTCTTTATAGGGACTGGCAACTAAGCGGGCTTTGTGTTACCCATTTTTGTTGTGCCCTTGGCCAGTTCCTTGTGATGTAAAAAAAAAAAAAAAAAAAAAAAAACCATGCCCATATAGCCGAAGTTGCCACTGACGGACTATGCAGGTAATAGGCCTCGATTCAGTCTCACGGTGCAATCGCTGATTTGACACGTAATCAGGGTTGTTTATTTTTATTTTATTATTTTTTTTAAATCTAAATAATCCGATTTATTTTATTTAAATCAGATTTATTTGATTGAAATCAATTTTTTAGATTTTTATTAATTTGACGTTCTATATGAAATCTAACTACTACAGGATATCATTTAGCATATTTATAACTAAGAAGAGAAAGAATAAGTGAATAAAAAATGCATAACATGAAATACAGATGAATTTACATATTTTATATTTCTGTGATGGACGTTTTCACATCAATAGGCCTATGTCTATAAGCACGTTTTCACGATGTTTGCCAGGCCGGTCTAGACCGGTCTAGGCTGGCCCTTAGTATATTTATACCCATTAGTATAGTTATACCTACTTAGTATATTTATATCTATTATAATTATCGGTATAAATATACTAAGGGCTGGGCCCAGGCTACACTGATGCTCGCGAAAACACATCCAGACTAGCCCTGTCCCATTCGTGGTTCCTATTGGCTGGGGGATCGAGTGGGCGGTCTTTACCGTCCTGCAAGCTTTACCCCCCCCCCCAAAAAAAAACCATACCAAATAATTATTAATTTGACCTCCGGTAATAACCTCCTAGCTGGCATATGAAAGTTCATCATTCTGTCTCTGATGAGAGTCAGCTACACAAAATATTACCTGATTTTGCTATATCATACTGTTCGGCCTAATTTGTCAGTCATCCTTGCTACTTGACTTCCCAAAGGAAAGTCAATCGGATTCTATGGTATTTTTGTTGTAGTAATTATTACTTCGGCGGTTAAACAAGAGAATTATATTTTTTGTTTGATAATTAATCATAACGCATATTAAACTTTGGTTAAAATCACTTTGGCTTTTCATAAACAAAAGTAACATGCACATTCAACTTTTGGTTATAGTAGTGTGGCTTTTTGTACAGTATAAAAACAAAAATATATATAATTGAGAAAAAAATATTTCTGCTGTGAAAACAGCCACGTGGCAATTTGCTATCTAAAAGTGCCACAGTGGATTCCCCCGCACCACTCATTTAGTCTCATTATGAAATAATTATACTACAATGATAAAATTGGTGTTCACAAAGCCCATTTGCTTAATTTTCCTTCTTTCCCCTCTCGTTTTCAAATAATCAGTGATTTAAAAAAAAAAAAATTGATTTAAATCAGTGATTAAAATCAACTTGATTTAAATCAAACAACCCTGCACATAATCATCCCAGCGATACCTCATGATTCTGCGAAGACACTTATTTCCAAAGGAACCGATTCGCCTCTTCAAGTCACTATTTAGTGTCCATGTCTCACATCAATAGAGTAAGACAGGGATCACAAGCGACTTGAAGATCCGGATCTTTGTACTTCTGCACAGGTACCGACAACGCCAAATACTCATGCTGAGCGAGTCCATAACACCGTGGGCTATGCCAATCCGCCATGAGACATATTGACGTGACCCGCCGTCATTATGGACTGCACTACCAAGGTATGTAAATCTTTCCAAGATCTCAATGTCCTCGCCGCACGCATGAACAGACTGTACTGTTTCATCTAGTAAGCCTCCAAACACCTGGACCTTGGTCTTGGGCCAGGAGACCTCAAGTCGCAAAGGCTTTGCCTCCTCGTACAGCGCCTCGAAAGTCATCACCAGGACCTCCAACGACTGAGCAAAGATTACTGCATCATCAGCAAAATCAAGATCAGTGATCTTGGTATTGCCGAGGGATGCTTCACAATCACTTTGATCTATAAATTTGCCCAAGGGGGTGGGCAAAGAGGGTTTGGCTGGGGTACAAAATATGCATCGCAACAACATAGTTTTTGAGTTAGGGGTGTTGTAAAATTCCCTAGATCTAGGGAAAACGTATGGGATTTCTTCTAAGTCCAGAGATGTCGTCGTCTTGTCCAGAGTGCGAGCCACCACCCACCCCTCCCACTTAGAGGTAAGATAACATTTTGTTAGATTACCGGGAGTCTAGGGGGGCGGAGCCCCCGCGGTAGAAGGTTAGGTTAAATTAGGTAAGGTTAGATTAGCGGGTGATTATTGCTAGGAGGTTAGGTCAAAGACCCTCTACAACAAGATACCTCAATCAAGGGTGCCCTGTGGTGCGCGTGCTATCGACGCACCGCCATGCGGCAGGAGTTAACCAGTCTGCTGGCCCATTCACTTACTGCAGAACTGACCTGAATTAAATTGTCTCATACCTGTTAATATTGAGCCAGACATGAAACCAACATAGATAAAGAATAAAATAATACAAGGATACGTTCATAAATACACATACAAATCGACACCAATGGTTTAAAGACATACAAATATGCTGTCAAAACTGGTAGATTTTCATGGATTTTCAGGTAGACACACCCCGATAAAAAAAACTTGTTCTAAAAAATGTACTCAAATAACATTAAAAAAAATTACCAGAATATGTAATAAAATAATGTACTTTAAAAAATGTACAAAAAATATGTACAACAAATAATGTACTAAAAAATGTACTTGAAAATGTACAAACTAAATGTAAAAAAAAAAAAAAAAAAAATTATATAAAATTTAATAATTTAATGTACTAAAAAAAGAACCAAAAAATGTACTTTAAAAATGTACTAAAATATGTACTAAAATAATATACAAAAAAATGTACGCTTTAAAAATGTACTAAAAAATGTACTTAAATAATGCACACAAAATGTACTTAAAAATGCAAAAATATAATGTACACCAAAATGTACTAACAATGTACTAAAATAATGTACACAAAAATGTATTAGAATAATGTACTAGAATAATGTACTACAAAAATGTACGAAAATAAAGTACTAAATATAGTTTAACAAAATTCTAACTTTAAATTTGTTTACTAAAATAATGTACTAAAATAGTAATTATTTTTAGTATATTTTGTACTAAAGTGTGTACATTTAGTATATACTAAAATAATGTACTAAAAAGTACTAACAAATGTCCTAAAATAATATACTAAAAAATGTACAAAGAAATACTAGAATTATGTACTGAAAACATTACTAAAATAATGTACTAATAATGTACAAATAAATGTACTAAAAAAATATGGTCAATTTATAGTTTCACCCAACCAACGATTTTCTGATGCGCATTATGTTTTTCTGGTGTGTTTTTATGTGTTTTGAATGAATCTGCTAACCGTTTCTGTCGCAATTTTTTTTTTTTTTTTTTCCAAAAATGACAAAAAAACAAAAAAAAGAACCTAAACCTAACCTAACCTTTACCTAACCTAACCTATACCTAGCCTAACCTTTACCTAACAAAAAAAAGGTTTTTAGGTAGATAAAGGTTAGTTGTTGTTTTTTTTGTTTTTTTTGTTAGGTAAAGGTTAGGTTAGGTATAGGTTAGGTTAGGTTAGGTTAGGTTAGGTTAGGTTAGGTATGGGTTAGGTTAGGTAATAGGCGAAGGTTAGGTTAGGTTTAGGTTCATTTTTTTTTTTTTTATGTCATGTTTGCCAAAAAAAAAAAAAAAAATTGCGACAGAAACGGTTAGCAGATTCATTCAAAACACATAAAAACACACCAGAAAAACATAGGGCGCATCAGAAAATTGCTGGTTGGGTGAAACTATAAATTGACCAAAAATATACTAAAATATACTTTAAAAATTTACTAAAATAATGGGTAAATTTTTACGATGGCACCAAACTTCCCTACACAATTGGGAGCATGGTTTTTGTTACCTTATTGTATTCTAAGAGACATTTTCTCTTTGAGCTTTCCGTCGCAAATCAATAGTTTCGGAGATATAGAACATTTTAGGTGGGGGGAGGAATATGTCTACAATGTGTTTACAAAATGCCTCCCTCTTCCTCTTCTTGTGACCTGCATCGCTTTTGTTTCGAAGGCGCACCCGTGGCTACCATACCTAACCTAACCTAACCTTTAACCTCCTTACTGGGTCCAATAATAAAAGTTTAATAAAATACCAAACAAAAGCGATGCAGGTCACAAGAAGAGGAAGAGGGAGGCATTTTGTAAACAAGGAGACATATTCCTCCCCCCACCTAAAATGTTCTATATCTCCGAAACAATTGATTTGCGACGGAAAGCTAAAAGAGAAAATGTCTCTTAGAATACAATAAGGTAAACAAAAACCATGCTCCCAATTGTGTAGGAAAGTTTGGTGCCATCGTAAAATAATATCAAATCATGTACTAAATAATGTACTAAAATCATGTTCTAAAAATGTACTAAACGAATGTATTGAACAAATATACTAAAATAATGTACGGTACTTAAAAATTTACTTACACTTTCAGGTCAGTTATGCAGCAAGTGAATGGGCCAGCAGACTGGTTAAATCCTTCCGCACGGCGGCGCCACCGTCGGCGGATAACAGAAATTGCCTTTGGGGGACCCAGAGTGAGGTATCTTGTTGTAGAGGGTCTTTGATTAGGTTAAAATTGGTTAGGTTCGGTTAGATAACCGGGAGGTTATCTAACCAGGGGAGGAGCCCCCCCCCGCTAGGAGGTTAAGTTAAATTTTCCTAGATCTAGGAAAATTACCCTAGATTTAGGGAATTTTGGCTCTCCTACTTAAATCCGAAAATACGTGTTTCCGACGCATTATTTGCTCCCCACCCAAAACCCCCACATTCCCACAGGTCGCCAAGCTTGTTTGGGGGAAGGGGGAGAGTATAGGCAAACACTAGAAATTTACCCAGATTAATTCAAAACACATCATAAATATTAAGAGAAACAAAGTTTCGTCCTCGAAAACAGTGGTGCCCAATTACGAAATTACCCAAGATTATTGGTAGGCTATAACAAGCACCCAGGGCAGTAGGCCAAAGTACACAGTGATCAGGACCTCAAACATTTAACTCTTCCATGGAGTTACTGTCAACAAACTCACACTGTCAACATTGAAATATCATAGGCGGGCATGCCTGTCACTGCTCCAACAAACACATGCCCACCACACCTTGCCTCACCGCCTGACACTGACAGGTCTGACGGCACACAAACACCGGTGTTTATATTTTACCACAATATTACGGAAATGTATGTTGTCTTACTCTCTTGTATTCTTATCTATTTTTTTTTACGCATTGCACTCACCCAACACTTGATGATGGATACACCTCAAGGACACAAGCCTTGTTGACGGTTGCTGCAGCTCACAACCCTATCTGTGATGACACCCCGCCCAGCTGTTGATCTTGATCTTGATGTTGACGTTACAGGTGGCCTTTTCTTCATAGGCCTGTTTAGTATCCTTGTCCACTAACTAATTTGGTATATTAAGTTAACTTTTCGTAATTTTATGGGTAACAATAGACGATTTTTTATAGCAAAGGAAAGATCTGGGCGTGAAAGGGTTAAGGGCACTTGTCGCACCAGCTTGGGACTAGTGGAATTCAGGACTACCTGGGATTCAACGTTCAGTGGAGGACGGGGTAATGGTGGGCAGGGGCCAGATGCTGAGAGTGAGCTAGGGCGCCCTATCCACTAGGGCGCCTGTGGTAAGGCGAAACGCCCTCCCACCGCAATGCTCAGTCGAGATTGCTGCCTTAGTGGCACCGCTAAAGGCGCTGAAAACTAAGGCATGGTCAGACCCTGACTTAGTGAGCTGCTGTGGGCCTTTGACAGACATTCATCTTCTGTTTATAAAGCAAATACAGCCTTGTTTCAGTTCCTACAACGTAACAATTGGTGTTTACATATTAATAGTGTTGCAAGGTGTGTATGAATTGATCGTGCAAGACTAATGCGGTATTATAGGGTGTTATATGCTGGTGATAAGAAATGTTGTGTTGTGTGTTGGTTAGGGGCGGGCGGCGGGCGGCGGGCGGCGGGCGGCAGGTGCTCCGCCCGCACTAAAATATTGTACTATTATACGGTATTATCATACTACCAGATGATATTTAGGACAGCTGAACCTACCATCATCTTCACGAGACATTAGTGCATATCATGAATGTATAAAAATTGCAGTAAACTATACCTATAATAAGATAATGAGAGCAAAATGAAATCGTGTATAAACTTTTTTTTCACCTTTTTTTATTCATCTTTTCCTTATTCCTGGAATGTTGCTTGCATTAAATTTTCACTCACTGTCCCGGAATCGGCATACCCTAACGATTATCATGGTGTATGGCACCTCCCAATGCAAAAATATATAAGTGGTCAAAACCTGCGTTGAACGTCAAACTTGTGATGAAACAGCTTTTGGCGGGGGAGAGCGGTGTATCCTTGCCATAAGTGCTTGGTGAGGGAGGGAGGGACAACATTCCTTGCTTCAGCAGAGACGTGTTCAAGCCTTGTGATTGGTCGAAGCTGCCTAAGCAACGCTCAGATAGGCAACGTGATTGGCTAGTAGGGTTCTCGGACCACGCCCACGCCATAGGCTTTGGAGGTGTAAGGCAGTGCAAAAGCGCCTGAACTTTCGACTGTACATGGGCTTTAGTCGGTGCCTTAGCCGGGCCGTTACAAAAGCGCCTGAAGACGGGTAAGGCGCTCTTTTCGCCTTACCTCTATGGCACTTCTCAGCATCTCCCCCCAGGACTTTAGTGGACCCTTCAACAGAAGAAGTGGTTATCGTCGTGGCGAACTTCTCCATCAGGCCAAGGAAGGTGAGAAGAGGAGATGTGGTAGGTCTTTGCCAGTAGGTCGACCAAAAGGCACAAGGAGTACCTGCAGGAGGAGCCTGACAAAGCCCCAGGAAGGGTTGCCTGACCACCTGCACGACCTGTTTGACCGAAGTTCTCAGTATCTGGAGGAGCCCCAAGTGAAACAGCTGAAGGAACTCCTGGTGAAGTATGCGGATGTCTTCTCCACAGGGGACCTGGACTTGAGGTGTACGGACCTGGTGGAGCATCACATCGACACGGGCAGTCACCGTCCAGTGAAGCAGGCCCCTCGGAGGATAGCACCAGCTCGTCGACAGGAGATGGAGAAGGTAATGGAGGGCCTGCGTCAGCAAGGGCTTATTAAGCGCTCTATCAGCCCCTGGTCCTCTGCCGTTGGGCTGGTCAGGAAGAAGGACGGCTCCCTCAGGTGCTGCGTGGACTACCGGGCTCTCAATGACGTCACCATCAAGGACTCGTACCCGTTGCCGAGGATCGATGACACCCTGGGCGCTCTGGTGGGTGCCAAGTGGTTCTCAATACTGGACATGAAGTCTGGGTACCACCAGGTCAAGATGGCAGAGCAGGACAAGGAGAAAACTGCCTTCTCCTATGGCCTGGGGCTTTGGCAGTTCAAGGTGATGCCCTTTGGCCTTTCTAATGCGTCTGCCACCTACGAGCACCTGATGGAGAGAGTGCTGGAAGGGCTTCATTGGAAGACAGCACTAATCTACATTGACAACGTGATTGTCTTCGGCCAGACCTTCGAGCAGGAGCTGCAGAGGCTGTCAGAGGTCTTTGACCGGTTTAGGGCGTCACACCTTAAGCTCAGCCCTAAGAAGTGCTGCCTGTTCCAGAAGGAGGTTAAGTACCTGGGCCACGTCGTGACTGAGGAAGGAGTACGCACTGATCCTGAAAAGGTGGCTGCAGTAAAAGAGTTGCCAGCACCTACTAACGTGAAGGAGCTGCGAAGTTTCCTTGGGTTATGTTCGTACTGCCGTCGGTTCGTGAAGGGCTTCGCCACGGTGGCTGCTCCACTACATCTCCTAACGAAGAACCCAGCAAACACAAAGACGGAGGGCCTCCGGAGGCCCTCCGTATGTCTTATCGGCGGCCCGACGGAAGTGTACGACGTAGGGCCGCTGGAAATTTGCTCAGAGGCTCACCGGCGGGCCGCTCCCAGCGGCCCGCCGTAGGGCATATGACCATTTGCCGCTGTTATATTAACTGATTGAAGAATATTTATGGTTATACTTTCTAAGTATATTGCAGATAGTAATGTTTTAAGGGGTGTTGCACAACCCATTAGCCGATTAATAGACTAATGGGCTGTTCAACACTTATAAAAACATTACTATATAATGCAATATGCTTAGAAAATTTAACCAGAAATATTCCTGTGTCGTTATCCAGTAATACAATGAAAAGGAGATTGCTAGGATCATAATTGCTACGGACATTGTTTATTTCATAAGTACAAAAACATTTTCGTTATTGAGTTTACATGCTGGTGTACGTGGAACACTGAACGGCGTGAACAGCCATGTAGAAGGATATAGGTTGCGGCGAACAATATAACAACATCCACCCACTCGTGCGTTTTCCAACTAACTGATTATTTTCACTCAGACACAGCGCCAGGCGGCGTCAAGGAATTCCTAAAAAAACGTGTCGTACTGCAATTATTTATATTATTCAGTCTATTTCGATATAATGAAGGAGCGAAAACATGTTATAACTAAGTTCTCATTATGTTATCGACTGGTTAAGGGTGACAATTTTGGCCTTTTGTGGGTTTTTAACCCTTTGTAATAGCTATCGTACGTCTGGCAGTTTAGTGCATTGATAGCTGGAAAAAAAATTTCAAATAATATTCTATTCTAAATCATGATATTATTCATATGTTAACTCCATCATCTACATATTCCATATTAGGTGTATACCGTTGAGTATTGATATGTGTTGATAATATATTGGAAGTTATTGAAATAAGGGAAAATATGACCTTGTGTTATTCCGTAATAATCTTCGCCGCGGTTAATCAAGTGTTATTTTTATATGATACTAGCTACACACATAGACAAACTGATAACCTTTTTCCATGTAAACTCCTTCCTATGTACGTATTTCATCTTTATTTCTATGTATCTCTCGGTGTTCCTGATTAAGCTGGAAATATTTGAAATAAACTGAAATATGATAATTTCTATAAACTATTATAAAAACTTTTATAACAATTTTTAATAGCTTGAACATATTGTGGTACTATGCCTCAATATGACTATCTATGACTATCACTCAATAATAGTGATGGTACCGATATTGAGATACTATGTATATTACTGAGTTAATATATATAATATGAAATGAATATTTCCCACTTACAAATACGTACCAGCGCCCAGCGGGCCTCCGGAGGATTGACGTCAAGTTGCCGCTGCTTGTCACTACTGATGTAATACTACATCAAGATAATCATATAACTGTTGTTTCAAAATGTTTACACATAGAAATATTCAATTCTTGAAATTCTGTACATTCATTTTCAACATAGTAAATTATCCCGTCTGAAAATACACCAGCGGGCCTTCGGAGGGCTGACGGAGGTAAATTTGCCGCCGGCGGCCGCCGTTCGCCGCTCTACGGCCTACGTCGGCCCGCCGGTGATGGTTAGCTGGGAAGGGCCGCAAGTTTGAATGGACCATAGAAATCCAGGACTCTTCGACAAGCTAAAGAAGGGCCTGATCAGCTCCCCAGTGCTCACCTACCCAGACCCAGCCCTGCCTTTTATACTGGATTGCGACGCCAGTGATGAGGGGGTGGGTGGTGTGCTCTCTCAGGAACATGGTGCGGAGCGGGTGGTGGCCTACTTCAGTAAGAAGCTCACCCCAGCAGAGAAGAACTACTGTGTGACCCGGAAGGAGCTGCTTGCAGTAGTCAATAGCCTCGACTTCTTTCACTCTTACTTGTACGGGTCAAGTATTACCAACCGCACAGACCACGCGGCGTTGAGGTGGCTGAAGTCCCTGAAGAGTCCAGAGGGCCAGCTCGCACGGTGGATTGGCAAGCTAGAGCAGCACCACTACACCATCATACACCGACCGGGACTGACTCATGGTAATGCAGACAGCTTGAGCCGGCGCCCCTGCCCTCCAGAGTGTCGACATTGCCACCAGAGGGAGAGTGATAAGAAGTGTCGCCGCACTGCAGTGGAGGAAGCGTTGGATGCAGCAGGAGAGGAACTCAGGAAGCTGCAACGGGAGGCCCGTACCTGCGGCCAGTGGTGAAGTGGCTGAGTCAGACTTCCGAGAGCTCAGCATGGGAAGCAGTCTCTGGGGAGAGCCCTGTCGCTAAGCATTACTGGACTCAGTGGGACACTCTGCGGCTGGAGGATGGGGTGCTGCAGCGATGCTGGACGACGCCTGATGGTCTCCACCACTATTGGCTTACAGTGCTCCCTATGAAGATGCGGGCTGCTGCCTTGGAGGAAATGCACAACAACATCACCAGCGGACACCTAGGGGTGAAGAAGACTCTGAGTCGCCTACGCCAGAGGTTCTATTGGGTTGGCATGCGGAAGGATGTGGAGGAATGGTGCCGCTCATGTGATGTGTGCTGTGCCAAGAAGGAACCCAAGAAACGTCACCGCGCCCCGCTGCAACTGTACCAGGCTGGAGCCCCGATGAAGAGGGTGGCAGTTGACATAGCAGGACCCTTGCTTCTCACCCTGGAAGGAAATAAGTACATCTGCGTGGCGATGGATTACTTAACCAAATGGCCGGAAGCATACGCCATCCCTGACCAGGAAGCCTCTACCATTGCTAAGGTGTTGGTGAACGAGTTCTTCTGTCGCTTCTGTGTGCCTAATGAGCTCCACTCCGACCAGGGGAGAAACTTTGAGTCGACGGTCCTTGCTGAGTGCTGCAAGCTATTGGGCATCAAGAAGACCCAAACTACCCCTCTGCACCCACAGTCGGATGGAATGGTGGAGAGGTTTAACTGGACTCTGGGTCAGGAATTGGCCAAGCACTGCACAGATGGACAGTCTGAATGGGATAACAAGCTGCCTGCGCTACGTATGGCCTACAGGTCTGCCGCCCATGAGACGACGGGACATTCGCCGGCGAAGTTGATGTTCGGGCGTGAGTTGCGGCTACCTATGGACCTGCTGACAGGAAAACCTCCTGGGGAAGGCCTGCCGAAGGACGCCTCTAGCTTTGCTCGATGCCTAGGGGAACGGCTGGAAGAAGTACACCACCAGGTCCGTGGTGCCTTAAGGTTCTACGGGGAGGTCATGAAACTCAGCTATGATGTGAGGGCAAGCCAAGTGGACTTCAAGGAAGGAGACCAGGTGTGGCTGTACAACCCACGGAGGAAGAAGGGCCAGTCACCGAAACTGCAGAGTCCCTGGGAAGGTCCTTATGAGGTGGTGGAACGCCTCTCAGACGTGACCTATCGAATAAGAGGAGGAAAGAGAACTAAGGTTAAGATTGTGCACGTCAATCGACTTTGGAGGTACCACGGGAAGGGAAGCTACACCTGGAGTAGCCACGACTGCCCAGAAGTCGGCGGGGATGTCATGGACGGGGAGCGTCCTGCTCCCCCCTGGAGCAGGACGAAGCCAGCAGAGGACTCGACCGGGACAGTGACGAGCTTCATGCGGAGGCTGATGTTCAGAGACCAGAAGACCCGGATGACCTGCAGCAGCTCAGGCGACAGAGAAGGCGCAGACGTCCCATCAAGTTCCAAGATTATAATGTTTTTGATTAATTTTGTTTTATGTATTATGTAGTGTATGTGTCGGGACGACCCATTTTGAAGGGGGGGGATAGTGTTACACAGGCAGGCTGCTTTTGTGTTTTTCTCGTGTGTTCGGGGCCGGTTTAGAGAATGATAGAACGTAATGGGGGGCGGGGATGAGTCACCCGCGGAGGCGATTGGCCGCCCCGGCCGGTGGGTGGAGCCTCCCTCCCTGGGCGCGTAAGGTGACGCAATCTGCCTGGAAGGTTAAATTTCCATACTCTTTCTACTATTGTTTCACCCTTATTGTGTTTGTGTGTCTAGATTGTGTGAGAAATAGAATTGTCAAGAACTTTCTAGGATTAAGAGATTGATTGATTTAATGCTAAAAAAAAAAAAAGGGAAAATGTGCCAGACATCGGAGGTCATATGGCACTATGGCAAAGCATAATTGAAGGGAAGGGGTTATAGAGAAAGAGTGAAACGGTGATACAGATAAGATACTTTGATCCTATCTAGACACTTTGCAAGTACCAACTACAAGGTTATTGACTATACAAAGCGCCACCACGCCAGGACGAACTTGGTGAACTCGAACCGGTGACCGAATGCGCAGGGACGCTGCACACGCGAGCTCACGACTCTACCAACCATGCCACCCTGACGGGTGATGTGAAACGGTGAGGGAAAGGGAAAGGAATGGAACGTTAAAGCAGTAGGGTTAGATCAGAGGAAGGATGTGTATTTGTTGGGGGAAGGAGATCATAAATTGGGAATTGGGACAGGCGGGTGAGTTAAAGGAAAGTTTCTGCGAGGCAGACAACTTGAGGCTTATAGCAAGAAATAAGGAGACAAAGGTCTTGTCTGTGGGATCGGAAGTCGTGAATGTTCCAATGAAGAACAGACAGAGCGTAGAGGTTAGCGGGTGATGATAGTTGGAAAGGTAGCGTCCGGAGTAGAGGGGTTAACATGATCAGCGATATCAGGTGGGGGATCAAGTGTAGTAGGTGAAGTACAGTCAGTAGGGTCAGGGGGCGAGGGGACAGGGATGGGAATTGTTGAGACAAAAGGGAGTATTTTGTACACCCAGGAGGGAGGGACGGTTAGAGGTAGTAGAAGAAGAGAGAGAGGACATAGGGTGATCAGAGGGAAGGGGGGAAGGGTGCAGTGGGGAGAATGATGGAGAAGGCGGGGAAGAGGGGGAACAGGGGGAAAGCTGGGAGGCAGAAGGGGGAAGACGGGTAGTTGGAAGATGGGATGGAAGAGGTTGTAACTCAGCTGAGACTTTGAGGGTTGAGACTTGAGAATGAAGGTGGGGATGATGAGGCGGTTTGTGAAGAGGGCAGAGGGGACATGTCTTGAGGCTGAGCGAGGTACTTCTCGATCATAGCCATGATCTCATAGGAGAGTCAGGACGAGAGACCTGGGAGGCACAGGGTTTCTTAGTAGGAGGAGACGTAGAAATTGGGGTGTGAGGAACTGAAAAGGTAGAGATAGTAGAAAGTTTCGGGGGGGAGGAAGGGGAAGAACGTTTAGGTCGTCTGGCAAAAGTAGGCCGAGGAGGGGAGCGTTGAGGAAGGGGTGTGGGGATCGAGGAAGGGGTAGAGGTCGGAGTATCTGGGCTGAGGATGGCAAAGGTGTTACTTATGGAGAGAAAGGGGGCAGCAGGAGGAGCAAATGAAGGACGAGGAGTAAGAGGAGGAGGAACAGGGAAAGAGAGGGTAGGAGAGGTTGTAGTAGGAGGATCCGGAAAAGTGGGATTGGAAATAAGCTGGGAAACGGGGGTAGGGGAAAAGCCTAGGAGGCGAGCTTCCTGGCGGGCTTCCCATAAAGTAAAGCCCTTCTTAAATCTGATGGATGCCACTTCTGATTCGAAGTGGTAGACAGGGCAATCCCTGTAGAAGACGTTGTGGGAACCACTACAGTTCGCACAAGTGGGAGATGTTGCAGGACACGTGGAACTAACATGGCCAGGTTGAGCACAAAATGGGCAGCGGGCAGAGGATCGGCAGTGCTTAGCAGGGTGGCCAAAACGCCAGCAGGACTGGCACTG
This sequence comes from Chionoecetes opilio, assembly GCA_016584305.1. Taxonomy (NCBI): domain Eukaryota; kingdom Metazoa; phylum Arthropoda; class Malacostraca; order Decapoda; family Majidae; genus Chionoecetes; species Chionoecetes opilio. Next base: position 286,517 of record JACEEZ010017405.1, read on the forward strand.
GCGTGGAGTAGGGCGGTAAGGTTTAACAGAGTAGTGGACCCCGGCAACATAAATGCTATCAGGGAGATCTTGCCCTTTGAAAGTGACTTTGGCAATGTTGGTACGGGACTTACGGCTGCCCCGGGGTGGGATGGTGTAGCAGTAAACTGAAACGGCATCATAATCCTCTGTCAAACGGTCGAGGAGGACATCCGCGCACTCAGACCATTCGGTGTCATCGACTGGGCAAGAACGCGGGGGGATGGAAACTGTTCCAGTGCAGGTGTTAAGAGCAATGTCGGGCATGATGTCGAATGGGTTGCCGTCGAGGCCTTTAAGGTTGAGCAGTGCATGAGCTTGGGCCTCGATGTCAACAGACACCAGGTGGGACCGGTCGGGGCGGGTACGAAATGCAACCTTGCCAACTTGCCGTTGGAGGCATGCCGTGAAACGTAGGGCGTTAGCAGAGTAAGGGGCGGTGCTAGGGACGATGAAGAAACAGTCCCACTTTGCAGGACCAAAAAGAGTGTCGAAGGAGGGGTGAGGGAGAGAAGTAGATGGGCGTGGGCGTGAGGAAGAGGAGACCGTGCGGACTGTAGTTCTCCCGGCGGGAGAATGGTTGTAGGGTGCAAGAGTAGCTACGCAGGATGAGGAGGAGGACAAAGAAAAATGGGGAGGAGGAAGGGTAGAGGAAGGATCTGGAGGGGTAGAACAGGGAGGCAAGGATGGAGAAGGTATGGAAGAGGTAGAGGGTTTGTGGGCTGGAGTGTCGCCTGGTGCTGAGGATGGATTCTTGATCTGGCTAAGGGGCTCAGGAGCACTAAGTGACTCTGAGGGTCGAGTTTGGGGTACGGGCAAATCAGTATTCCGGGCCGTAGTCAAAAGAGGAGCAGGGGTCGGTAAACCAGGGGATCACCAGGGTCATTTGGTAGAGGGGCCGGCCCTGAAACCCCTATAAAAGTTAAATTATCATCATTGGCCATGGTGAGCCTGAAGTAAAGAGGGGGAAATAAACAGTCAGCCCCTCATAACCCCAAGAGGGGTAAGGGCAAAGTTACAAGGGTAGCCTATACCGTGACCGTAGTACCCTGAGGCCGTTCGTGGCTGACCCGAAGCCAGCCTCATATCCCATCAGCACGGCTCTCACACCTTAGGAGGAAAGGGGGATAGGAGGAGGTACAAGAGGAGAGATAGAGGGAAGGAGGTGAAAAAGGAGGAAGACAGGAAAGGCCAGGCAAAATTAGTCAGACCAAGGACAGGGGCCCGAAGCCAAGGAAGTAACCAGGAGGTCGTCCACCGGGCGTCAGGCCCCAATCCCCGGGCCCGAAGCCCCCCACGATGACAGCGGGCCTGAGAACGGGGAGGTAGGATTAAGAGAACATTGTATATATATAGCCATTGACACGGGAGTAGAGTAGAGTTCCTGCCAGACAGTCAAGAGTTGTACATAAACAGAAATATATAGGCCACCAAGAAGCTTCGTGCCAGCCTTTCTTTGCCCACGGCTTCTTCGTGTCTAGTGACGGCGACGTTGAAGACTACAAATAGTGTCATCACAGGACCCGCGTTCGTAACAATATAGACTATGGTTTATCAATATATATGATATACTGTTATCTTCGTAAATGTTTGTTCTATAATACTATCAAATAAAAAAAACAGTAAAACACGCTAAAGAAATGTCATTACGAGACTGAAGAAGTATGCATGAGCTTAATATTCACTTCAACTCTTCGCCATTTAAAACTTTGCGAGTCAACTTTTAACATGAAACATATTAATACATAGAAGCGCAATTTTATTAGCTTTCCATTGATATATTTCGTTTTCTGATAAATGAATTACCACGATGCATAAATTAGCGTTAAATAAATAAATAAAATCAGAAATCGGGTAATTTTCCCGATCGATGATGTTATTTATTTAGTTAACGCTAATTTATGCATGGTACTAATTCATTTATCATAAAACGAAATATATAAGTAAATAAATAACATCATCAATCGGGAAAATTACCCGATTGATGATGTTATTTATTTAGTTAACGCTAATGTATGCATGGTGGTAATTCATTTATCAGAAAACGAAAAATATCAATGGAAAGCTAATAAAATTGCGCTTCTATTGATATATTTCATGTTAAAAGTTGACTCGCAAAGTTTTAAATGGCGAAGAGTTTAAATGAATATTCTTTGGTCATATGCAGCAAGTGAATGGGCCAGCAGACTGGTACAACACCTGCCGCACGGCGCGCTACCGTCGGCGGATAACAGAAATAGCATTAGGGGGATCCCGAGTGAGGTATCTTGTTGTAGAGTGTCTTTAATAACAGTATATAATTTATACATGTATAACATGATATACTGCGGGGTCATGCCTTGAGAACTTCCGCGGGTCTAGAGTGAACGGAGAGGCCCTGGCAGCAAGATGGCGCCCATAAATCGAGTTGTCATTACTCTCTTATAGAGGTACATGTTTCCCCCACCCTCCTCCGGGAAAAGAAGCCATCTGTCAGTGTTTAATAATATTTTTCCAAGGGAAAAATGGCCCGGGTAATTTTCGTCGGGAGGAGGGGAAATATCAGACCTAGGAAGTCTGAATGATTTAATTGTTTTGCGCCAAACTAACTTCAATATTTCCCTTGTGGCACGTACCTGACCGGGGCGTCCATGGATAACGCGTGCAGCTACAGGTGCAAAGTCACTATATCATAGGGTTGCCATATCTGAACAGCCAAAATTCCGGACGCCTCCACGGACACCCATGACCCCGCCCAACACACACTTTGGCCCTTTGAGGGGCACATAGCTGCGCCACTGGCTATAGCCGATCTGACGTTATATAAGGTAGAAATATAACAGCCAACAGCCACCATGACTGCAGGGAGGACTAAACAACCTCCAATCACACGTAAGCTCTCACTCCCTCCCTCTCCCACTTTCAGTAGCACCGCCAGGACATGGTGACTAGGGTGGCCAAGGTTGGACACATATCTAGTGTGGGGTGGGCATGGCATAACCATTGAAAAGAAATGGATGAATTTTCATTAGACCTCTTGACTCAGATCTGGGGAGGCCAATGAGAAAAAATTTCAGAGGTGGCCGTAGGTAGCCCCCTAGATCCGCCACTGCTCACTCATTCCTCTTACTCTCTCTCCCACTCCCTCCCTTTCTCTCTCTACTACCTTACGCTGCAGAAATATGAAGTAAAGCAACAAAATAGAGCGTTGTTGGGCCAAAAATCATCCTCTTCCTCCTCCCAGCTACCTGCACACACATCCAGCTGGCCCCTTGCCGGCTCGTTCTCGACTGTCACTCGTACCGGAATACTCAAGGAACTCAACACTGCTTCGAAACACTAAACTTTTCCCTTATTTCCTTCCCACGCCCTGACCTGTTCACTTTTGACCAATAATTCTTGACCTGTAACGTTATCCAAATTTTAAATGTTAGTAAATGGGAGTTAATAATCGTGTTGGTATAGTTTTGTAGTAGCTATTTTTTAA
>JACEEZ010017405.1:292500-320000 GCA_016584305.1 Chionoecetes opilio
TTCAAATACCGCAACAACTCTTTCAAGAAGACTGGCGCGACGTGAGGTGACGGCAGAGCTGGGCAGTATTTAAATACGTATTTAAATACATTTGTGTATTTAGAATTGTATTTATAAATACATTGGTTTTCACGTATTTAAATACAGTATTAAATACTTTAATGAGTATCTAAATACATTGTATTTAAATACTCATATAAAAATGTAAATACTTTTTTTATCAGTTAATATGGCCATAAATCCGCCCAACTATCTGGCAACCTTGATGTTACAGTGAACCAGTGTTTTCACTTTCAAGGAAATTTCTTTATTTTAAGGAAATTTAGGCCTGAGAAGGAAATTTCCAAGGAAAGGCAAAATCTAAGGAAATCCATTTTTTCCGGACATTTTTAGAGATGCCAGTTAAAAGTTAAAATGCCAGGTGAGGTTTTGTTTTTGTTTTGTTCTACAAAGGGAAATATACAATAGGAAAGAATCCTTAATCATTTATCAAACATTCTATATTGTTAATCATGAATTACTGAATACATGTTAAAATTTGTGAATACAATTGATGTATTTAGTATTCATTTTTAAATACATTCGTACCAATAAAACGCCTTAATCAGCGAAGGACAAGCGAGCCCGGGTGCGCGGGAGAGTCACCCGGACTCTCGATAGCAAAGATATAAGCTCCTGAAAAGCGTGATGGTCGGCGGGTCGGCCGCTTAACCCGGAAAAATCCGAGTGAGTGAGGACTCACGAGCGGCTCGCTCGTAAAAATATATTTAGTATTTGGTATTTAAATAATTTCTCCCATGTATTCAGTATTTAAATACATTCAATGTATTTAGTGCCCAGCCTGATTCCAATACATTACAAACTGTATTCATCAATCAAGTTAGAAGTCTATAATGAATAAAGAGACGATAGAAAATGAAGAGCAGGGGTGTCGGTCTAAATTTTCAGAAATCCCAAGATTTTGAAGTGTTCCTGAGGCAGAGGGATACATAATACGGCAGCAGCAGTCAGAGGCGAGCTGGCAGCCATCGCCAAAGGGGATTGCATGGTGGGAGTGACCGTGGGGCAACACACCAAACCCCTAAATAATGTCCCCCCGACACCTTAACCATTATGCACGATCACCTGCAGCCACCTAAGGCCCAAGGCTGTGCCATCCGGTCTACATAAAACAAACAAAAGCGCCGGCATTGAGAAAGTGTCTCATCTGTCGCTTAATGTTTGGAGGGTTAGTGCTGCACTTTTTCAGTGCTTATTTTTGCCTTTAACCCCAAGGCATAAGCCAGCAAAGTAATATGAAAAAAGCAGTTAGTTACCTTTAAAGTAAAGAAAGAAATTATTTCCAAACAAGAAAGAGGAAAGTATAGCAAATCTGAGTGACTAGACTTTCTTACTATTGGACCAAAGTATGTGTTAAAGTAGATTCTTGAAAAAGACTTTGTTAAAACATAATGATATCCAGAAGTAAGTCATTTTGTGTACATTCTTTAATAAGCAGTACACATAGGAACAATAAAAAAAAAATCATAATTCTTCCCATTTCATTTACAGTGTATATTTCAAGATCCTTAGAAAATTGCAAAATCTATGTGCCCTTCAAGCCAGGACTCGCACAACAACAGGCCATTGCACTGCATCCTGATAGATTGCAAAATACAGTATGAAACTCCCTTGTACAGTACACGTATACAAGCTCTTCCACCTCCTCTGCTACATCTCTTACATCCTGTACCTCACATGTTCGGCCGTACAGAGTGGTGGAGGTGGGGAGCCTCACTGCAGTGGTGAGGCCTACCATAGAGGCCTCACTAGCAACTTTCTCACACCTCTCAACGGTGGTGTAACAGCAGGTTGGCAACTTAACTTCAATTCCTATCTTAATTTTTCTTCACCATGTTTTCAGTAACTTTTAATTTCAAATATAACAGTGAAAAGATGTCTATCCGTCATTCCAATCCCATTCTTTGGCGAGACACTTGGGTCATTCCTTTACTGAAACTAAATACAACCCTCTCATCTTCAGAGTAGAAAAAAAGTTAAAGTCTATGTTCCTAGTGTACTAAACAGACATATTCTATTCACATTTGCTATGCCAAGACTAAAAACATAAATATAAACTTAATGAAACTTAAAAGTAGATATGTGTACTGAGGAATATTTTATTTTTGTGATCCTTTGGAAACTAACAAAATCAAGATCTTAGAATACATATTCTTAAAAAGAACAGTACCAAAGACCTTCAAAATAGACTAACACAAAAATAATATAAAAGATACCATGTGCATTTTGTAGCATCAGGATTTTTTCTTAAATATTTTAGATTACGGTTAATCACTCAATCTCTTTAAGACACAAAGGTCCAAATATTTCCTCTCTGATACTATAAAACAACCAGTTTCGACTTTAAAATATATGATTATCTTGCATCAATGGTGCAAATCTAGACACGGAATATTTTACATTTTTGGGCGACTCAAAAGATTATGATGATCAATATGAATTATGTTTCAAGCACTGTGCTATAACTATTGAAGGTACTTGAAATATTGTAATATGTTAAATTAAATCATTTGTAATATTGGTGAACTGGCAGACAGATTATTGATACATAATTATTCAGGCAGACTGATGAGTTATAAGTACTCATGAAAGAACACCATTCTTGTGTGACTATGTCAACCCTGTGCCACCATTTCATTTTTATAATGAATACTCCATGTAAGAAATTTTATGACAAAAATTATATGACTACTTCATTATCAAGTAAGCATGTTACAATAGATCATCTACATAAATCTGACCACTTACATATCAAAGTCCAATGATATTTTTTTGCCCTTCGGGTTTACATTCAGTTTTTGTCTTTAGATAATAAAGAAAATGTTGAAACAATGCAAAGTTAGTGTTTGGAATATTGCTTGTAATACATCTGATGTTAATGATCACGAGATAATGCACCCCTACACACCACCAGTATGAGCCACTAGGGATGAGTCAAGCTTCTCATAGTGTTATAACCATAAACTAGGCTGGTAAACCTCCTATGCATTATGGAAGTAATGGAAAAGCATGATTTATAACAATTATGAAACCTTAAAATTGCCTATAATGGCAAGCTGAAGTTTCATATAATTTTTTGGCATGGAATATGCAGTGTCAGTATTTACAGTAATACATTCAACATAACCCTTCCCCCAATACGTTATAGTAATTACAGTAGTTCCTGTCTGAATCAAATTTTCCACACATTGTATCCTACACATGCAGCAAAAAAATATATATATATAAAAAACAAGTATGACAAAATAGATTGTAACTTTCCATTAAAAACAGTAATGGCTAAACAAGGCACAAGCTAAACATTTAGTTCATTTGCTACCACTCAAATGGGTATAGTAGTGGTTTGCATTGTAATTATAAATTCCTTCAGTACTAATTTGTGACTTTCATCACAAATGCTTAGCAATCTTGTTATGACCTTCTGTCTTAATGAATATTACATGTGCAGTCAAGATATTTCATAGCTTCAATTAGTAAAAGGTAATAATCTGTAACCTCCACCATGGATTGCGTCAAAATCATGTAGGAAAAATACACCGCAAGTATGTATGTATTATACTCAAAAGTAAATAATGGTACAGACTTTGATCAAAGCAAAAGATATTATACGATTCAATATAACAAAATGGTGCAAAAGGAAACTCATCTATTACTGCCTTTCACCATATAAAACATCTTGCAATGCTACTTCAGGATTGATCGGCGAAGGATGGCACAACCAGGGGCTCAGGGGCGGATGGCAGCGGGTATGGAGGTGGTGAAGGTGGGCGTCTCCAGCTCCTCGTGCTTCTTCATTTTTGGTGCCCTGGTGGAAGCGGCACAGTGAACACAGTTGCCATCACGATCATTCAAGATGTGATGATAGGAAATTATACCTTTGCTGATAAACATCATTGTGGCACTCTTTTTAAATAATATTGAATGAATGTCACCTACATGAAATGACCTGCTAAATAAAGACAATAAAAAATTTCAAATTAGAGCACCACACAATTATAATATAACCAATAACACCCAACAATCATCAGCCTGTAATAAAGAAGGAATAATGGCCTACTGGTAAGTGTACTGTATCCCCAAAACCACGATAATGATTACTATGAACACTTGGAATATGCTCTCTGAAAATAGGATACACAAATTATGAATTTGAAATTTAAAGTTTACGAGCAAAAAACTTAGTATGCAGAATAACTGGCTCAGTAAGTACGTAAGTAGTAAGTACATACATTGGCGTAGTAAGGCCTGGGCATTGGGGGCTGTAGCCCCGAATGTTTTATGAATAGCCCCGGATCTCAAATATTTTTTTTTTTTCTTTTTTTTTTTTTTACATAAATAAGAATAGCTCTGACTGGGGCCAACACAAAATTATAGTAAGATACGAGAGATTTGGTTGTTTGGAGCATGCTGATATCACATTTTTTTATGAGCAGGACAAAAGAGAGGCAGAGAGAGCAGAGGAGATGAGGAGTGCAACAGACAGAATAAACACCAAAATACCTTCTGGAGAGGTGAAGAAGAGAATATCAGAAGGACAAGACACAGAGTTAACACGGTTCAAAAGGAGCCTTTAATTTGTCACACGATAGAAGCAGAAGTTATTAGAATAGGGTTGGTCAAATTTCAGTACATTGAACAAAGCATTGGCAATATACAATCTATATGACTGCTTCATCACGCCAAGGCTCTCCTTTTTTTCCCTCAGGGTTTTACTCCTGCTGATGAAAATAAAAATAGTAACGAAGTTAAACCCCAACTCAGATTGTCTTGATTTTATTTTTATTTCATGTTGCGAAACTTAGCCTAAGCAAATGACTGAATCCTTTTGGTAGAGCACATGACTGTCTCACATCTTATATTCATCATACTCATACATTTATACAGGCGAGTCTCACTTACAACTAACACACCCACTCTCCCTCTCCCTCTCACACAACTATCAACATCCATCCTTATCTTTCTTGCATCTTTCATTGAATTCGCAGACATATACTGTATTAATTTACTCCTTCATTGTGACTCTTCTGCTGCAGCTCCCTTTGCCCCACCTCTAAAATACAGAGGTTTTGCTTAAAATGGAAAGTAGGAAATAAAAGTGTTAATAAGCATAGAGTACCTGACTTCAGAAAGGCCAATTATGCAGGATTAAAAAGACACCTGGAGAGGATTAACTCGGGGTGTAGGATGGAGGGAAAGGAGTGGTCGGAGGTCAGTACGGAGTCAGGTGTCAGTGAGGTCGGGGCTAATGAGGGTTATACATTACTTGTAAGGAATTTAATTGCAGGACAGCAAACGAATATTCCTAATAGGGCGACAAGATCAAGGAAGAATGACCCCAAATGGATGACTACGAATGGGTAGCTAGACCAGTACAGTCTATTAACCTGGGAACAGACTCCCAGTGAATCAAAAAATGCTGGAGAAAAACTTTATGGTCACTATGTCCTCACCCTCAATAATTATTCCACCTTAGGAGGTGTACTAACGGGGCGAAGCTACATTAACCCCTTGAGGCCCAGAACGTAATTTTCATTATAATTTGGGTACCATTAGACGATTCTTAGTGAATATAAGCAATGTTTTATAGATATGACCTATTTAGTATCCTTGCCCACTAACTAATTTGGTATATTAAGTGACTTTTCGTAATTTTATGGCTCGACAAGATACAATTTTTTATATTAAGGAAACATCTGGCTGGGCGTGAAGGGGTTAAGGAGTGGCAGGGCTGAGACACCACCGCTAAAAGGGACACCTCTGGTTGCTGCCTTATTACCCAATACCCAAACTGGATGACAATGCACTTAGCAATCTCACAACCTTGCACCTGGGCTTAACTTCATTAGTTATGATGCTGCCAAGGTTCTTACTATTAACCCCTTCACACCCAGATCTTTCCTTTGCTATCAAAAAATGTCAGTTGTTGGCCATAAAATTAACAAAAGTCAATTAATATACCTAATTAGTTAGTCGATAAGGATACTAAACAGGTCATATCTATAAAATTTTGCTTACATTAACTCAAAATTGTCTAATGGCACCTAAATTACAATGGAAATTACGTTCTGAGCTTCAAGGGGTTAATAAAGTAATTATATAAATGGTGATGGCATGTACGTACCTGCTGCTGTTTGTAATGGTTGATGATGTCTTGGTCAGCGGGACAGGACTGGGTGAAGGCATCCAGCTGATACATGTGGTACATATATCGCCACAGATGCTCCAGGTCCTCAGGGACCTCAAAGTCAGCAAAATACTTCCCTGTAAATCAATCATTAGGTATAAGACGCTGACAGATTCCTCTTTAGTAATTCTTTTTATATATTACCATTTTACTATATTTTCATAACTTTACATTGACTGAGTTTTATGAATTTTGGAGTACATATACTGTAATAGCTCATGTATAAGACAAGCTGATCTATTTCTTAATGCATAATTAATTGCACTGTGTCTATAATGCGGTCCTGCTACGGATGGAAGTCCCAGTGCCACAGGCTGGGAGGTTATATTACACTTGGCACCAAAATCATAAGTGATTATAGAATATTGAAAATAAGTCAAATTACTACAATATTGAGGTAAAAACTCATGGCAAGTGGGGCTGCTAGGTCAACATCAACGTCCTGGACGCCAGTGATCGCTGAATAGGATACTGAATAGAGTTGTGGTCAGCTCATTCCTGACCAAAACGCTCCAGTATTTTCTTAAATAATTTTTGTTGTAGTACAATATGAATGACGCTTGATGTTAACATTTGTATATTATCTAATAGTTAATATGTTTTTACAGGTAGGCTGTACTGAATTATGAGTAGCATATCATGAGAGGCCGTGAGACTCGTGAGAGCCCCACGGGTGAAACGGGAGTCAAATGATTTCCACAGGTGTCCTGTAGCACACTAAATTGTGCAACATTTCCACCATTAACAAATACGATTTTTCACAAGGAAATGTTGCACAATTTACGAATACTGCAGAACTATCAAAGCCAAGAATAAGTCACAGCAGATGCTGTTGACTGCACACCGTAACAAATGATTGAGCAGTCACTGGCTATCATGAAAATTTTGATGGTTCCTATTACTGACCACTCCTGACAGGACAGACAGCCGGCTGGCTGTCAGCTGCTACCCTTGACTAGGATCCAAACTCACACCAGATGAATGGATCAGTGTTGGCAATGAAAAATGTTCAGTCATTACACTATATATACAGATGCTTTAAAAACCGGCACACTTCGCACAGATGCTTTATAACACTACGCTTTATCTAGAAGTAAATAATGAGATTGAAAGGCTAAGATAAAACTACTAAACAAAATTGTTACAATATCATATGTACTACTATGCACTATAACAAGCAGGGTCTTCATCTTACCAGCCACCCTGATGTGTTGCAACTTTGGCATGAGCTCACAGTCAAAGCAACACATTGTATCTCCTGTAAGGAACCTTGTCCCTCTCTCCCCAAGATGGTCATTAATCTTGCGGAGGTTGTTCAACAAGATGTTCTTTGAGTTGTCATCACGCTTGAGAAGCATCAGTTTGAATTTCTGGAAATTATGAAAACCAAATAATATTACAAAAGGCAGTGAACCAAATGAACACTGAGTTAATTCAAACTTCCTTTCTAAAAGATAATATGAAATTGGTAAAAATCACACTTAAAATACATCAGAAAACAGCAAGAAGCAGCAAAAAGTTTTATTGCATTACTAAGTGTAGCTGAGCTTGATTTTAATGTCTGAAAATGGCATTACGTATGTTGAACATCTATCTGCAAATCCTTCAGATGCTTTTGCAGTAGCAAAAACAAGTACACACCAGTAAAAGAAAATTCCAAAAGTTAAAGCACAGAATGACATTATTACCTATAATAGCCACTAAAACACGAGACTTGAAGTGTCATAACTGGCACACTTCTACACTTGCATTTGAGGAAGCAAGGTTTAGGTGAAGTACAATGTAAGTTAATTACTTACACTGTAAACATTTTCTGTTCGCTGTGCAACATCTTTGTCTTGTACGAAAAGATTGTGGCCCCCCGGAATGTTCTTCATGATGTGTCTCTCAATTTTGTCATTCTCCAACACTGCCAAGCCATTGTCGATCAGGATGGGAGGAGGAGTGGCCTCAAAATTTGACCTGTGGAAGGGAATGTTCTATTAATTCTAGTTATATTATTAATATGGTAACATAATGCAATTACAACATTTTCTTCTTGATTACTTCTTATTGGCACTGTTACAAAGCAACATTTAATTAACCCCTTGAGACCTAGAACGTAATTTTCATTTTAATATAACCACCATTAGACGATTTTAATGAATTTAATAGATATGACCTCTTTAGTATCCTTGTCCACTAGCTAATTTGGTATATTAAGTAACCTTTTTCGTAATTTTATGACTAACAACAGACAATTTCATATAGCAAAGGAAAGATCTGGGCGTTAAGGGGTTAAAGAGATGACTATATCCAGGAGTGAGAAAGGTGCGTATGGGACAGAGTGAGTCGGCACAATGTGGCTGCGATCTGACACTTCAAGCACTGTGAAGCGGCTGTGTAAACCCCTGGCATTGGGGTCTCGTGGTGGAGCAGTCTTGGGGTGACACAAAGACTACTGTATACTGGACTTGCTTCTCAGTTTGGGCTATTTCTAGTGGAGGCTGATCGGCAAGGTAAAAAAGCGTTCCATGAATACAGTAGACTATGGTTTATCAGTATAAATGATATACAGTTATCTTCGTAAATGTTTGTTCTATAATATTATCAAATAAAAAAACGGTAAAACACACTAAATAAATGCCATTATGAGACTGAATAGAAAGTTACCTGAAATCTGGCGGCGGCTTGAGCATGTCCACCGTGGTGACCTTGAGGGAGATTGTCTTGAGCTCAGCCAGAAGATAAAGGTCCATGAAATATTCCTGGCAGAACAGACAAGCACCTTTCCGCCGTCCATCTATAGTGGATGCCTGAAAGAAAGAAAACCAATGATTACCAATAATCCCACTGTAAAAATGATTAACTACAATATAAACCTGCAGGCTTAACAATTAATTACATTCGAGTACTACAAGTGGTAATGTTTTAATGCAGCGAGACCTACGAAGTGGAGGAGCAGAAGGATGTACACAAGCTGGAACACAAAGAAATGTGAATGGTTTGGTCAAGGTCTAGAAATCCAACTAATAAACTAAGAAATAAAGAGACTTTAATGTAATGGTGATGAGCTGATAAAGAGGGTACAGCAAGGTGGTTTGGCTACAAAAGGATACAAATGAATAACAGTGAAAAGGCTTAACTCCTTGAGACTCAGAACGTAATTTCCATTGTAATTCCATTGTAATTTGTGTACCATTAGACGATTTTTAGTGAATATAAGCAATATTTTATAGATATGACCTGTTTAGTATCCTTGTCGACTAACTAATTTGGAATATTCAGTAACTTTTCGTAATTATATGGCTCGAAAACACACCATTTTTTATAGCAAAGGAAAGATCTGGGCGTGAAGGGGTTAATGTTGATAAGCCATAATAGAACTGGTCAAAAAAGACATTGCATGAGATCATATGAAATAATCTCTGGCTTGTAGTTGAGTAGAGTAGAGGAAAAAAACAAATTTGTACATTAGCACCACGCATCAATCATCCGAGACGTTGCTTAGGTACAGGGAGTAAGCTCAGTTCCAACATTTTATTCAAAGAAGTGACAAAGTTAGTGTACTCCCTGTAAGATTATTAGTCAAATCAAGTACTCAAATTCAGATACAGAACATTACATTCATATTTAATAACAAACCCGGTATAATTATGCCATGTTAAGCACATAGGATAAGCCAAAACATGAACTCTCATTATAGACTATTACAGCATTACAAGTTGACAACAATATTCCCCCTAAGAGCGGGAGTGGCGGTAGACAGACAAACATGAAGCAGACCAAGCAAACTCCATTCTCACATCAAACATTTCTCCATATAAATAATCCGCATGATGCAACAGTCCAAGTATAGCCTACCTTCGCCACCACAATGTTACTAGTTACCAGGGGAGGATTAGACCATTTGTACAAATCAATACTAATGTCCCTTCATTATAAACAAAATTATAAGAATTCAATAACCAAACCACAAGCCACTGAAATACTATTAGTGAAAACCACCAAATGTTCAGTACGCAATGGCTGCAGTCAGGGGCGCAGCATGAAATATATTTCGGGAGGGGGGGTGACTGACCATGAGAAATATATTAACACGCTGCACTTCACCGTGCGCATTGATGTATGGTTAATCACCCATCTTGTCTTCCATCCTCCCTCCAAACCACTATGGTAGTCCTCCCGTCCAAATTGTGCAATGTTTGATTAATTCTTGGCTTCGTACATGCTCGCACATAAAATAAAGTAAGTTTTATAAAGTATGTGTCAATAGAAGACTTTCTACACAGAATTGCATATTCTTTCAGTTCCCCAAACTCGCGGCAAAATTTCGGGGGGAGGGGGCCGTGGCCCCGTGCCTCCCCTACTGGCTGCAGTGCGTGTGGTAATGTTGGGCGGTAGGAGAGAAAGGGTGTCAGGACGAGGCGCCGCACCACCCACCACCACCACTGACTCATCCCTTCCGGCGTCTATATTCCAAGCGTAAACAACGATTTGTTTATGCTTCTGTATAAATGGGCTCATCTTTGTTAGGTCGGATCCCCGGGGCAACATATCGGCGCCAGCCAGGGGGCGGCGTCCCCCCCCCCCCCCCAAAGTCTGCGCGTCCCTAAAGACCCGACCAACCCTGCGCCAGGCGTGTTCCACTCCCAACTTCTCGTTTGACAACGCTTGACTCATTGCGGCAATATATATATATATATATATATATATATATACACATGGTGCCTATTAGGACAGCGGTCACTACTAGGCACACTAGGGATATAGCTGGAGCCCTCAGTCTTTCCTGACAAGAGGCCGTTCCCCTGGACCATCCACCCCCCACCCTTGTCACGGCCCACCATCCCTTTGGAAGTTCGCACCGCTGTTCCAGACTGGTCTTGTATCACGAACACTGTTTTTGCCTCACTGTAGCTGTTAGGAGGGCAGCGGCCCACATGTGTGTGGCTTTTTTGACGATAGTGGGTACAGTTACTGTAAAATGCTACACTTGTTATTTAGTGCACACACAGTGCATAAACACATCAAGCCCCCCTCCTCCCTCCGAGACAATTGACTTCACCTTCGTTTCAGTATGACCGAGCCGCTCATACCACACAGCCGTCTCCTATACAGCGGTGCATCACATTATCATAGTGCTGCCAGCACGGCAACCGTCGTCCTTCTGCATGGTATGCGGGCGAGTACGACAACAGGAATCACCACCGTGAGAACACTGGTTTTACGTAGGGTACTCTAGTTTTATATAATATAGGTACTCTAGTTTTACGCAATGCTACTATCCAGTGCTTCTCTCTGGCCCTGCTGTCACTCGCAACACTCAATCTGCCCTCCACCATAAGCTGCCCAATAACCTTGCCAACACTTGTTAACTTGAGGATACAGAGGTCAATGCAATCACTAGTACGATGAACTATGATATCTAAGTAAGACGGTATGGCAGATCATGGTTACGTGCTACTTTTAATACTGGTATAAAACGTACATGTTCACCGTTAGGACTTCATATCATGACCTCCCGCCACCACCTCACATTCACACTGTACCTTTACCGGACAGGGAAAGTTTCAAACAGCAAAAAGCGTGGCCACCACCACTTCCGTAAAAAAAAAACCCAACTTTTCAAAAGCATCAATATTGTGACACAGGCTCCAAACTTCAGTGGGTAAGCAAGCTTTCTGTAACTTGATGGCGGGCGGCTCGCGGGGCAGGTGGCATATTCCCGTTCTCTATGCGAGCAAGGTAAACAAACTCAGTTTGTTTACCTTGTATGCGAGTATGTGGTTTCCAAGTGAAGACGCTTGGCTGTAGCTCCGAAACTAACCATAGGGAATTTTCTCGAAAATACCCTCATTGTGATTCCCACACAAAGTTACAAATTGTGCCCATCTATGTATGACCTACCCTATACGTACCTATACGTGATTACCCTAAACCTAACCTGATGGGTTCAAGAGTAAACGCCACATACTCTTCCAGAAAACGGGAATATGCGAGCGGTACATCACTAGGCACTAGCCCGTCTAGGCAGGCTGATCTTTCTAGATTTCTATTATGCACATATATGAAATACTTCTACATGCTTCAATATCCCAGCATAGATAATGATGCTGGAAATGTTCCCTGACTAACAACGATCTAAATTCCCTTCATCACAATGGGCTGCACGTAACAGACGCGCCCCACCCTGTGTCACCCTCCGCCCTAGAGCTCCCCTGCCTCACGGGACCAACGCTAAGGGACCTTCAAGATGGCTAATTCCAAGGCCGAGAGAGAGATCCTGTCCTGTCTGTCCCTTAGCCTTGGGTAATTCACTACTGTCGGAAGTAGCATTGCGTCGGGAATATTCTTTGAAGAAATTCATCACCATTACCACCAATGGCCAGGCACATGGTATACTGTCCGTGTGCAGAGATGCCATACTGGTGAATGAGGAAGACTGAGTATAGTATACATGGTGTGCACAAACTGATGACAACCTGAACCCGAGTCTTCAATTAGTCCTGGAAGTTGATCCTGAACCAAACAGGAGGGTTAAATTGGTTACAAGGGAGTTTAAAAAATCGTGCGACTAGTTTTCCTGTTTTCTAGAAAATTGTGGTTAATTCCTTGTTGGAGCGCAATAATTACAAACAATGAACGGAATAAATCAGAAACAATAAAACTAAAATGTATTCACATTAAATAACATATGTAAGATATGTAAAAAAGAGAGAACACTTTCTCCTCTATACAAGAGTAAAGTTACGAAGCCAACTAGGCGGTATATTGATGGTTCACCTTCTCCAAGGCGATGTGTGGAACTGATATCAAAGATCAAGTGTAAAGCGGGAGGTGACGAGAAGTGTGCGGAGGGAAGAGTACTTAACAGCACTTATAATTTTTTTATATATGGTCAACCAAGGCGGTTACGTGATTGGCCGCCGCGAGAAAGGACGACTCTTTGTCAATAAAATAAGAACATAAGAAAATAAGGAAGCTACAAGAGGCCGTGAGACCTACACGAGGTAGTTCCTGTTACTTAACTCTCCCTACATCCACCTCTTTTCCCTATCCATAAATTTATCCAGACTCCTTTTAAAGACCCCTATAGACTCCGCATTGACCACCTGACGAATGAGTCCATTCCAATCATTCACCACCCTATTCGTGAACCAGTTTCTCCCTATTTCCTGTTTAAAGCTTTTCCAGCTTGAATCCGCTACTTCTTGTTCTACCCTGCTTACTAGCCGTAAGAACTTTTCCTACATCGCGTTTATTGTATCCCTTTAACCACTTAAAAACTTCTATTGACTATAGAATAAAAATAACTCTCTTGACCAAGAACAGACTGAGGCCGAGGGAAGCCAACACTAGGGACGTTTTTTCCCGTCTGAAGCAGCGTGGGAGTGCAAGGATGCGTGGGTAGGATGTGGGCGGTCGATCGCAGCCACCAATGTTGTGCTTATTTACTGATAAACACCACGCTGGGAGGTGGTAATGAGGCAGGCCCAGGGATGGCTTGAGGCGAGTATCCACTTGGTGCACATCCACGTATCCTATCAGCATGGACGGGCAAGCGTGGCACCATTGCGTGCCAAAATGTGATACGAAAATAAGCAATAAGCTCCATCGGCCATTTGCCAGTCTTTCAGTGTTGCATCAAAAGGATGGTACGACACTGGCTGAGTCAAGTATGGGGGGGAAGGCATATTCCCGTTTTCTGTAAGAGTATGTGGCGTTTACTCTTGAACACGTCAACGTCAGGTTAGGTTACGTTAGGTTACGGTCAGGGTAGGTTAGGAATTCCTAATCCTGGTGAGGTACCATTGTGTGGGAATTACATTGGGGGTATATTCGAGAAAATCCTATGGTTAGTTTCGGATCTACAGCCAAGCGTCTTCACTCGGAAACCACATACTCGCATAGAGAACGGGAATATGCGGGCGGGGGGCGTGTCACTGTCCCGCAGCACCTTCATGCCTGCCGTGGAGCTATAAAGGGCTCCCTATAGCTCCATGATGCCTGCCGTGGAGGGCCGAGGGATGATACGGGGAAGTTAACACTGCTGCATATATACGATGATACGACACGCGGGTATCGCAACAAGTGGATACAACAACACACACCCTGATGGATTGAAGGCGTGGCTTGGTGGATGAGAAGAGGACCTTGTGGTGATTACAGCAGGAACACCTCAATGAATGACTGCAGGGGGTGACGTTATGGTAATGGTGGAATACATGATGTGATGGCTTGATTGTTCCTTGGATAAAATGGCTGGAACGCCGCCACTCGCGAGACACAAGTTGGAATCACTGTTTATCCATTTTTCACAAGTCACAGATAATCACTGAATTGTATCTTGGGAGTTGAGGCGCCACAGCGATGCCACCAACTATGTACAGTACCTATAGACCGGTGGTTTATGGTAAAGCACATACAGAATCTAACAGGGTGCGAGTGCTTGCCTTTGATGTCATTTAGCAGGCGCGATGTTATGAGTATCCCTCTGTCACACGAACAATTTAGACTTAGTACATAATATAAGTCTATATTGACACTCACGCACACAGGATACAATATACAAATAAGTGAATGAGACAGCCCCGTGGCTTGAGTGAATGGACAGTGAGAGTGGCGGATTTGAAGTGCGGGCCGGCGGTGAGGCTCAAGGCAAGGGCGACGCTGCATTGTCAGCAAAATAGTAACGTCATAATCCTGTCAGCATGTCCGAGTCGAGGCAAACATGTACTCCTTGCACTCTTGATGTATTAAATATAACAAGATTATAAATCATAATAGTTGAAATAATGATAAAATCCTATTGTATACACACACATTGCTACACACATCTAGGATATGTATGTCTGCATGTGTAATTCATCCACGGCCTGATCACGCGCTGAACACGCATCTCCACTTGTTACCTTCCCGGAAAAAACCTTAAGAGTTTATAGAGATCGATCTTTGGGCAATGCTGGGATCTCACACACCACACACACCCCATCCCTTGTTCAAGGGGAACAGTAACAACCAGTGCTGTCAGCAGAATCTGGCGTGAGAGGGCCTTGAACTCGCGACATGCTGAACAGCAGGCAAAGATGTTTCCAGTCACACCCCAGTGTGTGTGTGTGTGTGTGTGTGTGTGTGTGTGTGTGTGTGTGTGTGTGTGTGTGTGCGTGTGTGTGTGTGTGTGTGTGTGTGTGTGTTGTGTGTGTGTGTGTGTGTGTGTGTTTGTGTGTGGTGGTGTGTGTGTGTGTGGTGTGTGTGTGTGTGTGTACGCGTTGTTGTGTTGTGTACGCGTGTGGTGGTGTAGTGTTGTTTTGTGTGTGTGTGTGTGTGTGTGTGTGTGTGTGTGGTGTGTGCGTACGCGTGTTTGTGTATCTACATATCTGCTTGTGTGTGTTTGCAGTGGGGTCACCAGAAAAAGAAACAAAAATTGAGGGCTGGAGCCCGACCGGATCAATAGGCTGCATCGTCATGGTAGCTGCTAACACTACACAAGCGTGTTTTTCACTCCATCGCCAGACGCCTCAAATGCCCTTAATCATGATTTTTTAGGAGACTGAAGACTCAATTTGAGGGTGCTGAGCACACCTATAGCCCCCCTGGTGACGCCTCTGTCTGTTTCTCTCTCTCATGTTTTTTTATAAAGGTACTTTGAGTCAGACGTAACTGCATGGTTTGCGTATTGACCTAGTTGTAACATCCAGGAAAAGATATGCTCGTACTGTCCCGTCTCCAAAACTATTATTCAGCTTTGCCTTGAAGTCGTAAATATTCATGGCGTGCACTGTACCACCTCCTTATTCTCCTGGTTATTTCACCGTTCAACCAAACACCAGTTATTCCATGTGTATGTGTGGTGTGTGGGGTGTGTGTGGGGTGTGTGTTGTGGGGTGGTTGTGTGTGTGTGTGGTGTGTGTGGGGGTGTGTGTGTGTGTGTGGGGGGTGGTTTTGTGGGGTTTGTGGTGTGGTGTGGTGTGGGTGTGGTTTGTGTGTGTGTTTTGTGTGTGTGTGTGTGTGT
Source organism: Chionoecetes opilio (assembly GCA_016584305.1). Lineage (NCBI taxonomy): Eukaryota > Metazoa > Arthropoda > Malacostraca > Decapoda > Majidae > Chionoecetes > Chionoecetes opilio. Next base: position 308,739 of record JACEEZ010017405.1, read on the forward strand.
GTGTGTGTGTGTGTGTGTGTGTTGTGTGTGTTTTGTGTGTGGTGTGTGTCAGACATGGGCATGATTATGATTAGATTTAGTCAAAAAAATCATAATCAAAGGCTGTGATTACATAATCATAATCAAATCATAATCAAAATTTAAAGAAAACAGGTATAATCATAATCAAATCATAATCAAATATGAAGCTGCAGCTTTAATCATAATCAAATCATAATCTTTATTTTTCTTCAAAATAATCAACGATTAAAATGTGATTATTGTGATTACTTCATAGTTTTTTCCATGTAGCAATTCTATTTCTCCTAAATAAATTAGCCAATTTCATATATATATATATGTTCCAGGTCCAAGCATCTTTGCAAAGCATGACACTAAAGGCGTTTTCTGCGGTGGAGCTAGAAAAATTTCGCTTGTAAGCGGTCACTTTTCTCTTGCTGTATCCCCGCAGAAAATGTTCGACCGTCGCTTGCTCCATGAGAAGACGACGCGGCGGCTGAAATGTCGACAAAACAAAGATCAAATGACTATTTTGACCCTCTAATATTTTCACACTGGGACGTATCCTATACCGTCATAGTCAGAAAAGTGTGCAGATTCAGGAAACTTGCTTAGAAATTTAATGTGATCATAAATAGCCGAGCAATGAGGTGAAAGCCAAACATGTGGGAGAAAATGTTTATGCACTGTTTTACTTAACCCTTGTTTTTGTATACTTGTACTTACATTACAGTTATAATTGTACTAATGCGACAGTGTAGTTATTTATATTACTCAAATATAAAGAAGCAAAATGCACCAATTAGATGTGGTTTCCTTTAAGCTAGTGTCAATTGCAATAAAAGACACTGTTGACTAATGTTAACTGAACAAAAAATACCTTAATAAATTAATCATTACTGTGTACAAATAATCACAATAAAATGTGTTTTATAATCAAAAATCTAATCATAATCAGCAATAATAGAAAAAATCTATCAAAATAAAAATACGTAAAGCAAAATAATCATAATCAAATCATAATCATAAAAAGGAAAAAACGAGTATCTAATTAATCATAATCTAAAATTATTCCGGATGAAAATAAAAATCAAATCATAATAATTTTTTATAAATCATTTCCCCCTGTCTGGTGTGTGGGGGGGGGGGGGTTCGGGGTGGTTGAGTGAGGTTGTGTGGCCATGGCTGTGCGAGACATTACTACTCCTACATGATGATAGGCAAGGAAACTATTCTCTGCCACGGGGAACTTCTGTCGTCCAGTTTAATTCATATTCCTCTTTATCATTCTATCCTTCCTACAGCTTTCATCACAGTCTCCTCCTTCCACATTTCCCTTTAAAATGTTTAAATTCTTATTTTCTCCATCTTTTGGACTTCTTTTCACCGTCATCTCACCTTCCATTAACCCCTTCACGCCCAGGTCTTTCCTTTGTTATACAAAAATTGTCTGTTGCTAGCCATAAAATAACGAAAAATAACTGAATATACCAAATTAGTTAGTCGACAAGGATACTAAACATATCTAATTATCTATTACATATTGCTTATATTCCCTAAAAATCGTCTAATGGTACCCAAATTTCAATGGAAATTACGTTCTGGGTCTCAAGAGGTTAAAATCGTAGTCCTTCCCATGCCTTCTCCTCACTTCCTAACACACACACGCCTGTTTCTACCACGTCAATATAAAGGGGTTTGCTGTATTGAGGTCGAGGAAGTAAACAAGATCCTAATGTAGTGTTGTGTCTGCCGGGAATACTAGGTCAAGACATAGTGAAACACGTCCGCCACGGAAATATGTGTTATGATTCTTCCATGCTTGTCACTTGACTCCTACTGTTAACCCCTTGACGCCCAGAAAGTAATTTTCATTGTAGTTGATCACCGTTAGATGATTTTTAATGAATATAAGCTATGTTTTTATAGATATGACCTGTTTAGTATCCTTGTTACTAACTAATTTGCTTTTTAGTTATTTGTAATTTTATGGCTCGACAACATTTCATTTTTTTTAAATAGGAAGGGGAAAAATTTGGGGCGTGAAGGGGTTAATGCACAGTGCGTAAGAGGTTAACAAGTTTTTTTTACAGTTCCCAGCCAATGTTTTCATCATCTCCCGTCATTCTCGTGTCTATTTCATCCTAGTTTCGTTTGTCATATATTTTCAGTGCATGTTAATAAGTGTCTGTAGTATGCTTGCGATCTCCCCACAGACTGCATGATTTATGGTCAGATTAACCCCAACACTAATATCTAGCTATAAAACAAAGAGGAAAGGAGGGAGGAAGGGAAAATGATAAGGGGAGAGTTATCCCTTTTTACTAGGGCTAATCCCATAATTGACCGTGCGGGGGTTTGACAGAGGGCGGACAGGGAATTCCCAGAAAAAGCCAACGCCCAAACGCTCTTCATAAATTGGTTCTACTGTAAGTGTTTTTTTGAAAGGGTCGAAGGCAGCCACCAACATACACACACACCACACACACCACACACACACAACACACAACACACACACACACACACACACAAAAAACACACAAAACACACAAAAAAAAACACACACACACAAAAACACCACCACACCACACACACCACACACACACACACCCCACACACAACACACACAACCCACACACACACCACCCACACAAACCCCCCACACACACACACACACAAACACCCACACACCACACAACACACACACACAGAGAGAGAGAGAGGAGAGAGGAGAGAGAGGAGAGAGAGAGAGGAGAGAGAGAGAGAGAGAGAGAAGAGAGAGAGAGAAAAGAGAGAGAGAGAGAGAGAGAGAGAGAGAAGGAGAGGAGAGAGAAGAGAGAGAGAGAGAAAAGAGGGGAGAGGGGAGAAGAAAAGATAGAGAGAGAGAGAGAGAGAGAGAGAGGAGAGAGAGAGAGAGAGAGGAGAGAGAGAGAGAGAGAGAGAGAGAGAGAGAGAAGAGAGAGGAGGAGAGAAAAGAGGGGAGAGAGAGAGGAGAGAGAGAGGGTGGGGAAGAGAGAGAGAAGAAAAATAAGAGGATTAGAAGAGAGAGAGAGAGAAGAGAGAGAGAGAGAGAGAGAGAATGTGTGTGTGTGTGTATTACCATGCTATATCATGGGTCCGGGTCTGGGCTAGCTTGGCCGAATACTGAAATCAGACCCAGCCCCCACCGCCATCTTGCCATACCAAACAATACATGGGCCGGCCCAGGCAGTGGCTGGTGTTGGCATGTGATAGCCTATATTACCACCTACTACACTTTTAAAAATACTACTATATTACCCCCTACTACTACCTTTACCACCTACAATACTATTAACACCTATTACTACTCTAAAATTCCCAACCCTAGTGCATCGTCAAACCTTCCAAGTCATTTTTCGGTGAACACAGACAAAACAGGTGTGTTGCGAGGCCCGTACGGGGTTGAAAATGACAGGTGTCTTGCGGGGGGCCGTACAGGTGTGTAGGACAGGGTGTTGCGAGGCCTACAGGTGTGTGGGACAGGTGTCTTGCGGGGCCGTACGGTGTTGAGGGGTGTTGCGGGCCGTACAGGGTGTAGTGACAGGTGTTTTGCGGGGGCCGTAAGATGTGTGGACAGGGGGTCTTGCGAGGCCGTACAGGTTGTAGGACGGGGGTTTGTTGCGAGGCCGTACGGGGGTTTAGTGACGGGTTTGGAGGCCGTCAGGTGTGTAAAAGGGGGGGACCAAAGGGTTGTGGGGTGGTGTATGTGGAAAAGCGAGAAGGCAAGAGTGCGATTTAGCCCCCAGTGTGTGTTGTCTGACCTAAAGAGCGAAACGCCAGTTCTCGCCACTAAAACGGCGTCACCCCGTCCGCCGGGGCCCAGGTACCCGGGCCACAGGGTCCATAAAAGGGTACTCTCGGGGTTACAAGAAGTTTAAATGAAAAAAAAAAACTTTGCCAAATCAAAAACCCTTTCTTAATTAGGTATTTTGAATTGAAAGTATTTTGTTTTGTACACTGATTTTTAGTATTTTTGTACATACCTGGGGTGTTTGTAACTCTATAGTCAAGTTCAACTTTGAGCGGTTTACGAAACGACTATGGTTTTTATATAGACTAAGAAAAAACTTTTGGTAAACGGGGAGTTTCGCGGGGCGTTTTCAGAGACATAAAATTTTTTTTTTGGCCTACAAAGGGGGCTTGGGTTTCAATGGAGATAGTTTTTTTGCGCAACCCCCCCCCCCCAAAAAAAAAAAAAAAAATAATGAAAACCCAAAACCCAAAATTATAGGTTTTAATGAACCTAACCTAACCTTAAAAGGTTTTTTTAAAGAAACCTAACCCAGTAAAATTTTAGTGTCACCCCGCTTCCGTTCCCCCACTAATGTTAACAAGTATAAAAAAATATACTTATATCTATATCACCTATATAAAAAAAGTATACCATATCCCTATATTTTTTTTTAACTAGTAGGTGGATGACTGGAGTGGGTAGATGGATTAAAGTGGGTGGGCTGGGTGGGGAAGGGGTGTGTGTGTGGTGTGGTGTGGTGTGTGTTGGTGTGTGTGTGTGTTGTGGTGTGGGTGTGTGTTGTGTGTGTTGGGTGTGTGTTTTGGTGTGTGTGTGTGTGTGTGTGTGTGTGTGTGTGTGTGTGGTGTGTGTGTGTGTGGTGTCTGGGTGTTTGGTGGGTGTGTGTGTGGGTGTGTGTGTGGCGGGTGTGTGGGTGGGTGTGGGGTGGGGGGGTTTTGTGTTTGGGGGGGTGTGTGTGTGGGGTTTTTGTGTGTGTGGTGTGTGTGGTGTGTGGTGGGTGTGTGTGTGGTGGGTGTGTGTGTGGTGGGGCGTGTGTGTGGGGACCACAGGTGGAAAGATTTGTCACTTCCAGGTCCTGGGCTGTTTGTACAGGACATAGCAACCCGTTTCATGACGAGGGGTAAGCCAACCCGACAGCAACGCGACCCCAGAAAAAGGCTTTTTTTTTGGTATTGGCAAGATGGCGGACAGTTGGAACCAGTGCTGAGCCAGGCTTCCGCGATCCATGTTATATAGATCAGTGGTATATACCCATGACAAAGCGACGCTAGACATGCATGAGTTGTAAACACTCCCGTATGTTATTCACCACGATCCTGATCACGCACTGGACTTGTGACCGCCATTCACCCTAACGGTAGGGAGCATAGAGGTCATAGAATACGATCTTTAGGTAAGGCGAAGACTTCATACACTACAAACACCCAAACCCCTTGCTTAAGGGAAAAAACATCTGCCCGCTTTTGTCAACGAAAAATCCCGAGACTTGAGCTGGACTCAAATATGGGATCATAGTAACGCGCCACGATGTTATCAGTGTGTGTGTGTGCGTGTCGTGTGGTGTGGTTTGGTGGTTTTTGGTGTGTGGTGTGTGTGGGGTGGGGTGGTGTGTAGAGAGAGCAAGTGAATTTTTGAGACCCTAAAAGGGTGAGGGGTGAGGGGCCCGAGGGGATGGAGGAGAGGACGAAGGGAATAACATACGAACAAACAAGGCGAGGGAAAGGAAGGCTGGTGGGTGACACTGCAATGATAAGAAAAACTAAAATGAAAGATGACCCAACGAGGTGTTTATTGTTTTACCATGGTTTCTTACTTATATTGGAGAGGAGAGAGGGGAAGGGAAGGAGAAAAGAGAGAGAGAGAGAGGAGGGGGAGAGAAGAGAGAAGAGAGGGGAAAGGAGAGAGAGGAAAAGGGGAAGGGGAGAGGGAGAGAGAGAGAAACCTACTCTAATGATATATCCCTTCATCACCATATCCAGAGACTGCCCCCACAAATCCATCCAAGCAGGCCGTTTCCCCCTTCTCTCTCTCACACACACACACACACACACACACACACACACTATATCTGTCACTCAGTCACAATCACCAAATTTACAACCACCGCCACCACCACATGAAATACTTTTTTTCATCAAACATTTCGTAGCACACACACACACACACACACACACACACACACACACACGCACACACACACACACACACACACAACACACACACACAGGGTGGTGGTTAGAGGGGGGAGGTTGGAGGGAGAATCATGCCCTTCTTATTCCTCAACAAGCAAACATTCTTCTACCTCCTTGGCGCTGAGGAATGTGACTTCACTTCCTCCACGCCGTATGGGTTTAAGGGGGGGGGGGGGGGGGGGGCAGCCGAGAGGGGGAGGAAAGGGGTCACCTGTACCACACTTAACCCCTTGAGACCCAGAACGTAATTTCCATTGTAATTTGGGTACCATTAGAAGATTTTTAGTAATATAAGCAAAATTTTATAGATATGACCTGTTTAGTATCCTTGTCGACTAACTAATTTGGTATATTCAGTTACTTTTCGTAATTTTATGGCTAACAGACTATTTTTTATAGCAAAGGAAAGAACTGGGCGTGAAGGGGTTAATAAGGGGTGGTGGAGGGGCAGACAAGTGGCCGCTGTACCGCACCAAGGGGTAAAAGGGGCCCAATCTAAAAGGGAGTCAGAGTGTCAGCTTTGCATCACCAGGCCGGCGGAGGCGTAATGTCATGTCGCAATCACTGATAACACAATCGGCTTGACGCTTGGTTTAAACCCGGAAATCTCACCTCACAGTACACGTATGCGATAGGCGAGCCGCGCCACATAGATAGCGGTAGTGTTTCTATATACCATTATACTTATACATCTGAGTCATTTCCTAACCACTGTACTTATAGCCATGGAAAGGTCACGGGCTGAAAAAATTAAATAAAAAGCCCTTATGATTCAATATGTGAGGATTAGTTTAGTCCTTATGGGTTTTTAAATGTGTGTGTGTGTGTGTGTGTGTGGTTGTGTGTGTGTGTGTGTGTGTCTGTCTGTGTGTCTGTCTGTGTGTGTGTCTCTGTGTGTGTGTCTGTGTCTGTGTCTGTCTGTCTGTCTGTCTGTGTGTGTGGTGTGTGTGTGTGTGTGTGTGTGTGTGTGTGTGTGTGTGTGTGTGTGTTTACCAGCCACATGCAGCAGCAAAAATGACTCACTCTAAATGACTAGCTATTGATATATAATTTGGAGAGGTTTATGAATATTTATTTAGACTAGTGTTGTGTGTGTGTGTGTGTGTGTGTGTGGTGTGTGTGTGTGCTAGTGTGTGTGTGTGTGTGGTGTGTGTGTCCTGTGTGGGGTGTGTGTGTGTTGTGGTTGTATAAATAAAAAAAAGGGGGGGGGGGTGTGAAGGGGTAGCAAAGGAAGCTATACAGTACGTACAGGATCTCTGGCGGGCGGTTTTTCGTGGTTACACAAATGGCGCCACATTTCCACACAATACTCGCTAAACACCACACACACACACTTTGCTGAAGACTACACCCACATTGCCAGCGCCACCATTAACACAATCACCACAATACACAACCCACCAAGCTATCACCCACCTTGCCCCATCAATCACCACCTACCTTGATCGTTGCACCACAATAATTGCCACAGCCACCACCCAACCACCACCTTAGCAAAACGTGTTCCGGCATTGACACGCCACGCCCCGCACCTTTATGCCCCGTCAGGGACAAACAGAACATATTTACATATATAGGGATGCCGTGCCCACCCCTGTGTGTGTGTAGTGTGGTGCGTGTGAAGAGAGAGGAGACGAGGAGAGGGAGGATAAGAGAGCGAAGACGAGAGATAGAGGGAGAGCTCTTGACGGGGCCCTGTGTATCGAGAGGGGAGAGCCACAAGAGTTGAGGCGAGGAGAGATCGAGAAGCTGAACGAGAGAGAGAGATGAACGCGAGGGATATCGGGTGAGAGACTCCGGAAGGAAGGAAAAGCTAGAGGACACGACGGAGGAGGAGAGGAGGAGAGAGAGAGAAAGAGAGAGAGAGAGGAAAAGTCAGACCACCCAACGGGAGATCGTGCAAAGGGGTTTAATAATGGGAGTCATTATCTCTTCACTCATAATTTTTTTAATATTATTTATATATATTTTTTTATAAAAATTAAAATAGGAGAGAGGAGAGGACGAAAAGGGAGAGAGAGACAGAAGGATGAGAGAGAGAGGAGAAGGAGAGGAGAGGGAGAGGAGAAAAGAGAGAGAGAGGGAGAGGGAGGGAGGGGGAGAAGGGAGAGGGAGAGAGGGGAGGAGGGAGGGAAGGGGAGGTGGGAGGGAGAGAGGAGGAGAGGGGAGAAAAGGAGGGGGGAGGGAGGGGAGAGGAGAGAGGGGAGAGAGGAGATAACACACACACACACACTTCCGGGATTTGTTTTCCCCCAACACTTGGTAGATTTTATAACTCTTATCAGGGAGGACTAGCAAGGCACCTCCGCCTAGCTAGAGATTGTGCAGCGGCAACCTTTCAAACAAATATATTGCTCTCCGCTTAACAACAACTGGGAATGAGCCGGCTTACGCTTTTTGTGTGTGTGCGCCATGGACCACTTCTTATGACGAGAGAAAAAAGATAAAAATTGATAGACCCACATAATACAACCGCATTTCTTCCACCCCAAGGCCACAAACGACACATCAATGTTTACAAAAAGCTAGTAACGGGCACAACATATAAAATAATAACAAAATAATAAATTGCCGCAGTCACATTCTACTACCAATTGTCTGAAAAGAAGCTTTTCCCCTGTTAGTGCGCAGCCTGGGGGTTGGTCGGTATCAAATAGGGCGAAAGCTAATAGGTGTTTTTTTGGGAAGGTATTTTAAAAGCCCAGAGTTAGAAAAAAATGTGATAGCATTGTGGCAGTGGCAGTCAGCTTTAGGGAGTATCCCCCTTTTCCAAACTGTATATTATATAATTTATAAAATACATAAAAATTTTTAAAAAAAATTCTTTTTAGGGTGTATTTCATCGGCGAAGAGAAGGACCGGACGATGATGGCGACTTGGAGACCCCGAGGAGACCACCACTCCCCGGAAAGACCAGCCGGCCCGAGGTCGTGCTTTCAGAGAAATTGGGTTTTTGGAGTAGAAGGGGGGTTTAGATAGACCCCGACTACCTCTCGAAGCTATTGTTGAAGGTGTTTCATTGTAAAGTGAATGGAGGAAGCCAGTGTACGGGTAGAAACACATGAGAAGTTTGTATAAAACTGAGATGAAAAAAATGCTACAAAATTACATCACGGGCAGGAAAAAGGGTACCAGATCTCCAGTGCCAGCGGGAAAAAGAAGCAGAGGGGCCCCACTTTTCCATGCTGTCCATGCGCAGACGGGTACCAGGCTTTTTGTGATATGCGCAGAGGATACAGATGTCTTTATCATGTGTTGGATTCCATGACAAGATGGGGGGCCCCCCCTTTATTCCAAAAAAGTGGAACTAGAACCCAGAATAGATTAGTGACATCGGAAAGTCGCTCCCCACTATCGGCATAGATGCTCCCAAAGCTCTTTTGGGTATACATGCAACAGGATGTGACATACCAGTGCTTTCGCAGGAAAAGGGGGAAGGCAAGTGCCCTTAAAATTGGACCAACAACAGGGAAATCAGAAACACATTTTACACATTGGGCCGGGAATGGGACCTCTCCCAGAACTGATGGAAAAAAATAGAGGTTTAACATTTTCCTCTATGTCCCCAAAGCAGCATTCACTAAGGTCAAAATCTCAGTACCACTTGTTCTGTGTTAAAAAAGGTGAGATGGGGGTCATCAGCTTCCACCCTGCAGGGACGCTTAGCAAACAGCAAAAAGGGGAAAATACCAGGCGGAATATGGAGAAGAGTCTTGAGCAAGACCCGGGTTTTGTCCCAAAAAGCCCTTTGGCAGAGGGGGGAAAAAATGCCGGATGTAGTGAGGAATTAATGGTAGTGGTTTTGGATGGATGGTCGGCCACACCGGGTTTTGGGCCCCCTTACTGGCCTGCAAATGTTCAAGGATGTGTACACTGCCAAAGTGTGTCTGTCTGGCAAATGGACTTAAGTGCACTGATATGTGAAAAACTGTCAGACTGCGAGAACGTTCATCAGATGTAGGAGAGAAGGACGAAGCGACGATTTTTGATGATTAATTTCATAAAAGGTGTTTTTTCAATTTTTTAGGAATTGGGTTTATTTATGTACTTTAATTAAACAATATACATAATACTATGTAATACAATGTATAAAATATTATCGATTAAATTTGGTATTGTATTTAAAAGCGGATTCTAAAACTTTTTATATTGATCATCTTCCCGATTTTACCCCCGTTTTGAAAATTTCCCCAGGCCCGGGGAAAAAAGGGGTTTTTTTCCCCAGGAGGAAAAGCCGATTTTTGGGGGGCAAATCGAAGTAGGGGAAAAATAAAATACCGTTGGAATCACCAGGAAAAGCTTACATGATAGGCCCAAAAAACGAAATTTAAAAATTTCATAATTTTTGGGGGTATTTTGGGGGCCCCCTTTTTGGAAAAAGGGAGGGTAACTCATTAAAGCTGCACCCCCCAATGCTATCACATGTTTTCAATCTAGGCATTTTTACCTTCTCAAAAACACTCTTAGCATTCTCGCCCCCAATTTGTCGGTGAGCAAAATTTGGACCGGGGCTGACCGACTATGTGTAGTTTCCCGCCCGACACACTTTTTCCCTAAATTTGATTACCATCCCCTATTTTCCTCGACCCCAACCCCACATGTACACAACCCCCACCACCACCTCAAAAAACCACCACACCACCTGTCACCCTCAGTACCTAACACCACTCACAATGAAAAAAAAAAATACTATCCTACCCTGTTAGTGCATACAGTTTCCACCTTCATCACAATAACAACCCACCCAGAGGGGGGAGAGAGAGGAGAAGAAAAGAAGAGAGGGGGAGAAGATGAGAGAGAGAGACAGGGAGAAGAAAAGAGAGACGAGAGAGAAGGGGGGAGAGAAGAGAAGAGGGGAGAGAGAGACACGACACAGACACAGAGAGAGAGAGAGTGAGGAGGAGGGGAGAGAAAGAGAGAGGGAGAGACACAGGGCACAGCAAGAGAGGAGGAGAGAGGGGGGAGAGAGGGGAGAGGAGGAGAGAGGAAGAGAGGGGGGAGAGAGGGCTGAGAGAGGAGAGAGAAGAAGAAGGGGGACAGGAAGAGAAAAAGAAAATGAAGGGAAGAAGAGAGAGAGGGGAGAAGGGGAGGAGAGAGGAGAGGGGGGAGAGGGGGGGGAGAGAGAGAGAGCGAGGGAGGAGAGAGAGAGAGAAGAGAGAAAAGAGAGAGAAGAAGAAAGAGAGAGAGAGAGAGAGGGGGAGAGAGAAGAGAGAGGGGGAGAGAGAGAGAGAGAGAGAGGAGAGAGAAAGGGGAGAGGGGAGAGGGGAAAAAAGAGAGAGAGGGGAGACGAAAGAGGGG
>JACEEZ010017405.1:325000-392500 GCA_016584305.1 Chionoecetes opilio
CTCGCTGATCATCAAAGTAAGCCGTGCAGGGCGGTGTAGCCTACCCAACATTGCTAGCATAACCCCCACGCAGGGCCTGGACCATCACCTGCGAGGCGTCCGTGCCCACCTCCCTTAATTAACCCTTTAAGACCCAGAACGTAATTTCCATTGTAATTTTGGCACCATTAGACGATTTTCAGTGATTATAAGCAATATTATATAGATATGACCTGTTTAGTATCCTTGTCCACTAACTAAAATGGTATATTCAGTTACTTTTCGTGATTTTATGGCTAACAACGTACGATTTTTTTATAGCAAAGCAAAGATCTGGGTGTGAAGGGGTTAACAGGCGCTTCTATGTCATGCGGCAACACGACGGTCATTTTCACCCTCCACACTGTTGAAGCGATCAGTGCGCCGCGACCCCGCGATTGTTGTTCTGCCTTACGCAACACTGCCAATCATGTCATTACCTCATTGTTAGCTGCCCTACCGCTTTCTACACGGACGGTATAGGCTTTTGTCAGCTTAGCCTTGTGGAAACACTAAACACCGTCATTCATGCCGCCCACCACCATAATAATGATACCGCACCACCACACCATAACAGGCAGACACCAAGACCCGCCACACCATACCACGCCATGCGGTAAACGTGTCGTGACGTCCCCCCTACCCCCCCCCTCCACACACACACACACACACACAGAAAGCCTAAGGCGGTACGAGCGAACAAGTTTTCTTCAGAACTTTCTCCATCTCACTTTCCCTTGGCGTCTTCCTCCCCCGGCCGGCGTAGCTTTCACTTTCCACGGAGATGTGCCCCAACAACTCACCCTCGCACCTCTGCCCCACGCCCTCACCCCACCTCCCCCTCCTCCTCACCCCAAAGCCACAGACTCATCGTCCCTCACACCCTCACGAAGACGTCACCTTTACCGTCATCCTCAACGTCAGCCTCCATAGAAGCCTCAGCATTGGGTGTCAGGGTTTTATCATGTGCCTCCCTCTCTCCCGCCTCCTCCTGCCAAGCGTTATTCCTCCTTCTACTATCTCTCTTTTATTCTCTCTCCCTCCCGAGGCCTGAGCCCTTCTAATCTTCCTTTCACCTCGTCAATAAAACATTCTCTCTCTTTCATGTCATGACGCATGTGTGTGTGTGTGTGTGTGTGTGTGTGTGTGTGTGTGTGTGTGTGTGTGTGTGTGTGTGTGTGTGTGTGTGTGTGTGTGTGTGTGTGTTTATGTAAGTCTTATATAATTGTATTTTACAGAATTGAGATAAGGTCATTTTGTCCCGTTTTTATTAAATCGTCTCCATCATGCATACGAGTACATAGTACGTAACTTTAAGATTGTGGAAAATAGTGACACAATATTTCATTTGGTTGTGTATTCCACGTCTGTTACGTAGTCTACTTGAAAACACTACATTTTCCTACATTTTTATCACACACACACGGGTACTCCGTAGTGTAGTGGTTAGCATGCTCGGTTCACAACCGAGAAGTCCCGGATTCGATCCACAGGCGGAGCGGAGAAAGATGGGCGGTCTCCTTAAATTAAAACCCGAGCCCCTGTCCACCCATCAGTGAATGGGTACCGTGTGTTAGCCGGGGGTTTGTGATCCGCCTCCAGGGGTGGTGGCTTCGGCCAACACTAAGCACTAAGGAAGCAAAATAAAATGTAGATATGGAGACCATACGAGAATAGGTGAGGCCCTGTAAAATACAACTAGGTAAATGCACAAACACACACACACACACACACACTTCAAAGACGGGATTTTACGAGCTCGAATTAATCCTGTAAATATTCAAATAAGGTAAATACAAAAAGGTTAAGGATGGGGAGGCGGTGGCCGAGTGGTTAGCGTCTGGAAGCGACAAGCTTGGTGTACAGAGTTCGAATCCCGCCAGGTGCTAAAATCTTTCGGCAATAGTCGAGTGCATCGGAGGACACAGGGGGGGGGGGGGGGGGGGGCATGAGCCTCCAATCACAGGCGCCATTATAAAAATCCTACCTGCGCCACCAAGGGTGAGGGCCAACCAGTAAGTTGGCCCTGGAGGTTCACTTCAACCTACCATCCGAGCATGTAGGTCACCGCCTATACAGGCGCTATAGGCCGAATAAAACAAAATAAAAAAACACAAACACACACACACGTTTACCACACCCCACGCTGTTCATTATTACGTCAGCTGTGAGATGAAATAAACAGCAAACGGGAAATATGAAAGTGAAGTAACTGAAATAAGCATACCAAAATAATGGAGATCGCCTGTAAAAATTCTGCAAACGGCAGCGTCTAGACAGCCGGGCGCTGTATAAGCACCAGCGCATCGCCGGCCACGCCCTTCCCTACGCCGGGGTAACACCGAGTACAATGAAGTGTGAAGATGGATGTCAGGATAACAGAAGAGCAAGGTATTTGATGAGTTATGAGTTATCAGTGATAAAGATGCGTATAATGCGCTGATAACTAAAGAAGAGAGGGAGAAGATAGAGAAAGCAGGTTGAGGGAAGAAGGTGTGGCAATGACAGAAGGCTTGGAACGAAGATGTAAAATGAATAATACTGAAATAAACTAAGGAGGATCATTATTAGGGCATTACCAAAGCTATTGATGGACAAAAAATGACAAAAAAAAATTACAAGGAGGATAAACAAATTATTATTAAATCAGGCAATTTAACCTCTACACACCCAGATGTTTCCATTGCTATATAAAAACTCGTATGTTGTCGAGCCATAAAATTACGAAAAGTAACTGAATATACCAAATTAGTTAGTCGCTAAGGATACTAAACAGGTCATATCTATAAAATATTGCTTATATTCACTAAAAATTGTCTAATGGTAGCCAAATTACAATGGAAATAACGTTATGGGTCTCAAAGGCTTAATGACACAAACCAAAGATCTTTAGACTACTGAGGTCGATGGAAGCATGCATGGGCATTGGGCACAGGTCGTGAAAACTTGATCAGACTTATATGTCAAGAAAGACAGCAAACATAACAAAAGAGGCGCCAAAAGTCTTCAGAAGGAATCCTAACCTGCCAAGAGAAACACATGATCAACAATTATATGGTAAAACATTAGAGATCATTTTCATGTTTAGTAATCGTAGGTTAGGGAGGGAGGGAGGGAGACAAAATAACGTGAATGGCTACATACAAAGAGAGAATGAAGAATATAATGAACATAATGAAAGTGGTAAATGATAACAATGAGAAAGAAGTAAAAGAACTCTATAAGCAAGAAAATTGTTATACTATAGACAAAGCAAAGCTGGTGAAAGTAACATTCCAAAGTGTGAGAACAATTGAGTAATTAATGAAGCATGTCAGTAAAAGTAAACTCATGGAAACATAGGAATTTAAACGAGGTAAAAAAAAAATGCTTAACCTAACATATCGCATTACGTATGGAAAAATAGTAAATGAAGTTGAAATAGAAAATTATGAAAGATCAGGAGAAAGTGATTTTATTTCTTCAAAGTTGCAAAGCTTCAAGTTTACCCCTTGAGACCCAGAAAGTAATTTCCATTGTAATTTGGATACCATTAGACGAGTTTTAGTGACTACAAGCAACATTTTATAGATATGACCTGTTTAGTATCCTTATCCACTAACTAATTTGGTATATTCAGTTACTTTTCGTAATTGTATGGCTAACAACAGACAATTTTCTATAGCCAAGGAAAGATCTGGGCGTGAAAGGGTTAAAGAAAGAATGTCATAAATACAGGGTGGCAAATTCAAAAAGAGACAGATACGTAAACGGCAAAATCATAATGTACTCCAATGTAGATACAACGATATCTAAATCATTAGAGATAAAAGATTACATTCATGATAGATACACTGACGAATTACGTAACAAAGGCAAAACTACATAATGATCTCCAATGACATCCTGATTATCGAGAATTACAACATCTGGAGAAAAGACTAATTAAAAAAGTGGAACCATTGAAATAGATGATAAGGGACTCAATCAATCATAAATATAACCCAAGTAGAATCTATAGCAATGGAAGCTGTTATACCTGACAGGAGTCATAAATGCAGCATATATAACTATAAATATTGGAATACCCCAGACCAAAGACTACTGTATACTGGATTTGCTTCTCAGTTTGGGCTATTTCCAGTAGAGGCCAATGCCGAGATTCCTGACATTTTTTAACATCACTCCCATTTCCTTTCCTATGGTTTATCAGTATAAATGATACTTTTATCTTCGTAAATGTTTGTTCTATAATATTATCAAATAAAAAACAGTAAAACACACTAAAGAAATGCCATTATGAGACTCTGAAGAAATATGCATGGAACTTAATATTCACTTAAACTCTTCGCCATTTAATATTTTGGGAGACAACTTATAACATGGAGTATATCAATAGAAGCAGAATTTTATGAACTTTCCATTGATATATTTAGTTTTCTGATTTTCGAAAACACATGTATGCAATTCAGAGTTTTTCTAAAAGCATGTGAAGGAAAATACTAAAAGGAAGGAAAATAAAAATAAAAAAATAGCTCGATGATCAGTCACCACTAGGTCTATTATTGATCAGATAAAAGATTCGTGCTTATCGCCCACCATTTCATATATTGAATTCCTAATCTACGCTGTACAGGACTGTCAGGGTGGTGGAATACCGCATTCTTTAGTCAATTTTATTATATTTTTCCTTCATCAAAAGTGTGAATACTGCTTGCACACACTACATCAGCTGGCACTGTGTGTGTGTGCGTGCGTTTGCGTGTGCGTGTGCGTGTGTGCGTGTGCGTGTGTGCGTGTGCGTGTGTGTGTGTGTGTGTGTGTGACTGAGTGTGTGTGTGTGTGACTGAGTGTGTGTGTGTGTGACTGTGTGTGTGTGTGTGTGTGTGTGTGTGTGTGTGTGTGTGAGACTGTGTGTGTGTGAGACTGTGTGTGTGTGTGTGTGTGTGTGTGTGTGTGTGTGTGTGTGTGTGTGTGTGTGTGTGTGTGTGTGTGTGTGTGTGTGTGTGTGTGTGTGTGTGTGTTTTCCTTCTTCCCTCAAGCAGCTTTCCTTCATGTTAATCGACATTTACAGTTAAAATTTATCTTATACCTGTCATTACCTCGCCACCCCCTCCCTCCCCCACTCGCCTCTCCTTCCCCCCCCCCGACATACACCACCACCACCACCACAACCACCATCACCACCACCAACAACAACCAGCTTAACTAAACATTATTTTTTTTCCGCTGCATAATTAATATAATGCTTAGTTTCCGTTCTCCCTCCTGCGCACCTTGCATCATGAAAAGGATTGCCGCACCGCACTATTCAATACGTCTTAGGAAGTCATGCAGTTTATTCTTTCTCCCTTTATTTAACCCCTTAACGCCCAGGTCTTTCTTTTGCTATATAAAAATAGTCTGTTGTTAGCCATAAAATTACGAAAAGTGACTTAATATACCAAATAAGCTAGTGGAAAAAGATACTAAACAGGTCATATCTATAAAATATTGCTTATAACTATTAAAATCGTCTAATGGTAAGTCAAAATACAATGAAAATTGCGTTCTGGTCCTCAAGGGGTTAACCTCTGATGAAAGCTTATTGATACAAAATATTATGAGAGTCGTGTAACTTCATGACTTCATGTCGCCAGTCACTCCTCAGTTTTGATATTTTTTTAGTATAATTTTCTTGTTTACCTGATATCATTTTTTGTCTCTTAGCACTCCTTCAGTAAGCTAATTTTTCAGAATCTGTATATACTTTTAATAAACTTTTATTCTTACTTTTTTTTTTCTTATTCTATGACTGTAATCTAACATGTGATTGATTACCAAGCGTGTGTTGTATCATGAGTTTCGCAACGTTCAGTTCAATAATAATAATACCAGTAGTAGTAGTAGTAGTAGTAGTAGTAGTAGTAGTAGTAGTAGTAGTAGTAGCAGTAGTAGTAAAAATAATGATAATAACAATAATAACAGTAGTATATACAAAAATAATGATAACTAATAAATATAAAAGGCACGCAGGAGCACATACGTACATACATACATACATGCAACAGACTACCAAACCTTCGCTGCTCTTCCTTCAATTTGGAGACTCATTAGCATCGTCACATTAAATAGTCACCTGAAAATATAACGCAAAGATAAGCCTTCATGTGTTAATTGGAACGAATACATGTGGCGTGACGAGGAGAGGCGGGCTCCGGGGATAACCTTCCCCCCACACACACACACACACACACACACACACACACACACACACTATACTACACCCCAACCCCATACCTTCCCTCCAGCACTTCCCATCTCCTAATATCCCGGGCCCAACACACCCATCTCTTCCTTCCTTCACTATCATGGAACACGCTAAGAGAAACTAATAGAAAAACTAATAGAAACTCTGCCCCAGGAACATCTTTAGCAACTCACACATTCACGTAAATCCTCATTGAATCTTGGGAAGAGTCGAATACCATCAAAATACACACCAGTTCCTGATTCCCGCGGTGTTGAAAGCTGGTGATGTTTTAGCCCACATTTCAATCGTCTAAGGTGGTGATTGCGATGTGTTTTGGGTGTAATAAGGAGATCTGTTTGTCTGCCTGTCCATGTCGCATATTCCCGTTTTCAGGAAGAGTATGTGGCGTTTACTCTTGAACACGGCAGGTTAGGTTACGTTAGGAGTTACGGATAAGGGGTACGTTGACTTCACCTTACGCTCAGTCGTACCTTTGCGTGGGAATCACAATGAGGGTATTTTCGAGAAAAATCTATGGTTAGTTTCGGATCTACAGCCAAGCGTCTTCACTGAGAAACCACATACTCGCATAGAGAACGGGAATATGCGTCCCTGTCTTGTTCCCCTGCCTCCCATAGCCCCACAACCCCCTACCCCTCCCTGCCCCTGTAGCCACCCCCTCGCGCCCCACCCTTATCCCTCAAGGACCTACTTCACCTAGCCTGTAATCCACCCTTAACCCCAAAACACCCTGCTCTTTAACCCCTTGAGGCCCAGAACGTAATTTCCATTGTAATTTGGGTACCATTAGACGATTTTTAGTGAATATAAGCAATGTTTTATAAATATGACCTGTTTACTATCCATTTCGATTAACTAATTTGGTATATTGAGTTACTTTTTGTAATTGTATGGCTCGACAACAGACATTTTTTTTTTTAGTAAAGGGAAGATCTGGGTGTGAAGGGGTTAAATCTCCTTCACGAAGCCCTCTACAACCTTGCCGCCTACCCTGCCAATGCCATGCCTCGCCCCTGCCCCTCACCCCCCTGCCCTCGCCCTTGGCCTCCGCGACGCAACACCGCAGCGGTCGTGAGTCACCCACCCGTAAGGACGCCCACACTCCCGTCAGACTACAGTTGACGTCATCGCAGCTGGCAGACGTGAACGATGAAGAAAGAAAATAATAAAGGGGATGAAAAGAAAAAGTTTCCTACCGAGGACTTACGCACCCTCTATGAGCCGGGAGTGTCAGGGTTCCAGGAGGTAGCGGCCCTGAGACCCTTGTGTTACAGCAGTGGTTGGAGGATAGAGTAGTAGTAGTAGTAGTAGTAGTAGTAGTAGTTAGTAGTAGTAGTAGTGTGGGAGGATGAAGAGAATGACTGAACAGGCAACCCATTAACCCCTTGAGACCCAGAACGTAATTTCCATTGTAATTTGGGTATCATTAGACACTTTTTAGTGAATATAAGCAAAAATGTTATAGATATGACCAGTTTAATATCCTTGTCCACTAACTTATGTGGTATATTCAGTTATTTTCGTAATTTTATGATTAACAACATACAATTTTATATAGCAAAGGAAACATCTGGGCGTCAAGGGGTTAATGGAAGAAAGCGATGCGATGATAATAATGAGACTACTTTTACTACCTCCTTTTCTCCACTGCTGCTACTACTAATAATGATAATGGTAATAACAGTAATTATAATCTTACTTCCAGCACTAAGGCATCGCACATGACACTACTGTTACAAAGCAGTGTTACAGGACAGGACGTGGGGTTGAGGCTTGAGTAGGAGGATAATGATTAGTGGTGTTATAAATCTACCCCCGCGGTACAGGGTAAAGGTTAGATATAGAAACACACACAAGGGGGAAATAAAAGAGACGATGAGAAGGAAGAGAGGGGAGAAGTATAACGGTATAAAGAAGGTAAAGGGAGAAGGTAACTTGATCTGCTATGAACAACATGGCTGACGGGCCCCCCTTCCCCTTCCCTTCCCTACCCTACCGATCTGTAGGGCTACGATGTTCCTTTCATGTTTAACAATTAGGAATGAAGGGGTTATGAGGCCTGCTGCTGCTGCCTCCTCACAACCCCCCTGCCTCCTATACCTCATCACCCACACTATCCTCCAACCCCCAACCCCCTCCGCCGTCACTCGCCACGCCCAAATATCAAACACACAACCCTACTACTATATACGTCCCATGACACACACACAACACACACGCACACACACACACACACACACACAACACACATCACAGTGCACACACACACACAGAGCCACACATGCACACGCACACGCACACACGCACACACACACACACACACACACCACACACGCGCGCAGTACCCACACCCTCAACCCCACACACAGTCTCATATTACCAGTACACCATCATTACCTCCACCATCACCTAACCACACACCAAAGTAACCTAATCATCTCAACACCACTTTGAGGCACTAACGATAACCTTGTGACAGTCCTCCACCACCACCACCACCACCACCACCACACGCATGATGCAACATAACTTTACCGTTGTTTCGTGTGGTGTTTTTAGTTCAACAACTTTGTTAGCCTCCTCTTCCTCCCCCCCCCCCCCACACCTCCCTTACCCTTTCTGATCTAATAACACTCTTGTGGTGGTGACTCAAGCTAGCACTCGTAGGTGTGTGTGTGTGTGTTGTGTGTGTGTGTGTGTGTGTGTGTGTGTGTGTGTGTTGTGTGTGTGTGTGTGTGTGTGTGTGTGTATCAAGCCAAGCCTTGATAAGGGCGTGGAAGAATAATATCCGGTGAGTGACATCACGAAGGATTTGTATTCTTCTTTTTTATTAGGAAATGCAGGAGAGAGAGAGAGAGAGAGAGAGAGAGAGAGAGAGAGAGAGAGAGAGAGAGAGAGAGAGAGAGAGAGAGAGAGAGAGAGAGAGAGAGAGAGAGAGAGAGAGAGACCAGATCCTTTACGGCAACACCAGGATACACTTCAGTAATAAATCATGTCTTGCCCCTTCTAAATACGGGCAACAATGCTTATTCTAGAAAGTGTATCTGGTCTTGATCCTCGGAAAGTAAAAACTAGTATATACATAGTGACAACAGTTCCAACTATATCATAGCTAAGTTCTTACATCATAGCTAGCAAACACATAATATCTATCTATACTTCAATTAGCTAGAAGGGGAATTATTACTACCCCTTTGCACACTCTTTAACGTATTATTGTTGTTGTTTTTTGTTACTGATGGTGATGGTGGTAGTGGTTTTTTTTATATATACCCTTAAAATACCTGCCACGTGTACCTGCGTAATAATCAAATTTCACCTTGCGGCTTCACCTCTCCCTCCTCCACTAGTCACTTCTTCTCACCTCACCTCTCCCTCCACTAGTGTTCTTCTCACCTCACCTCTCCCTCCACTAGTGTTCTTCTCACCTCACCTCTCCCTCCACTAGTGTTCTTCTCACCTCTCCTCTCCTCCTCCACTAGTGTTCTTCTCACCTCTCCTCTCCTCCTCCACTAGTGTTCTTCTCTCCTCTCCTCTCCTCCTCCACTAGTGTTCTTCTCACCTCTCCTCTCCTCTCCACTAGTGTTCTTCTCCCTCCCTCTCTCCTCCACTAGTGTTCTTCTCACCTCTCCTCTCTCCTCCACTAGTCTCTTCTCACCTCCCTCTCCTCCTCCTCTAGTTTCTTTCACCTCTCCTCTCCTCCTCCACTAGTCTTCTTCTCACCTCCCTCTCCTCTAGTGTTCTTTTCACCTCTCCTCTCCTCCTCCACTAGTGTTCTTCTCTCCTCTCCTCTCCTCTCACTAGTGTTCTTCTCACCTCTCCTCTCCTCCTCCACTAGTGTTCTTCTCACCTCCCTCTCCTCCTCCACTAGTGTTCTTCTCACCTCTCCTCTCCTCCTCCACTAGTCTTCTTCTCACCTCTCCTCTCCTCCTCCTCTAGTTTCTTTTCACCTCTCCCTCCTCCTCCACTAGTCTTCTTCTCACCTCTCTCTCCTCTAGTCTTCTTTCACCTCTCCTCTCCTCCTCCACTAGTAGTCTTCTCACCTCTCCTCTCCTCCTCCACTAGTGTTCTTCTCACCTCTCCTCTCCTCCTCCACTAGTCTTCTTCTCACCTCTCCTCTCCTCCTCCTCTAGTCTTCTTTTCACCTCTCCTCTCCTCCTCCACTAGTCTTCTTCTCACCTCTCCTCTCCTCTAGTCTTCTTTTCACCTCTCCTCTCCTCCTCCACTAGTGTTCTTCTCACCTCTCCTCTCCTCCTCCACTAGTCTTCTTCTCACCTCTCCTCCTCTACTAGTGTTCTTCTCACCTCTCCTCTCCTCCTCCTCTAGTGTTCTTCTCACCTCTCCTCTCCTCCTCCACTAGTCTTCTTCTCACCTCTCCTCTCCTCTAGTCTTCTTTTAATCTCTCCTCTCCTCCTCCACTAGTGTTCTTCTCACCTCTCCTCTCCTCCTCCACCAGTCTTCTTCTCACCTCTCCTCCTCTACTAGTGTTCTTCTCACCTCTCCTCTCCTCCTCCTCTAGTGTTCTTCTCACCTCTCCTCTCCTCCTTCTCTATCTCCTTCCTGCCTTATCCAATAAACATTCAGGATCAAAGCCAAAATCTGTAACAGCTATACATGGAATTTTTGTCACGTGAAATTCGAGTTTTTACACCGTTAGTAGAACAAAAACCCACCCACCCACCCACACCCACCCACCCACACACACACGTCGTGCTAAACAAAGTGTGAAGTGAAGCCTCAGGAGTATATAACAATGGATTTATCTGTAGACGTATACCATATGTTCGTAAGGGAGAGGGAGGGAGGGAGGGAGGGAGGGAAGACTGGAGGAGAGAGAGAGAGATCACGCTGATTTATGAAGGAGACAAGAAAATTATAGCTAAATAAACCACTAATACCATAAACTAAACTCAAACTAACATACACTCTAGACAAGAGCACTATATAAGACGACAAATTCAGTCTAGAAAATTGCATAGCATCTCTAAAGACCAGCAAATAGATTCATAATGGAAGAGAGTAAGTTAACCCAAATTAACCCCTTCACGCCCAGATCTTTCCTTTGCTATAAAAAAATTGTATGTTGTCGAGCCATAAAATTACGAAAAATAACTGAATATACCAAATTAGTTAGTGGACAAGGATACTAAACAGGTCATATCTATAAAATATTCCTTATATTCACTAAAAATCGTCTAATGGTACCTAAATTACAATGGAAATAACGTTCTGGGCCTCAAAGGGGTTAATCCAGAAATTACCTGACAAAGTTAAGTATCAGTGAATATATCGATTATTGCATTACAGTGGAATGAAGGACAGAAAGCGTATGGCAGTGAGCAACAACACGTCTCCTGGGACACAGCTATAGGTGGTGGTGGGGGATGAGAGTGGAAGTCAAGAGAGAGAGAGAAAGTGTGTGTGTATGTGTGTGTGTGTGTGTGGTTTTTTTTTACCATGATTTCTTTTGGTAAAGGGAATATATAGATTAATGGGAAATACGACAGTAACATCAGTACTTCAGTAGGACAGCAAGATTTAGTGTATGGTTCAAGGAAAATAATGATAAGAGGAGGAGGAGTGGAGAAGAAAAAAAGTGGAAGAAGAGACGACGATACGGTAGCTGGAGTTTTGTAAATCTAGCTTGAATTGCAAAACACACACACACACACACACACGAAACTTGAGATAAAAGCGATGGCAGTGAAAGGAGGTATAGACAGGGAAAGGTCGTTGGAGAGAGTGAGTGAATGAATGAGGTAAGGTGAGGGCGGTGGTAGGAATGGTAAGTGAGTGGAGGTAAGCATGACATGTGTGTGTGTGTGTGGAATGATAGGGAAGGTGTGTTGAGGGAAAGGCATGCATTAGGGTCAGGGTGAGGATGTGATAGGACTGGGGTGGGGGGGGATGAAAGGGAGATAGGTGCACAGGTGAGCGTAGCGGATATGAGGGAAGGCAAATGGAGGTAAAAAGGCTTAAAGGGTGAGGAGGTAAAACCGTGAGTAAGTTGTCCTTGAGGTAACCCTGGAGAGATGGAGGGAGAGGAAGGGCGGGAAGGGAAGGGGAGGGAGAGGAAGGGAAGGGAGGGGCGGGAAGGGAGAGAATGGAAGGGAAGGGAAGGGAAGGGAGGAAACATAAAAAAAAGACAAGGTGAGGTCAGTAGTAATGAGATGCAGGTTCAGGTGTACAGACTCCTAGGCTGCAATGTATCTCGAGGGTTACACACAAACAATGACACCAGGAACGTAAATCATAGCGAGAGTTAAATGTCTAAGAAGCTTAAAATTACGTAAGCAATAATTGAAAGGTATAAATGCAGGTAAACTCTGTGTATGTTTGTGTGTCTATAATGGTACAGAAAGCAACAGAACCTAAACAAATAATTTTAAAAAATTAGTTTCAATTACGTCACCGCCTTTAACAGAACAATAATGACCTGGCAAAGAATGAAGACATAACTAAATGCTACCCCGGAGGACAGGAACTGCAGCGTCACGGCGATGAAGCACACATACCTACAGTGACCTACACGCTACACTCTCCTCTACTTATGTACCACACAGCAACAACAAGCACGTCATGAAGGCCTTAACAGACCCTCGTATTTCATCTTTTTATTCCTGTAAGACATTAGCGCCACCAAGAGTTATTTGTACAGATCAACTAATACAATCAGCTCCTGTTTACACCATCTATAGTCCACCGTTGTACTGTTCTCTTGTTACGGGTTGATGAAGAGTTGTGATTTAGAACATAAGAACATAAGAAAATAAGGAAGCTACAAGAGGCCGCGAGGCCTACACGTGGTAGTTCCTATCACCTAACACTACCTACATCCACCTTCCATCCCCATCCATGAACCTATCCAGCCCCTCTTTAAAGCTCCCCAATGACTCCGCACTAATTACCTGTCTACTGAGTCCATTCCAATCATTCACCACCCTATTTGTGAACCAGTTTTTCCCTATTTCCTTTCTAAATCTACGCCCTTCCAGCTTGAATCCGTTACTTTTTGTTCTACCCTGGTTAATAGCCGTAAGAACTTTTCCAACCTCTCCTTTATTAAATCCCTTTATCCACTTAAAAACTTCTATCAGATCGCCCCTTACTCTACGTCTCTCGATTGAGTGTAACTTTTTAATAACTTAAATCTCTTCTCATAACTAAAGTTACGCATCCCTTGTATCATTTTGGTCATCCTTCTCAGCACTGATTCTAACAAGGCTATATCCATCCTGTAATATGATTTTGTGCTTATAAGGAATCTGCAAGAACCACCGGAACATGGGGGAGCAAGCTATCATCAACCACTGCATTGAAATTGAGAGAGAGAGAGAGAGAGAGAGAGAGAGAGAGAGAGAGAGAGAGAGAGAGAGAGAGAGAGAGAGAGAGAGAGAGAGAGAGAGAGAGAGAGAGAGAGAGAGAGAGAGAGAGAGAAAAAAAAATATGAAAATCACATTCTCTCACACACTATACCACCAACACAAGTTTGCCAGACAACACAAAACACACATAACCCACTAAAACTTATATTCCACCATTCAGTTTTCTATCAACAAATTCTTCTCTTCCTCTTCCTTCTTCCCAACCGCCCTCAACACATGTAAGAGATTCAGGGAAAGCAGAGGAGCGACGGAGCGAGGTGTGTTGGACGCTGCCCTGCCGGAGCTGGAGCCCAAGGACTACGAAGTGAAAGTCACAAGCCTGAGGAACGCCGAAGCCTGCCATGCATACCTCTATATGTCTCCTCAACATGATATACCCTGGGTGGGGAGCGTTATGGATGGAGGAGTGAAGGGCTAAGGGAAGAGCTTGAATGGTTGCGATGGAATGGAGTTGTATTAGTATGTACTTGTTCATTACTTTAGGGCACACTTATATCACATATCGTTATCGAATCCCACCGCTGCCATCATTTTATGTTGTTTTATTAAAGGTAACAGAGTCAGGTGTAAAAATCTATGTTGGGATCATTGTCAAGGTATGGAGGGAAAGGGAAGGAGGGAGAAGGGGGGAGAGAGGGAAGGCAAGGCTGAAGGGTACATTAATAGGGGGAGAGGTAAAGTGGGGATGGGTGTAGGGAAAGAAAAAAAAGAGAGAGCTAGAGAGAGAGAGAGAGAGAGTAGTTGGGGAGGTGGGTACAGGGAGGGTAGGAAGTCAAGGTCGCTTGCGTCACCCATGGGGCCTGACCACCACCACCGGACACCCTCCTGGCCGCCGCCATCACCGCCATCACCACTGGACACCCTCCTGGCCACCACTACCACTGGACACCTTCCTGGCCGCCATCATCACCATCACCATCACCACCACCACCACCACCACAGGACACCTTCCTGGCCGCCATCACCACCACCACCACTGGACACCCTCCTGGCCACCACCACCACCACTGGACACCCTCCTGGCCGCCATCACCACCACCACCACCACCACCACCACCACCACTAGACACCCTCCTGGCCGCCACCACCACCACCACAACCACTGGACACCCTCCTGGCCGCCGCCACCACCACCACCACCACCACCACCACCACTGGACACCCTCCTGGCCACCACCACCACCACACCACCACTGGACACCCTCCTAGCCGCCGCCATCACCAACACACCACCACCACTGGACACCACCACTGGACACCCTCACCACCGCCACCCTGATGATTATCCTATCTAACACCTATCAACACCACCACCATCACTAACTTGTCCTCTGCAACAGCCGCACCAAACATCAACAAAAAGGGTGAAGGATAAAATCTGCCTTGCATTTCGCCATCACCTACAAAACAAGCCAATTACTGCATTACAAAACCCCCCCTTCATGGCATCACCGCATTGTCATCACCGCATTGTTATCACCGCAGCCTGTACAGCGCGGCACATACACATACCTTGACATAAAGTGACGCAACGCACACAACTTAATAACGACATGAAAAACATCAAATTTCAATGTATTGGTTTCGATCTGACCTAGTATATGCCCTCCTCTTTTTCCCTGGCCTCCATAACCCCACCGCCAAGACCTCCATGCTGGGGATGTACTGAAGTCTGGGTCTATTTCATCCCGAAGACGGCCTGTAGCAAGGAGCCAAGACCCCCTTATATGCAACACCATAAGGGTACGCGACAGTGGTGAGGAAGAGAGGGAAGTAAAGAGGACAGTGTAGGGAAGGCGGAAAGGAGGGGAGAGATGTCCTGCTGCCCACCATGAGCGTGCTGGCAGGCGCTTGCTGGGTATACAGTACTGCCGAGACATCAACTGCGCGTTAAGCTTGCAATGAGCGGATGGTGAGGCGATGGAGGTAAAGGAGGAGGGAGGGCGAGAGGTAAGGAGTGAAGGAGAGGTGGTTAGAAGCACGATGGATGGATTGGTGGGAGGGAGGGAGGGAGGGAGGGCCCATGGGGTGAGGTGTGGGCTGCAGCGTGGGCGGCAAGCTTACTCATGGGGCAGGAGGCGGAGGGCGGATTTAGTGGGAGTGATGGTGAGTCAATGAAAATACTTGATTTATTTATATGTGCGTACCCCAAAGCAAAGGCGCAATGACGTTTTGACCCAATAGGCTCGTCATAAAGTTATCTCTACCAAACCTCAATCCCACCCACCGTGCCTCTCCATCCTCATCCCCGAACCCCGCCATCCTCTGTCCGGCGACACTGCCCTGCGTCTCTGAGGACTACATTACTGAGGCAGCCAACACTAAGGGACTGTTCGGCCTGAAGCAAGACGCTGACCAACACATGACAAGGCAGGGGGAGGCCTAGACGTGCACCGGGATAAACACCTGTCAAGGATCGTGTGGGCGAGAGAGAGAGAGAGAGAGAGAGAGAGAGAGAGAGAGAGAGAGAGAGAGAGAGAGAGAGAGAGAGAGAGAGAGAGAGAGAGAGAGGGGGGGGGGTTCCTCTCCGTGGTGGGCGCCGTAACCTAACCAGCAACTCTCCCCTTCCACTGTTAACGAATTCGTGGCCAGTCATGCCCTTCACTCCTGACACAGTGGTGAGCACCGCGCGGCCCCCACGGCGCCCCCCACCCTGCAAGGAGCCGCCTTCCCGCCCCGCGGCACTCGTGTGGTTTTGTCCATGCCGCGCCCCAAGTGGCTCGACACACTATTTTTTTTCCAAGAGCACAGTGTTTTATTGCCGCTGAAGCATTAAAGCATTGAAGTATATTCCCTAGATCAATAGACTTTAATAGATAGATTTGATTTTAATAGATAGTCTGTTAATCTTGTATATTCCTTCGTTTTTATCAGCGTTTTGGCGCAGTTTAGTCTCAGAAAAGACAATTTTTCTGACGACTGCTGCGTAGAGTGACTAAGACACTTATGCAAGGCAACCCGAAGGGAAGGGGGACACAGCATGACAAAGAATATACACAAGAAAACAAACAGGCTTGTTTACGGGTCAGCGGGCAGAGGGTGAACACCTTTCATTTTCAAAACTTTCCCACAATTTGAGCGACACGTGTCCTGCGTAGTATAGTATCGTATACGATTTCCGTAAAGGGCGATCTACTGGCGGTCTTCTAGCTTTCCTAACTTGTAACTAACTTATTAAATCTTGGTCACCCTCCTCCAGGGGTTTCGGTGAAACTTTTGCTGTTGCCCTTGACATATCAAAAGCTTTTGATAGAGTCTGGCACAAATCCTTAATTTCCACACTACCCTCATTCGGTTTCTATCCTTCTCTCTGCACCTTCATCTTAAGTTTCCTTTCTAACCGTTCTATTGCAGCTACTGTAGACGGACATTGTTCTTCTCCTAAGTCCATCAATAGTGGTGTTCCTCAGCGTTCTGTCCTATCACCTACTCTCTTTCCATTATTCATTAATAATCTTCTAAGTCTAACTCAAAGCCCTATCCACTCCTACGCTGATGATTCTACCCTGCATTTTTCAACGTCGTTCATTAGACGTCCACCTAACTCAATAGGAACTAAGTGATTCACGGAGAGATGCCACCGAGCGCCTAACTTCTGGTCTTTCTATAATTTCTGATTGGGGCAAAGCAAAGCGTTTTGTTCAATGCCCCAAAAACCAAATTTCTTCACCTATCTACTCAACAAAACCTATCAGATTACTATCCCCTCTTCTTCAATGACACTCAACTGTCTCCCTCTTCTACAATGAACATTCTAGGACTATTCTTTACAAAAAAACTGAACTGGAAATCTCACATCTCATCTCTGGTTACAACAGCTTCGCGTCTGCGTCCATTTTTTTTGCCCTTGGCCAGTCCTTTGTGATGGGGAAAAAAAAAAAAAAAAAAAAAAAAAAAAAAAAAAAAAAAAAAGTCTTCATGCACTACTGAAGTCCCCGTGCGCTGTATAGGCATCGACGACTCTATCATGAATTAGCAAGACGGTGAATCAAGAAAGCAGCAACAGACGGCGCAAGGTATACACGTAACTGTTCAGCCACCCTTACTTACACTGGCTGGTCGATACATGGGGGGGGGGGGGGGGGGGGAGTGGTAAACCCGGAGTGTAGTGAAGTACGCTGATCCGGCTGCCAGTAACCACGGCCTTGCATCTGGAGGTGAAGGTCTTATACCCCACGAGGCGCGAGGTCATGAACGTGGACATGAGCCCCGTCCCTTCACCTGCACCTTGGGAGTCTCACCTTTAATGGAATTACGATATATTCCATTAACCCCTTCACACCCAGATCTTTTCTTTGCTATACAAAAATTGTATGTTGTCGAGTCATAACATTACGAAAAGTAACTGAATATACCAAATTAGTTAGTCTGCAAGGATACTAAACATGGTATATCTATAGAATATTACTTATATTCACTAAAAATAGTCTAATGGTACCCAAATTACAATGGAAATTACGTTCTGGGCCTCAAGGGGTTAAGAAAAACAACCAGATACCAGTGTTCGCAAGACAAGGAGGAAGGAGTTTTTAGTCCAATATAATTTTAACAGGGCGGCAAAAATAGTTCCTTTGACCCACTACTCAGGGTCTGCCACGCCTGCAGCCCACCTCCAGTTGTGACGGGAGGGAAACTTAAGTGGGCGGACGTGAAGGAGGAAGGGAATAGGTGTCGCGTGAAAGTGGGCCATCACCAGCTGGGGGAAGCGAGAAGGAACGAACATCTGCCCCCCCCCCACCCCCCAGCACACACACACACCAAGCATCACCACCACGACACCACAGCACAACCCCCCCCCCCAGCACACACACACACCAAGCATCACCACCACGACACCACAGCACAACCCCCCCCCCAGCACACACACACACCAAGCATCACCACCACGACACCACAGCACAACCCCCCCCCGCCCGCCCACCTTCGTAGCTGCTCAATCACTTCCACTCTTCAATAATAGAATATGAATATTGAAGAATGAGAAAGTATAGCATGTCATAATATTGCAAAAAATAACTGCTTAAACATCTAACTTCAGACAATACACGATAATAAAAAAAATATCCGGATTTGTTAGCTTGTGTGTGTGTGCCATTCCCCCATGGCCTCCTGGGCGAGTCAGACTCGCGATCGCTACAGTCTCACCCTCCCGGAGCGAGCTTGTAGCTCATTACTACCGATCTTTGGGTAATGCTGGGACCTCTCACAACCACATCCCCTTGCTCAAGGGGGACAGTAACCGCCCGAATTTCTCAGTGGAAAAATCCCCGGGAATGAGCGGGGCCGGGGATCGAACGTCGGACCACAGAATGGTGCCTGATGCTCTAACCCACCAAGCCGTTCAAGCGTTGTATTGTATTGTGTGTGTGTGTGTGTGTGTGTGTGTGTGTGTGTGTGTGTGTGTGTGTGTGTGTGTGTGTGTGTGTGTGTGTGTGTGTGTGTGTGTGTGTGTGTGTGTGTGTGTGTGTGTGTGTGTGTGTGTGTGTGTGTGTGTGTGTGTGTTATTCACCCATGGTCTTGTCCACGCGAGCTGGCTCGCGATCGCCAGTTTCACTAAGTCATAATATTTATTTTCGATCATGGTTTGTGGCCCTGGAAATTATTAACCTGTGCCTCATCATTAGCTGTTGTATAATCAAGTCTGAAGCTGAAATAACAAGTATTCAATTTATGACCATTTGTATCATTACGTATATAATGCCTTGCCATACCATTACCCTAATTTGATATTAACTGTTCATATAAAAATAGTTGAAGTTTGATTCCCCGTGAGGACAGATGAGTTTCTCCTATTTAACTCCCTACCCTTATTTGCTGCCCTGCACTGGGGGCGGCCATTCAGCAAAATAGAGGTAACCAACATCCCATGCACTGACTCCGCCCCGGGCCGCATACTACCCAAGTCTGGAAAGGATCGCCTGCTTCACTCTTGAACTCGTCAGGTTAGGTTACGGTTAGGTTACCATTTCAAACTTCAACTAACTTTGTGTGGCAATCACAATGAGGGTATTTTCGAGAAAATCCTATGTTTAGTTTTGAAGCTGCAGCCACGCGTCTTCACCCAGAGAAGGCGATCCTTTCCAGACTTGGGTAATATGCCCCCGGGCACCGGTACGGGTGCGCTAAAGCGCCTATGCTCACGCTCGTATAGGACACGCAAAAAAAAAAAAAAAAAAAAAAAAAAAAAAAAAAAAAAAAAAAAAAAAAAAAAAAAAAAAAAAAAAATAATAATAATAATACCTCATGTATAAGGCCTACTTGTACTTGGACTTAAGTACAGAAGTACATTGCAAATCTGCTGTTGTTTTACTTAAAACTTCTGCAGTACTTGTACTTAGGTAGGCCTACTACCACCTGTACTTGGACCCAAGCCTGGTGTGTGTATGTGTGAGAGAGAGAGAGAGAGAGAGAGAGAGAGAGAGAGAGAGAGAGAGAGAGAGAGAGAGAGAGAGAGAGAGAGAGAGAGAGAGAGAGAGAGAGAGAGAGAGAGAGAGAGAGAGAGAGAGAGAGATAAATGGTTAATCAATAGTTATACAGCTGACTCATTCCCCAGAGATGTAGGGCACAGACAGCTTCCACCTTCCTCGCACTCTCATAACACACACACCCACACACACACAGCCACGATGGTCCAGTGGATAGCGCGTTGGCCTGCCATTATGTGGTTAGCCGGTTCGAATCCTCACTGCTCCCGGGAATTTTTCACTGACAAATTTGGGCGGACTGTCCCCCTTGAGCAAGGAGATGAGGGTGTGTGGTGTGTGAGGTCCCAGCATTACCCAAAGATAAGTAATAATGAGCTCCAAGCTCGCACCGGGAAAGTGAAACTGGCGATCGCGAGTCCGACTCGCGTGGACAAGACAATGGGTGAGTGAGTGAATGACACACACACACTGACTCACCGCTCTTGCCTTTTCATAACAACCCAAACACAAATATTTATTCACATTGAAGCAACATAACGTCCATAATGGAACACACACAGGAATATCAAAACATGTAAACACAAGACGACTTAAAACAAATGTTATATCTAATCTAGTGGCTGTTTGTTTACTTCCCTCCAGGCGTCACACTAGGCTCAGGATGAATTCAATAAACAAGACACAAGAGTGAACAATGAGCCATAAGGATGTGATGTATGTGTTATTTTTTCAAAGATGACATTAATATCAATCAAACGAGTCTTGGGATCATAATGTAAGAGTGAAATAAAATAATGATGTTGAATGTGATGCATTAAGAAGTAACTTTGACTACATACTGGATAAGACTTTGATCTCTCTCTCTCTCTCTCTCTCTCTCTCTCTCTCTCTCTCTCTCTCTCTCTCTCTCTCTCAAACACACCACATAACACACGTGAAATCACACGTTTCCAAAAGGAATTTGAACCCAAAAAAGTAATAAGATGAAGTGTTACTGGTCAGCCTGTTGGTGGGTCAGTTACAGAGCTTGAGCTACATGTGTGTGTGTGTGTGTGTGTGTGTGTGTGTGTGTGTGTGTGTGTGTGTGTGTGTGTGTTTCACTCATGGTCTTGTCCACGCGAGCTGGCTCGCGATCGCCAGTTTTCACCCTCTCAGTGCGAGCTAGGAGCTCATTATTACCGATCTTTGGGCAATGCTGGTACCTCACACAACACACACCCCCATCCCCTTGCTCAAGGGGGACAGTAACCGCCCGAATTTGTCAAGTGAAAAATCCCCGGGAGCATGAGGATTCGAACCGCCTACCCACAGAATGGGAGCCCGTCACGTTATCAACCTGACCATCGCGCGGTGTGTGTGGAGAGAGAGAGAGAGAGAGAGAGAGAGAGAGAGAGAGAGAGAGAGAGAGAGAGAGAGAGAGAGAAGCGCACATCCTTGACAACAGCCTGGTACAGCCTGGCCCTCAGCTGCCCTTTCTCCCGTTGCCCGGATGTTGAACAGCATCAATAAACCATCACTCCTCAACATCCACCACCATGGCATTACGGCAGATGACGCAAAATACTCTTATTCTCTCCTACCATATAAAACAAAACTAACAACCTACCTCCTACTTCATCCTATGGTGATGGTAGTACCGAGGATAAGAGGGAGGAGAGAGGGAACGTGCCACATATAGACTACCAATTAACCCCTTCACGCCAAGATCTTTCCTTTGCTATAACACAGTTAGAAACAGTGCAGAGAAGGATGACCAAAATGATACACAAGGGATGCGTAATTTTAGTTATGAGAGGAGATTGAAGTTATTAAAATTACACTCACTCGAGAGACGCAGAGTAAGGGGCGATCTGATAGAAGTTTTTAAGTGGATAAAGGGATTTAATAAAGGAGAGGTAGGAAAAGTTCTTACGGCTTTTAACCAGGGTAGAACAAGAATTAACGGATTCAAGCTGGAAAAGCGCAGATTTAGAAAGGAAATAGGGAAAAATTGGTTCACAAATAGGGTGGTGAATGAATGGAATGGTCTCAGTAGACAGGTAGTTAGTGCGGAGTCATTAGGGAGCTTTAAAGAGGAGCTGGATAGGTTCATGGATGGGGATGAAAGGTGGATGTAGGTAGTGTTAGGTGACAGGAACTACCACGTGTAGGCCAAATTAGTTAGTGGACTAGGATACTAAACTGGTCATATCTATAAAACATTGCTTATAGGCACTAAAAATCATCTAATGGTAGCTAAATTACAATGGAAATTACGTTCTGGGTCTCAAGGGGTTAACTATAACTTGTAATAATTGCAGGAGTAGAAGTGGTCGAGGTGTATGTGGTAGAAAGAGATCTAATATCATGGCACTGTTATTGTGAGGTTGTGGTGGTGGTATACTGGGAGCAAAACAACTCCATATTCAGTGCACTGCGCCCCGTCCCACAGTGCACTCACTATACACGTTATCGGTCTGAGCACAACAGGGGCAAGGGGTGAGGAGTGAGACAACGCCCCCCACTCACCGCTCAGTGGCGCGAGGCCCCCGGGGTGTATCCCGGGGGCCTCGCGTGGCGCCAAGGAGGGAGGAAGATCGCCGCCTGCTGTGACTAACTGAATGCCGGCTACATTATTATCAAACGGAACATGAAGCAGATGGCGACTTGAAATAAATATATATATATATAAAATATATATATATATATATATATATATATATATATATATATATATATATAAATTAATATAAAGGATTACTTTCATATGTTTCAGCTAGATCTTTTTCCGGGTTACTTGATTGCCAACGCGTACGTGTGTAAAAAAAAAAAAAGATTCACACACACATACACACGACCACTAAATACGTGACAACTGCCCTGTCTAGTTTTGCGCTGCAGCGGTAAATAATAAAAGGGAGGCAAGCATCACCTCTTGCTCCTGTCGCGTTCCAACATGTCTTCATGTCGTGAGCATATTTTTTGAAGTACTGTTGATCTAATTGTGGTATATACAGGGCGTCTGTACCCTAGGGAGGGATGGGGAGCCAGCCGGTGAGCAGGGGACTATTATATAGCTGAACGGCAGAGAGGCAGCAGCGGCAGGCGGGTGGGTACACAGGCAGTTTCCCTGTGAGTCACCGGTAATCCCTGCCTCCCGCCTCCCCTGCGCGCTCGGCAAGGAGGCAGGGAGGGAAGGAGGCGAGACAGGAGTGGCTGGTGAATAATGTGAGCTGGAGGAACCTGCTTATTAATTAGGGCCTCATTCTGAGTGCCATGTTCTGTAGCTGGTGTGTGTGTGTGTGTGTGTGTGTGTGTGTGTGTGTGTGTGTGTGTGTGTGTGTGTGTGTGTGTGTGTGTGTGTGTGTGTGTGTGTGTCATCATAGTTTTGATCATTCGCTGGACTCGCAATTGCCAGTAGTTACCATCCCGGTAGGTAGCTTAGAGCCCATAGAGACCGATCTAGGATAAGGCTGGGACCTCACACACCTAACACATACACAATTCGCTTGCTCAAGGGGGACACTAACAGCCCACGTTTGCCAGTGACAAACCTTGTTTTTGGCAGTGACTTGAGCGGGCCTGGAACCTATGGCCCCTGCATTGCAGGCGAGGACGTTATCAACTAGGCTGGCGGTTAGTGTGTGTGCGTGTGTGTGTGTGTGTGAGGGGGGATGCACAGGGCGGGGGAGGGAGGCACAAAAGGAGGAGTAGCCCTCATTGTTCTCGGTCACTATTCACGCCTGTTGCGCGCACGCTCTCATACACACACACACACACACACACACACACATGGGACCCCTCAACCTGGAGGAGGGAGGGGGCCTGGGCGGCAGGGGGCGCAACGAGGTAGTGCTTGGATCTGTGTAGGTATGTAGTATGTTCCTCACCTGTGCCTCCCCACCTGCGCGGGGCGGCGTCAGGGGTCACGTTGGGGGCGGAGGGGGCGGCGTGCCACCCCGCTATGGCTTCCTCCCTGGCCTGGCAACAGTTTTCCGCCCCGCGTGGCGCTCCGTCAGCTCGTTACCGGCCTGCGGGAAACACCTGCCGCTGATGGGGCCTCAGCTTCCGGCGTCCAGTGTCCCTCCCTCTCCCTGGTAGTACCCCGTCCCACCCTATAACCTACCCCACTATTGCTCCTACCGTCCCCCACTGCTTCTGTATCTTGGCAACTCCCCCTCCCACCATCACAACCACAAACTCGCCACCTACTCCTCCATAGTAAGCCTTCCTCCTTCCCCCAGTTCCTCATCCCCACCACCACCACCACCACACCCCATCAAAAACCGCAACCCTCTCATCCTATCTCCTTGCCCTACATAACTACCCTAGCTCATCTGACCTCATCACCCACCCACCCTCGAACCTTTACACACAGACTTCCACGCTTATCAGTTCTCCTAAACAATTTAACGAACTCTAAATGCACTATTGCCAAAGCCTGGTAGGTACAATACTATATATAGTACAGGAACTACCACGTGTAGGTCTCACAGCCTCTTGTAGGGAAGTTGTAGCTTCCTTATTTTCTTATGTTCTTAATACTAGAATTAATGCTTTTTTTCTTCAATAACCCAGTCCTCTACATGTTTATTGGAAATTTGTGCATCTCTCTGTGTGTGTGTGTGTGTGTGTGTGTGTGTGTGTGTGGTGTGTGAGACTGTGTGTGTGTGTGTGTGTGTCTGTGTGACTGTGTGTGTGTGTGTGTGTGTGTGTGTGTGTGTGTGTGTGTGTGTGTGTGTGTGTGTGTGTGTGTGTGTGTGTGTGTGGTCAGCTGTCGCCCAATGAAAACCTCGCCTCCCAGCAGGGCGGCGAGCTGTCGACTGTCAGGCTCCGGTGAACCCGTTAACATGCCACCTCGTCCCTCGTCACGGCCTCCTCCGGCACGCACGTCCTCCTACTCCAGCTTACCTTGAAGGCACTACACACACCTCAGTCACTACACTGTCTGAACGGCTCAAGTGCAGGAAATAATCAGTTACAGAGTGTGAGATTACATGACCAATGGTGTTTGTGTGTGAAAGCAAATATTCCGATATAGTGATGAGTCTTTAACCCCTTGAGACCCAGAACGTAATTTCCATTGTAATTTGGCTATCATTAGACGATTTTTAATGAATACAAGCAATATTTTATAGATAAGACCTGTTTAGTATCCTTGTCGATTAACTAATTTGGTATATTCAGTTACTTTTCGTAATTTTATGGCTCGACAACATACGATTTTTTATAGCAAAGGCCAGATCTGGGCGTGAAGGTTTTTTTCTAAGGCGCATGAGGCTATGAGTCTGTTGGCATCGGGGACCGGACAAAACGCCCCTAGGAAGTGACGGGTAACGTCCCAGGTGGAAGAGGGGCACCGGACACCACCACGACGGGCACCGCCTTGCCGCCTCCCTTCGTCTACACACCGGAAACTAATCACCGAACAATGGTGGTCACAACACTACAGGCGAGGGTGGACTCCCGCCTCTTGTCATTAGTACTTCCATTGCTACTACTGCTACACTGGCGGTGCTACCGTAGATAACACTAAAGTCGCCAGGGCAACGTTTCTTTTTTTATGTACAGACGTCTGGTGGCGTTAATACTTACATTTCTGCATCCATGATTTCAGGAAAGTTAGAAGGGGCTACCTGGAAGTCTGTGTCATTTTGTGTCTTCATCTGTGTCATGTAATGGCTATAAATGAACAAATTACCATATATAAAACGGAGTGGCGACGTTGGTAACGGGCTACACTAAAATCGCCAGCTAGTGTTTATGTTCTGAGTGTCCTCCAGCCGTCGTCGTCGTCGTCCGAAAAAAAAAGAGTAGGGAGATTTGAAACCGTATATATACTTGCAGATACAAAGAATAAAACAACGCTGAAACAGGGTAGATTATACAGTCATGATATAAACTGTGTATCATCTTCAGTGGCACATACAAATCAATAGTGATGCTATAATTCGTAATATATGACGCCTGGCGACATTATTGCAGGTGGCGACTATAGTGTTATCTACGGTAGGGCGTGGAGGCACACCGGACTGTCTGAACTAGTCATCACCATGTGCTTCTCCCGATTTCGTGCTCGCTGATCTTGGAGTTTGAAATATCCTAGATGAGTTATTACAGTATACTACATGAGAGTAGACTAGGCTATCTGGTAATATAGCTCCCCAAAAAATCAAATCAGTAACTTGCCTCCCCCTTCCCCTCACCAAAAAAAAAAAAACTTTGCCCAACATCCGCCCCTGTACTGCTATGTGCGTTCCTGCTGCTACAACCATCCCAATAGTAATTACAAATACTGCTGCTTGTATTACCACCATTACGAGAGTCTTATCAGAAGTATGGAAAGGAAACCCAGATGAATGATAAACCGCGGCCCAGGGGAAGCACCCAAAACAAGCTGGCGGTGGGGACCGTCAGGGCATGAGGGCATGAGGGCGGCAGGCAGGCATGGAAGATGGGGGAGAGGCGAAGGCAGTGGGAGGGGCACTAGGGATCAGGGAGGCCCGCATGGGAGACGATGGGGCCAAGGCAAGGGAGGGAGGAAGAACAAGGGTGGCGTGAATCACTCACTGACACAAAGCGAGGTCTGCCACTTTCCCCGGATCAGCCCTGACACCCGCGCCTTCTTTCCTCATGCAGTGCTGGACCTCCAACTTCCTTACCCACCCTCCTTCCACCACGACCATCACAGCTACCGTCCCCCCTCACATGCCTCTATCTTGCCTCACTATCTCCCCCGCCAACAGTTACTAACCAGCCCTCCCAGCATTCACAACACATAAGCATCATGCCAAAGTTACTGAAGGAACTTTTGCATCTTCCTAGACAAGAAACAAACATGCGAGAAATAAGTAACGTTGAGAAGGTCCGTCTCTCTCTCAAGTTTTTCCAAGTGGTGGCGGACCCTCCATTCATTCATCAGTGCTTCAATGTTATTAAAAATAGCATTAAAATACAGCCTGTCTCTTACATTTAAAACAACTAAGACATGTCATCTAATGAATTACGTCCCACTGCCATTATTCAATACATTAACCCTAAGGAGTGAATTTCCTCGCCTCTGCACCGACTGGCCATCGTCAACGAAGCCTTGTGCACAGGTTTCCAGCAATCCGAAACCATGAAGTCGTGCACTGCAAGCTGCCTTGTTACTGTCTTACCCCCTTACATAGAGAACAAACTACTGACATTCCTTCGCGAGTTTCCCCTAAGCCTTTGACCTGGATTACTACATCGTCCAGAAGGCTGTGGTCACGCCTGGGTGGGAAGGGCAGCAACCTCGTCTCGTGGCTGGACTTCCTGAGCGGCTGTCACGGAACCGCCTGCTTCAGGGCCCAGGGGTTCCCCTCCACCTTTCTGTCCTCAGGCTTCCATCTTGTCACCCTCAGGACGTCACGAGGCTGCCCTGTTGCTTCATCCTCATGACTGACCCCCTCAAGCATACGAGGTCTGGACGGGAACACCGGGACGACTCAATACAAGCACTGACATCACCGTCAACAACGCCGCTCCTGACTTTCCTTCCCTCCAGAACACCCTCAACCTTCTACCTACAAAGTGTGCTGCTGCCAAGGCAATCACTCTAATCAGCCTCATCAAAACAGTACCACGTAGTACATACATACACAAAGACAACATTGCACTCTTGTCATCACAGTACCTCAGCTTGTGATACGAAGAACATGTTACTCCCTCTCCATTTTACCTACATTTACCCAATGTTACTTTGCATTTACCTAAGCCACTTTGACCCTACTCTTCTTCCCTTCCGGCAACACAAAAAGGCCAGCGGGACACACAGAAAAGGGAGGATGTAAGCCCACCCAAGACCCTTCACACCTCCACGACCTAAGAAAGCTCTTTGAATACAGATGCCTCGAGGTCTCCCCATTCTTTACAAGATCTACCTCTACTGTAGATAACACTTGAGTCGCCACCTGCACTAATGTCGCCAGGCGCCATATATTACGAATTATAGCATCACTACTGATTTGTATGTGCCACTGAATATGATACACAGTAGTTTATATCATGACTGTATAATCTATCCTGTTTCAGTGTTGTTTTATGCTTTGTATCTGCAAGTATATCCGGTTTCAAATTTCGCTACTCTTTTTTTTTTTCGGGCGACGACGACAGCAGGAGAACACTCAGAACATAAACACTAGCTGGCGATCTTAGTGTAGGTCGCCACTCGGTTGATATTTTTGTAATTTGTTCATTTATAGCCATAATATGACACAGGTGAAGACACAAAATGACACACTCTCCAGATAGCCCCTTCTAACTTTTCTGAAATCATGGATGTAGAAATATAAGTATTAACGCCACCAGACGTCTGTAAATAGACAAAAAAAAGTTGTCCTGGCTTCTTTACTGTTATCTATGGTATTTTAATCTAGTCTATTCTATGAACGAGAGAGAGAGAGAGAGAGAGAGAGAGAGAGAGAGAGAGAGAGAGAGAGAGAGAGAGAGAGAGAGAGAGAGAGAGAGAGAGAGAGATTTAATGAAGTATGTATGAAATCATAGCCACCAACCACCACTCCCAAGATGACAAAAGCGTGGGTCGTGCGTGCCACAAGCCAGCCATCCTGCCACACCGGATATCTAAATCAAAACAGGAAACTCGCCTCGTTGTCACCTTTTAAAGTTTTTTTTGTCTCAAGTAACTGGTAGTATGTTCAAAGCACTACGAGAAACATCCGTGAAAAGAAACGAAGAGTTGTAAAATTAAACAAACTAAACTTCCACATTCAGATACTCAAACCTTCGATAATAGTCTCTCTCTCTCTCTCATTACGCGTGCCAGCATGCATAACATAAGAACATAAGAAAATAAGGAAGCTACAAGAGGCCGTGAGACCTACACGAGGTAGTTCCTGTTACTTAACACTACCTACATCCACCTTTCATCCCCATCCATGAATTTATCTAGCCTCCCTTTAAAGCTCTCTAATGACTCCGCACTAACTACCTGTCTACTGAGTCCATTCCAATCATTTACCACCCTATTTGTGAACCAGTTTTTCCCGATTTCTTTTTTAAATCTACGCTTTTCCAGCTTGAATCCATTACTTCTTGTTCTACCCTGCTTACTAGCCATAAGAAACACACACACACACACCATGCAGCATTGCCTATATAGTAGTTAACACCAATCCACACCCGAGAGAGGCCGTCACGTCGCCACCGCCTATTCATCTTTTTTTTTACCTGGCTGGCTACAAGGTTTGATGGGGAGAGGAGGGGCGGAGGCTGGGTGTGGGACATGGGGAGGGGGGGGTTCATGGGTCACATGGGCGGGGGGCAGGCTGGTGGTTGGTAATGGGGGGTGCACGAGCACAAAAAGGTGACAGCCAAAACTGAAAATAATACAATATACTTACAATAATGTTAATGATTATTGGTCACAACCTAAACAGGCTCTGTGAATACTTAACCCCTTGAGGCCCAGAACGTAATTTCCATTGTAATTTGACCACCATTAGATGATTTTTAATGAATATAAGCAATGGTATTTTTTTATAGATATGACCTGTTTAGTATTTTATTCCACTAACTAATTTGGTTTATTTAGTTACTTTTCGTAATTCTATGACTCGACAACATACAATTTTTTATAGCAAAGGAAAGATCTGGGCGTGAAGGGATTAAAAGTAATATTTATAAAGGGTGCAACAGCAGTCTATTAGTGTTATAGCTTGAAACACTATCCCCCGAACACCACTTAACGCCCCAAGACTCCTCCCATTCACGAAACAGCCTCATGGATCATCCCAAACCACAACACCCAACACCCACTTCCAAAGCTACGGCAGCTATCACAAACCTGAAACCTCATAGTGAAAAAGAAGGTTCCTCCATACAAAGCTGAAGAAGAAGAAAAGGTTCCCTGGCCGTCTTGTTACTGGCGTGATAAGGTCGCCACGAACCACCAACATTCCCACCCAGGGTGTGACGCACGGATTCTAAAACCAGTTGCGAGGATTAGCAATACACGCATGGCCTTCCCTGTCCCGCCCCTCTCGAGGCACGAGGGTCATGGGGTTGGTGGTGGCACAGGTGGCAGGGCAAACTCAACTCCCATTAGCGGGACCTCGTCCCGCTTATAGAGTTATAGGCTTATAGCCAACTCCTATAAGCGGGGCCAAAAAAATAGTTTTACTGAGTATTTACGTATTAATTAACGTGCGTAGTAACCCTCTAACCTAACCTAACCTAACGTTAACCTAACCTAGCGGTCTGCCGAAAAGGGCGAACGCATGGAGAATATGCCTCCCGTTGGTCACCACGCGAGTCTTATTACCAACTTATTGGTAATAAGTTGATAATAAGTTGGACACTTACTACCAAAGACATCGATTTGTCTCTTCAAGTCGCTATTTAGTGTCCATGTCTCACAACCATAGAGTAAGACGGGGATCACAAGCGACTTGAAGATCCGGATCTTTGTCCTCCTGCACAGGTACCGACAACGCCAAATACTCCTGCTGAGCGAGTCCATAACACCGTGGGCTATGCCAATCCGCCGTAAGACTTCTTGACGTGACCCGCCGTCATTATGGACTGCGCTACCAAGGTATGTAAAACTTTCCAAGATCTCAATGTCCTCGCCACACGCATGAACAGACTGTACTGCTTCATCTAGTAAGCCTCCAAACACCTGGACCTTGGTCTTAAGCCAGGAGACCTCAAGTCCGTAAGGCTTTGCCTCCTCGTGCAGCGCCTCGAGAGCCATCACCAGGCCCAGGACCTGCAGCGATTCAGCAAAGATACTGCATCATCGGCAAAAACAAGATCAGTGATCTTGGTGTTGCCGAGGGATCCTCCACAATCACTTTGATCTACAACTTTGCCCAATACCCAGTCCATACAAGTGTTGAAAAGTGATGGGGCAAGGTAGTAACCCTCGGGGGAGGATTAAAAAAAAAAAAAAGACACATCAGCCCATCTCCAGAGTAATTAAGAGGCGGGAGAAGTTGAGAGGCAGATAACTGCGAGAATATAATTGTATAAAAATAATAATAGAAATACCGAAGGAAAGCTTCCGTACACTCCCTGACGGCCGGCCGCTCGTCCCCAACCTCCAGGAAAACTATGTTCCTTTCGTAGTCAAGGCCTTGGCTAGTTTTGTGTGCGCCGCAGCAGCCTTCTAGGTACAGGCAGTAAGGCTGCAAAAAGCCGTAATACACGACGCTTCTCATGCAAAGACGTGCTGCTGATCACCTACGGCAAGGACAGCCACGCTTGCCATAGTGCTTGACAGTTGTCTCGGATGACTGTCTTCACTGGTTTGAAGGAATCATTCTTGAACTTCCAGCACGTTGACAGCTGTGCGATTGGTCACCTATTCAGGAACATAACAGGATGGTGTGTGTGTGTATTCACCCACGGTCTTCTCCACGCGAACTGGACTCGCGATCGCCAGTTATACCCTCCCGGAAAGAACTTGGGTAAATATGAAGTTTCAATCAATACTCCCAATTGACCATTACTCTCCTGAAATAACTGAGGGGGCTATGCCCCCCCAGACCCCCCTGCTAGTGAACTAACCTAACCTGGGCATTGAT
Organism: Chionoecetes opilio; assembly: GCA_016584305.1. NCBI lineage: Eukaryota > Metazoa > Arthropoda > Malacostraca > Decapoda > Majidae > Chionoecetes > Chionoecetes opilio. The sequence continues at coordinate 356,610 of JACEEZ010017405.1, forward strand.
TACGTAATCTAACCTCATTGGGGGAGTTGCATGCACTGCCCCCAAACACACCACACCACAAAGTTTGCCAGGCCAACACAATACCAAAGTTTGCCAAGCCGCCGCCGCCCGCCACAAGTTCGCCACAACAGTTTCCGTGTGGCCGCTAGCCTGTGCCCGCCCCCCAGCCCTGCCTGCCTGCCTCACTGCTGCACCTCGGGGCTGACATGGAGGGCTGTTCTTACCTTGATGATGAGCTCCACCTCGGGGACAGACCCATTTGCCTCGCCGTTAGTTTCCTCAGACATGCTTTCTGAACGTTTAAGACCCTGCTCAGGTTGTATACACTCCTGCTCTAACAAGCGCTAACGTAACACTGCCTTCGCCACCTCCGCCACCCTCAAATGTAAGGGGTTGCCAGATATACGTAGCAGTATTATCCATCATAAACTATTTCATTTCCTGATTGCATATCTTTTTTTCACATTACAATAACCGTTAGTCTCAAACCTTTGTGGGTGGAATGTAACAGCTACCTAAGACATCCCATCTATCACAACTGTGCAAATAAATAATTTCACAGTAGCTACGTCAGCTGTCACTGTGGCGCAGGCGTAGTACACTATATAATTGTTGTTTCGTTTGCCACAGTCCCGTATATTAAATGAGGCAAAGACTGTTGTTCTTATTATTATTCATACCGGCGAAAATATTATATTCACCCAGTAATATATGTAATTTCTCATACGCTTCAGCAATTTTTTTTTCTCTCTCTCTCTCTCTCTCTCTCTCTCTCTCTCTCTCTCTCTCTCTCTCTCTCTCTCTCTCTCTCTCTCTCTCTCTCTCTCTCTCTCTCTCTCTCTCTCTCTCTCTCTCTCCCATCTAAATGTAATTAACAATGTTACTATCTAACTTCATTAAGCATGGCAATCCTTCCCATGCAACCTGCATGAGGGGTGCGCCCTTTGTCTATTTTGTATCCTTAATAATTATATATGTATTATCATAGACCACTGTATACCTGGACTGCGCACGGAATATCGGCCTGTTGCACATGGGACTGAACTTGCTCTGAAGTAGGAGGGCCGCTCGGATTCATATATATATATATATATATATATATATATATATATATATATATATATATATATATATATATATATATATATACGTATCATATAGACTGGTTTATCAGTATATATGATATACTGTAATCTTCGTAAATGTTTGTTCTATAATATTATCAAGTAAAAAACAATAAAACACGCTAAAGAAATGCCATTACGAGACTCTGAAGAAATATGCATGAACTTAATATTCACTTCAACTCTTCGCCATTTAAAACTTTGCGAGTCAACTTTTATCATGAAGGGTATCAATAGAAGCGCAATTTTATTAGCTTCCCATTGATGTATTTCGTTTTCTGATAAATGAATTACCCCCATGCATAAATTAGCGTTAACTAAATAAATAAAATCATCAATCGGGTAATTTTCCCGATTGATGAGGTTATTTATTTAGTTAACGCTAATTTATACATGGTGCTAATTCATTTATCAGAAAACGAAATATATAAGTAAATAAATAACATCGTCAATCGGGAAAATTACCCGATTGATGATTTTATTTATTTATTTAACGCTAATTTATGCATGGTTCTAATTCATTTATCAGATAACGAAATATATCAATGGAAAGCTAATAAAATTGCGCTTCTATTGATACCCTTCATGATAAAAGTTGACTCGCAATGTTTTAAATGGCGAAGAGTTAAGTGAATATTAAGTTCATGCATATTTCTTCATAGTCTCGTAATGGCATTTCTTTAGCGTGTTTTACTGTTTTTTATTTGATAATATTATAGAACAAACATTTACGAAGATTACAGTAAATCATATATACTGATAAACCAGTCTATATGATAGTCCATAGACCACTATATATCTTTGTCGGGCGGGCCTGCAGGCCGCTATGCAGCTTGTAATTTCAAAACATTGTCGCGTGAACAGTCCAGTGGTAATCAGTGGTCTATGGTATTATGTATAACTAGCCGCAAAGTCGCCCTCCGGGCGGACTTTTTGGCTAGCTCCTGCGGAGGGCTATTGGTGGGCCGTAGGCCCACCACCTGTGTTTGGTGGGCCGAAGGCCCACCAAACACAGACTCTCCAGATAGCCCCTTCTAGCTTTCCTGAAATCATGGATGTAGAAATGTATGTATTAACGCCAACCCATTCACATCACCCCCAACCCATTCACTCACCCATTACCCATCACCCCCCACCCATTCACTCACCCATTACCCATCACCACACACCCATTCACTCACCCATTACCCATCACCCCCCACCTATTCCCTCACCCATCACCCATCACCCCCCACCCATTCATTCACCCATCACCCCACACCCATTACCCATCACCCTACATCAAGGTTTCCTCAATTTTCGCAACCCACTTTTTTTTTCACAATTCTCGCTAATAGGCTGCTAAAAAAAAAAAAGAAGAAAGTGATCGGATCATCCTATAAGTGAGCTTAAAACCTTCCCCTGGTCGACCCGGTTCCAAAACTGTGCCATATAATGGGATTCCGCCACGGGGGGGCGGAACTTAGAGCGGACACACAGAGAGACACACCCACTTTCGCTTATATTATTATAGATGTGTACATTATTCACAATAAACGTTTTGATCTGATCTCTCTCTCTCTCTCTCTCTCTCTCTCTCTCTCTCTCTCTCTCTCTCTCTCTCTCTCTCTCTCTCTCTCTCTCTCTCTCTCTTCCAAGGAGTATGATATCTTCCAGATATCATGCTCCTTCAAACCAATCTTTTTGTACATAAATCCATACACCCTTTACCTTTAGACCTTGGCTTTAGAGCAATACCCTACAATGTAACCCGAAGACCACATGATTTACGTATACCATTGTGCAGGACATCACATGCACAACAGAGTATCTTGTCAAGAGGAACTAAAAGCTGGAACAACTTACCAGAACATTTTATTACTGATGAAAACTTAAAATCTTTCAAACGTAACTTGATAAAAAAGCATGCTTGACAAATACAATGAAAATTTATAAGCTCTTTACAACCATAAATGTCATATTGTGTATTTTGAAATTTCACTGTTATGTTTTTTTTTCTTTTTTTACATTATTGGCCATTGCACATTATTCCAAATGATAGGATAATTTTTTTTTTTTTTTTTTTTTTTTTTTTTTTTTTTAAAGTTTTTTTTTTATGGTTATTAAGAATTTTTTTTTTTATGCATTTAAAATGATTGGTTTACTATTGTTAACTTCCATATTATCATCCATAAAATGTTATATTTTCAAAATGGCCTGACCAGTCCCTTGCTATGTTATTATGTATTATAGCTTTCAGGTCCTATAAAAGCTTCGGCTTATTGGACCTGGCTTTATCACTATATGTAATATGTTCATATGTACAAAACTACATGGCCAAATAAATATATCAATATCAATCTCTCTCTCATCTTATTTCGTATAAGATTCAATATGAAATTCAAAGTGTATATATATATATATATTATATATTATATATATATATATATATATATATATATATATATATATATATATATATATATATATATATATAATGTGGAATATCCATTTGAAATATTAATAAAGGATAGCTCAAGAATGTTCAGTGTGGAGGAGGAGAGTGTCTGGGAGACAGTTGAGTGTCATTGAGGAAGGGAGGAGAGTTGTATGGAAGGTCATGTTCAGTAGATAGGTGAAGAAATCCATTTTTTTAGGCATTGAACAAGGTTTTGCAAGATTTGCTCTGCTCTATTCAGAAATTAGAGAAATAATTTAGGTCCTCTGTAGTGTCCTTCCGTAATTCACTATTCCTGCAGAGTTGGACGTCTGAAAGTCACGGAGGATGGGATATCACTAATATTTATGTACTATAGCTACTAGTACTAGTACGAGAGTAGAGGGGAAAAAAAGCGCAGATTAAAGCTGCTGAACGTAGTGGAAGTTCCTGGATTTGTAAAAGGTATGATTATAAGTATATATTAAAAGAGTTGAGGCCGGAAGATGGAGAATTACTGCAAATCCTCTCATAGGGATGCGAGGCACTGCCTGAATGACGCAGCCGTGAGGAGAGGAGAGATAATTTTGTATAAGTCAAGAGAGAAAAAATAGCACCTAAATCATAAGCGTTATCAAGTCATCAATCTAAGTGGATATGATGAGGGTGGTGACGGTGGAATTAATGAAAATGATGGTGAAAGATGGCATGCCACATGAAGTAAGCTGATAAGCTGGGTTAATATTTATGACGGTGTCGATTAGATTTGCTATGGAATAATATTAAAGCGAATGAAACCAAGAATGATGAAAACAGAGTATCAATAGTTCTTTGTATACTTTGGATGAAAGAACAAATTCAGTAGAAGATGAGTGCATCGTATGGTTGAATATGTTCAATTTCATATAAATTGCGCGTTCTTTGCCTGATCTCAGAATTTTCCAATACAGAGGCTATACTACAGTTTTGGATATCCGCGTCAAGGTAGGCGCAGAATACTTCCAGATCTTGAGAGGTTGTGTCTTGTGTGATCCATTCTATGTAGCATTGGCTTCAGATTACCCAGTTTGTGACCTTTTCAGTCACCTCGGTGTTGAAATGCCGATGGTGATTATGGTATATGTGTGTGTGTGTGTGTGTGTGTGTGTCATGTGTGTGTGTGTGTGTGTGTGTGTGTGTGTGTGTGTGTGTGTGTGTGTGTGTGTGTGTGTGTCATGTGTGTGTGTGTGTGTGTCTGTGTGTGTCATGTGTGTGTGTGTGTGTGTGTGTGTGTGTGTGTGTCTGTCTGTGTGTGTGTGTGTGTGTGTGTGTATTAAAAATCGAACAAACATGCATGAATAATAGGTAAATATTTTGTTCTGACATTATTCAGAAAAAGATAAAATACAATATTTAAAGTGAATCATACATTTTGTGTTATGATTTTGACAGATTTTGCTGTCGTATTAACCTTTTTAAAATATGTTGACCTATTTATTTTCAGTTTTCTGGCTATTATTTGATGACTTTGTTCAGATTATTAATGATATGTAGGAGTCGGAGGATAAATTGAGATAATATTTATCCTTTTAATGCCCACAGATCATGCCTAAGTTGCATAAAATCGTCTATTGATAGACAGGATAAACTTGACAAAATTGTTTATGTCAAGACTTACATAAGAAACATAAGAAAATAAGGAGGCTACAAGAGGCCGTGACACCTACACGTAGTAGGTATATAGTTCCTGTGTTTTTTACTTGGTTTATATAGTACAGGAGCATTAGCTAAAAGGTGGAAATAAATAGTAGCAAGCTGATTTTTTCAGGAGAGCTCCAAAATATTGTATATATCGCCCTTATGCAAAGTTCTGCAAATTCAACCTCGTGGCATTTTCATAATTCAAAATGGCCGCCATCACAATTAACGATAAAATGAAAAGTACTATGATCATCCATCCGAGTTCGTAGTAATAAGATTTTTGTGTGTACATCTATGTTTTAGAGTGTGCTGAATACAATGGAGCCATAAAAAATATTTTGAGTTGACATAATTAGCATAAATTCAATAAGGTGAAGAAAAATAATTTTTTATTGTGCGTTCTGCTCGGATGAAACATCTAATAAGGGACACTTGTTTCAAATATTCAACCCAAAGCTTTCCAGTTCGACTTTGGGCGGCAGACTCTTTCATCAGATCATCTATGATCTGTGTGAGCTGTTGGACACATATATCATTTTCCACAGAAGCAGTGGCGCATTCTCCACTCAGCAGATCTGTGTGTACAGCCTGGATATGAGTGAGATTAACATTACTGAGACATCCAGGTGTCTCCAGTAAGTTGGACATGATGGCTACCGACGACAGAAGATGAGCGCGAAGTGCGCGAGCATATGCATGCCCGGTCATCATATGGATTACAGTATTTGGAGCATAAACAGTCTTCCATAGATCTTCCAAACCACTGCCACCCATCACATATCCAACTGATCCCATGTATGACATGAGTAGGTGAAAACCTCCAAGTCTAATGACAATGTTGTTTAGCTGTGCATGGGATGATTTAACAATGGACCCGTTTACTCACACCTAAAACACGGAGTATTATGAAGCTTTGGGTGCAATATAGGTTACATATCACTGTACTCATATTCTTTTTGCTGAGAAATGCACCATAAATGAAATATATGGCTTTTTTGGGGCCAAAATATCACAACACGGCGGAACGCGCTGTGATTGGTTGTGACGTAGTAAGCGCAAACTCAGATCTCGCCTGATCAGCTGATCGGCTTGCTTTGGCTCAGCAGACCGCAGTACCTATCTATGCATTCAACATGTACCAGACAAAAAGAACATATTATGCTTGTTTTGTGCTAATGTGCAAAAACACCACAATTAAAACTCCAGAGAATGTGTTCATAACTATGCCTAAAGACAAGAAAAAGAGGAAACAGTGGTGGATGTCTGCAAGGCGTGATTTCTCGATGAAGGAAAATTCATACTATTGCTGTGAAGACCATTTTGATGTATGTATGTACTTGTGCATGGATAAGTAACTTGCAAATGATATGTAGCTGTGGGGCTTTAGCTGAGCTGTGATAAGTTGCGGGAGTAGTATGCAGTATGCAAGGCTTTTGAGGTAGGAATGAGACAGACTGGGTTTTTCATGTTAAGTATACAACACGCAGTGAGTTAGGTAAAATTATAGAGTCCTTTCCCGCCCTTATTAGAGTGTTTTTTCCTCCAGACCTTCACAGATCCCTTCAGATACCTCTAAACTGTAATTATAAAGTGGGGGGGAGATGCCCCCTTCACCCCCCTCCCCTCCTTAACGACCCCCCTGGACCGCTCAAAAATATAATATGTTTAATATTACTAATCTAACCTCACTATAACCTAACCTAACCTTATCTCACTAATAACCTCATAGCGAGACCCCCATAAAAAAATAATTACTAACCTAACCTTGTAAAATTATAGTTTTATTTTACTAACCTAACTAACCTTACTAACTTGCATTACCCCTACTACTGCAAGATGACCAGTAATCCTCCTTCAAGTGATGTAGTAGGTATTCACTGTGTTTGTGAATATGTAAGTTGTAGTTTATAAGGAAAAAGTGGATAGACAGAGATAAGTGGCCCGTGACACCTGACAAGTGATGACTTCTGGGATCGGCATTCCTTATAGGGAACTAAAATGAACCTGCAATGACATGTACAGCTAGACAGATAGACGAACTCATAGAGGAACAGGTAGAAATGTATGGCTTTCTTTCCCCACATAAGCAAAACATACACCCTTCGTCACTCTACTCACCACTACAACCTTTACTAACCATACATTTCTACCTGTTCCTCTATGAGTTCGTCTATCTGTCTAGCTTTACATGTCATTGCAGGTTCATTTAAGCTCCCTATAAGGAATGCCGATCCCAGAAGTCATCACTTGTCAGGTGTCACGGGCCACTTATCTCTGTCTATCCACTTTTTCCTTATAAACTACAACTTACATATTCACAAACACAGTGAATACCTACTACATCACTTGAAGGAGGATTACTGGTCATCTTGCGGTAGTAGGGGTAATGCAAGTTGGTGTATTAGTAGGTAGTACATATAGTAGTGGCCGCTTCACAGCTGTTTCGCTCTGTTGTCTTCGCTAGTGACGTCACAACATGGCGCCAGTCGTTTTAGAGCGTATAAATGTTCCTGTACTTAAATTGGCTGTATCATCAAAAATACTGTTCATATAGAAAAATCAACATCACTGCCCAACTATATGAGGCTTGAAGATGTCAAATCAATCCTTACCTCAAGTAGAGTAAACGGGTCCATTTCAGTTGCTTTTATATAGAGGGGTTGATCGAACGTAACAGGACAAACACCAAGCCCATGCTCTTCAGCTAGTTTCTGTGCAAAACACAAAGCAGAGTATATGGTGTCAGGCTGAGAGGGGTCCTGGTTAACGAATGGCAGGATCTGAATCTTACTTCTCTCATGATTATCTCCCCTTACAGCACATTGCATAAAACCGCTCCATGATGGACAGTCTGACACATAGATATCTAGAGAGAAACTTGCTATCCAGACACTATCCAAGCATTTGGACAATTTCAATAGGGGTGGGGGATCCTTTGGAGAATCAAGGGGCCCGACAATGATCGACTTGAATCCAAGTGTGCTAGGTTTCTTGTACACTTTGACGGGGACTTTGCCAAATTGACCTGTTTGTGAAACACAGTCTCTCTTAGTAGAACGGGGAATGACAGACTGGATTGTCTGCTCACCTAGAGGGGTAACACATGCAATACCACCCATAACATGCCAGGTACCAAGACCTGTGAGGGTTCTAACATTGATGTCAACATTATCAAATATAAAATTAACAAAATCACCTTCGAGATTATACAATTGTTCATCTGTAAGCAGTGCATCATATAGACGTTGAACCTCCCTATAATCATCAGCAAATGACATACTACTCAATATATCTACTAGTTCTCGAGACTCATACTTGCGATTGATATAAACAGATATTGCTAGCAATATTGGAGACACAAATGATCGAGGTCGACACGCAGACATTATGCCGTGTGCAAGTGCTGTACGGCGGCGTTCACAGCCAACACTCTTGTCAGATTTTGATTTGATTATACCACTCAGTAGTCGTTTCAAAGAGTCAGGCACCATTTTATCACTGTCTTGCAATTGTGTCATTGTCGGGTATTCAGAGTTAACATATGCTACAGACTTTACATCATCTTGTATGATTGCAGCTGCCATATCTATGATTGAATCTTTTGTCATGTTACTGGACTCATAATTACTTCTAAGGATGTGATTACTTTCATCTAAGAAAGTATATATGGTCTGTTTTCCAATATCACAAGTCCGAACAATGTCCTGCCCGAAACATTCCTCCAATTTCTCTCCTAGCCTTTTGGGGTTGTAGCCCTCTTCTCCATCTAAATAGTCGTCCATCAAAGTCATAAGTTCTGCAAGTGAATATTGACATTCATCATTGTCGCGTATAAATTGGCACAACTTCTGGAATGCCGCGTGTTTTGTGGCATTGACAGGTCGGCCCCGTTGATATCCATCACGGGTATTCTCGCTTGGAAATTGTTTGCCAGCATAGAAGAGAACCTGACAGTCATGGTGGTACTTTACTTCAGCAGCAATAAAATCTAACTCATTGGATACGCGAAGTCTAACAGCATCTCCCCACTCATCATGGCGATCGCCAGCTTTCTCAATTACGCTTTGAAGGGTGGCTTTTGTCATAGCATCATGTGCCCGTACCCGACGGTTGCGGGGTATCTTTGTTTCTACATTGTAGTCTATTACAGTCTTTGCACAATAGAGACAATCTTCTTTTATATTGAAAACTCGAGTTCTTGAACGTAATTTTGAAGATGATGTGCCCCAATCAGAGTCCAATGGCTCTTCTTCCCTTTTCCTTTTGTAAGAAGTAATACTGCATGGTCGAATGTATTCGCGACGACATTTACCATGGACTGGGACTGGCAATTGTGACCTCTTCCTCTCAAATACAGACTGCAAACCATCTTCTCTTTCAATGCTGGCTCGTAGGAGTCCCTCAAGGCCCTTATCATGGACCTCTGCACGATCTGATGTGATCTGCTTACCGCATGTGGGAATACTGCAAAACTCGGCCATCATGACAGCACCTGAAAAACGAGAAAATTATTATTATAATTATTATTATTATTATAATATACTATTAATTACACTTTATGCTAATTATTTTAACTCAAAATGAACATGGCATGGGTCCACTGTAATAAGTTGCCAGTTATGCTGATTTTGGTATTTTAACCATTTATCGCAAATTGTTATAGCGGCCATCTTCAATTCTGAAAATGCCACCAGGTTGAATTTGCAGAACTTTGCACAGTGGACATGCTTATGGTTTTCTGGAGCTCCCCTGAAAAAATCAGCTTTCTACTATTTTTTTCTAGGTTTTCGTTAAATTTTTACTAATGCTCCTGTACTAGCTCCTGCTCCTGTAGTTGAAAGCCGACAAAGAGGCAGGCTGGTTTTAGTTTGTGATATTTCTTCAAGTCATCTTATACACAAAGTAGAACATAAAACTTTTAAATGCCATATTTTTGTAAACTAAAATGTAATAATTAACTCTATTGCAGAATGTTTACTATACTCTCTTTGTTCATTCTATGAACATATCTCGTAACAAACAGGGGGGAAAAATTTAAATGTTATGTAGCATATAGCTGCACCCCCTCCCTCCTGTCACACTCATAACACTTCACCATAACTCCTCCCCCCCTTACCGTAGATAACACTAAAGTCGCCAGGACAACGTTTTTTTCGATGTACAGACGTCTGGTGGCTTTAATACTTACATATCTACATGCATGATTTCAGGAAAGTTAGAAGGGGCTATCTGGAAAGTCTGTGTCATTTTGTGTCTTCATCTGTGTCATATTATGGTTATAAATGAACAAGTTACAAAAATAACAACCGAGTGGCGACCACTTGGCTTTCACCGAAACCCCTAAAGGAGGATGACCAAGCTTCAGTTAGGAAAGCTAGAAGATCGCCAGTAGATCGCCCTTTACGGAAACCGTACTGACGATCAGATAGAAGATTGTAATCAGATAGATGCTTAAGAATCTTCTTATTAAGTATAGATTCAAAAACTTTGGAAAGGCAGGAGGTCAAAGCTATATGACGGTAGTTTGAAGGATTAGAACGGTCACCCTTCTTAGGAACAGGTTGGATGTGAGCAAACTTCCAGCAAGAAGGAAAGGTGGAAGTAGATAGACAAAGACTGAAAAGTTTGACCAGGCAAGGTGCAAGCACAGAAGCACAGTTTTTGAATACAATAGGATGGACTCCGTCAGGACCGTAAGCCTTCCGAGGATCTAGGCCAGAAAGGGCAAAGAAAACATCATTACGAAGGATCTTTAGGGGGGCGTCGCACGAATATTTCCGAAAAACATCAAAATATTCGAAAAAATTATCATGCCTAGTTGAACACTTTTTTTTTCTTTTTTCTTTTTTCTTTTTTACGTCACAAGGAACTGGCCAAGGGCACACCAAAAATGGGTAACACAAAGCCCGCTTAGTTGCCAGTCCCTATAAAGAAGACAGTAAGAGAATAAAAATAAAAAAGAGGGGTGAGCCAATTTAGTTCGGGAGGTGTCTTGTTACTCTTCTTTTGAAAAGATTTAAGTCATAGGAAAGTGGAAAAATAGAGACAGGAAGAGAGTTCCAGAGTTTACCAGTGAAAGGGATGAAAGAGTAAAGATACTGATTAACTCTTGCATTAGGAAGATGAACAGAATAGGGATGAGAATGAGTAGAAAGTCTTGTGCTGCGAGGCCGCGGGAGAGGGGGAGGCATGCAGTTACCAAGTTCAGAAGAGCAGTGAGCATGAAAATAACGGTAGAAGAGAGCAAGAGAAGCAACATTGCGGCGGTGATTTAAAGATTGAAGACAGAGGAGAGGAGTTGATGAGACGAAAAGCTTTTGACTCAACCCTGTTTAGGAGAGCTGTATGAGTGGATCCTCCCCAAACATGTGAGACATATTCCATACATGGGTGGATAAGGCCCCTGTAAAGAGCAAGCAATTGGAAGGGAGAAAAAAAAGGACGCAGACGCCACAGGACACCTAACTTCTTAGAAGCTGTTTTAGCAAGAGATGAGATGTGAGATTTCCAGTTCAGATTTTTAGTAAAGGATAGTCCTAGAATGTTCATTGTAGAAGAAGGAGACAGTTGAGTGTCATTGAAGAAGAGGGGATAGTTATCTGGTAGGTTTTGTCGAGTAGATAGGTGAAGAAATTGGGTTTTTGAGGCATTGAACAAAACAAGGTTTGCTTTGCCCCAATCAGAAATTATAGAAAGATCAAAAGTTAGGCGCTCGGTGGCATCTCTCCGTGAATCACTTAGTTCCTGTTGAGTTGGACGTCTAATAAACGACGTTGAAAAATGCAGGGTAGAATCATCAGCGTAGGAGTGGATAGGGCTTTGAGTTAGACTTAGAAGATCATTAATGAATAATAGAAAGAGAGTGGGTGATAGGACAGAACCCTGGGGAATACCACTATTAATAGATTTAGGAGAAGAACAATGTCCGTCTACAGTAGCTGCAATAGAACGGTTTGAAAGGAAACTTAAGATGAAGGTACAGAGAGAAGGATAGAAACCGAATGAGAGTAGTTTGGAAATTAAAGATTTGTGCCAGACTCTATCAAAAGCTTTTGATATGTCAAGGGCAATAGCAAAAGTTTCACCGAAACCCCTAAAGGAGGATGACCAAGATTCAGTTAGGAAAGCTAGAAGATCGCCAGTAGATCGCCCTTTACGGAAACCGTACTGACGATCAGATAGAAGATTGTGAGCAGATAGATGCTTAAGAATCTTCTTATTAAGTATAGATTCAAAAACTTTAGAAAGGCAGGAAGTCAAAGCTATAGGACGGTAGTTTGAAGGATTAGAACGGTCACCCTTCTTAGGAACAGGTTGGATGTGAGCAAACTTCCAGCAAGAAGGAAAGATGGAAGTAGATAGACAAAGACGGAAAAGTTTGACCAGGCAAGGTGCAAGCACAGAAGCACAGTTTTTGAGAACAATAGGAGGGACTCCGCCAGGACCGTAAGCCTTCCGAGGATCTAGGCCAGAAACGGCAAAGAAAACATCATTCCGAAGGATCTTAACGACAGGCATAATATAGTCAGAGGGTGGAGGAGAAGGAGGAACAAGCCCTTCATCAACCAGAGTGGAATTTTTAGCAAAGGTTTGAGCGACGAGTTCAGCTTTAGAAGTAGATGAGACAGCTGTGGAGCCATCTGGGTGAAGCATAGGAGGGAAAGATGAAGAAGAAAAATTGTTAGAGATGTTATTAGCTAGATGCCAGAAGTCACGAGAGGAATTTGATTCAGAAAGATTTTGACATTTTCTATTAATGAAAGAGTTTTTGGTAAGTTGAAGTAAAGATTTGGCATGATTACGGGCAGAAATATAAAGGGCATGAGTTTCAGGAGATGGATGCTTACGGTACCGTTTGTGAGCCACCTCTCTATCTCGGACAGCATGAGAACAAGCAGAGTTAAACCAAGGTTGACGGGCTTTAGGATTAGAGAAAGTGTGTGGAATGTACGCCTCCATGCCAGAGACTATGACCTCAGTTATGCGCTCTGCACAAAGAGATGGGTCTTTGACATGGAAGCAGTAATCATTCCATGGAAAATCAGAGTAGTACTGCCTTAGGTCTTCCCACTTAGCTGAGTTGAAGTGCCAGAAGCACCTCCGCTTAGGTGGGTCCCGAGACGGTACCGGAGCGATAGGACAGGTTACAGAAATAAGATTGTGATCGGAGGAACCCAACGGAGAGAATAGTTTCACAGAGTAAGCAGAAGGGTTAGTAGTTAGGAAAAGATCAAGAATGTTGGGTGTGTTTCCAAGGCGGTCAGGAATACGGGTAGGGTGCTGCACCAGCTGCTCTAGGTCTTGGAGGATAGAAAAGTTGTAGGCTTGTTCACCAGGTTGGTCAGTGAAAGAAGATGATAGCTAAAGCTGGTGGTGAACATTGAAGTCCCCAAGAATGGAAATTTCATCTAAAGGAAAATGAGATGAGATGTGCTCCACTTTTGATATTAAATAGTCGAAGAATTTTACATAGTCAGAGGAGTTAGGTGAGAGATATACAGCACAGATAAATTTAGTAAGAGAGTGACATTGAAGTCGAAGCCAGATGGTAGAAAATTCGGAAGATTCAAGGCCGTGGGCACGAGAGCAAGTGATGTCATTGCGCACATATACTTGCCCATATACTTGGGCAAGCTTGTGACAAAGTATTATAAAGAAAGAAGAAAAATTGAAAGAGTTATGGCTGATTTTCTCCCCCCCCCCTCCCCCCCGAAAAATATCCGTACAATTTTTTTCATGATATTCACTGGTGCCACAAACTGGCACCTCCCAGTCCCTCTCTGTGAGACAGAGGGTCGTCTTAAGGCCTCAGTAGTGAGGGAGTAGAGGGAGAAGACCTCTCTACTGAAAAATTTGCCTTTTTTCAGTTTTCCTTTAATAACTTTGCCACTATTGTACCGAATTTAATAAACAATATATCATTGGAAAGAGGAATAAAGATGTGATTTTCTCATCTTTCGTTTTCTTTCACTTTGGGTAAAAATTTGCAAATAATAGCAAATACATTTACGAGATCCAAAAAAAATATAAAAAGGCTAAACACCTTCGGGCGCGTAATATCCTTTTATATATATATATATATATATATATATATATATATATATATATATATATATATATATATATATATATATATATATATATATATATATATATATATATATATATATATATATTTAAAAGGGGACCAGGTGCCAAAAGCTCTAAATTGGTTGATTTTAGTCTAAATACAAATTATAGATGCCTGGAATGCTGTTTAGTTCAGTGAATGACATCAGTATGACAAATAAACTTTAACTGCTCATAACTTTTTTCCCTCATTAATGGTAAATATTTTCTATAAACTCTAAAATGGTTTGACTTATTCCCAATCTGATTAAAGCATTTGACAGAAGCATGCAATAGGCAGTTTTGGGAGTATGTTCATCGCTCCAAAATGCACGCGACATTAATAACGAAAAAATCTATGGTAAAATTCAGTACGACATGATAAAAATTGTTTAAAATCCAATTTCACTGCGACAGGCTAAAATCATACTTACAAATGTAGAAGAGTGATTGTGTTATCGAGTGGTATAAAGCAAATTGACATATGATCATTTATGAGGAAGGAGATAGAAATTAAAGTTTGCAAAAAAAACGACCAAATTTGATACAAAAATATTCATGTAAACAAAGTAAGAACCCTGTCGTCTTCAAACTTGGCCAGGAATACTGCATAATACTGTAGTTTATCGTGTAAAAATCTTAGTGGGATCGGAGCCATATTTCAAGTTTCACTGAACTTGCTTAATAACAGGCATAATATAGTCAGAGGGTGGAGGAGAAGGAGGAACAAGCCCTTCATCAACCAGAGTGGAATTTTCAGCAAAGGTTTGAGCGAAGAGTTCAGCTTTATAAATAGATGAGACAGCTGTGGATCAATCTGGGTGAAGCATAGGAGGGAAAGATGCCAGTATGCCAGTACTCCATCGAATTACAAATAAACTTAAAATGTTTATGCTTGCAATTACTTACAGTGATAAAACCATCGCTGATCGCTTGACTCAATTCAGCGGAATTTGTCTATTACAGAGACACTTCAGATAACTTTCCGTAATTTCAAGTTTTGGCCATTACGTCTTTCTAGCGCTACTCTTCTTTGAACGTACAAAATCACAGCTCATGGCTAATAATTGGAAGGAAACTGGAATCTGGAAGCCTTACTCTACAATGCAGGGTTTGCCCAAGGGCTCTCAGCATAGGGGGGAATTGACCTTGTTTACTCTTCAGTTGAAACGTAAGGGATGAAAAGGGGGAAGTGAACGGGAGTAATCCTCTTGACCATCGAGTTGGCTGCGTTGTTTATAACGGTAGTTTTTGCATCGTTTGCATTAGTTTCTGCACGAAAACCTATCATTATTATTATTGGTATCATCATCATCATTATCATTGTTATTATCACTATTGATATCATCGTTGTATTAATGATTGATTTCTTTTATCATTATAAGCACCATGTAATATTTTTTTTTCCTGGGTAGCGTTATTTCCTAATTGATTATGTAAAATAATTGAAATTGGTTACTATTCCCTTCAAACTTCGCTTTTGTGACCTGAATAATGGTTTTAAAATTTTCATGTTTTCAATGGGAAAACGGGCGAGTCTGTGCAACTTGATTTACATAAAAGTCAGAAAAATCTACATAAAACTCTAAATCGATGTGCATTAATCCGTGCAACTTTTCATACGGTGAAAAGTCACTTGTGCGGCTGATTTCAGGCAAAATCTGTCAGGTGCTCTTTTGTATGATTTTTTTGTATTTTTCTTATTCCATCAACTAGTGTTGTACATTCCACCTTTGTATAAGGGTTGGGCCGGCATGATCCGCTCTTTTCCTTTGATGTAATTTACATAAAAAAATATTCAATTCAATTCAATTCAACAAACCATTGCAGATAAACGGAATATTTCTTTGCTCTCGGCTGTTCTCTTTATTCTCTGTGATAAAAGACAGCATTTGCAAGCTATTTTTCGTTACATATCTCAGCTGCTGTTAGTGGGACCGTGGGAAACAATTTATGAGCATAACATAATATTACTATCTATAATAATATAAGCGAAAGTGTGTGTGTGTGTGTGTGTGTGTGTTGTGTGTGTGTGTGTGTGTGTGTGTGTTGTCCGCTCCAGGTGCCGCCCCCTGTGGCGGAATCCCCTCATATGGCACAGTTTTGGAACCGGCTTGAGCAGGGGAAGGTTTTAAGCCCATTTATGAGATGATCCGATCACTTTTTTTCTCTTTTTGTTTTGCAGCCTATTAGCGAGAATTGTGAAAAAAAAGTGGGTTGCGAGAATTGAGGAAACCTTGATGTAGGGTGATGGGTAATGGGTGAGTAAATGGGTGGGGTGATGGGCAATGGGTGTGGGGTGATGGGTGAGCGAATGGGTGGGGGGTGATGGGTGATGGGTGAGGGAATAGATGGGGGGTGATGGGTAATGGGTGAGTGAATGGGTGTGTGGTGATGGATAATGGGTGAGTGAATGGGTGGGGGGGGTAATGGGTGAGTGAATGGGTGGGGGGTGATGGGTAATGGGTGAGTGAATGGGTTGGGGGTGATGTGAATAGGTTGGCGTTAATACATACATTTCTACATCCATGATTTCAGGAAAGCTAGAAGGGGCTATCTGGAGAGTCTGTGTTTGGTGGGCCGAAGGCCCATCAATAGCCCTCCGCAGGAGCTAGCCAAAAAGTTCGCCCGGAGGGCGGCTTTGCGGCTAGTTACCAATAATATTGTTACCAGCTATTAGCTAGCCCACGTATTTCTACAAATTTTCATTTTATTATATTTTAATCTTACATATTATCTGATTGGTGACAATTCTTAATCAAAATATAGTTTACGTGTCACCTATACCTATATGGGGGCTCAGTATCGTTCGGTACAGGGAAGCATATCTTTAAAAAATCCTACCTCACGGCTGAACCGGCATGGCAAGCAGAGCGGCTTTACCACACTGATGCAGCGAGTCAATGAGGGGAAAGCAATGATCCGACCCCCAAACAGCGTGCAGATTACTCCTCCCACTCATCGAGGTATCTGCATCAGTTGTGAAATTTTGAAAACAATTATAATTCAAATTATGCCGATTGTACAGTGTGACAAAACAGTCAAGAATGATGATTTAATCCCCCAGACATAAGGTGGTCTGGGTCCGCAAGCCAGGGATCGACAGCCATCCCTCATGACCACGAAGTAAGTACTCACTTGCAGGTGATCATCTTTCATCACCGGTGCAACAGGGCTCCCTGCACGCTCAGATATAAGGGTGTCAGCGCCCGAACAGGTCCACTAGTCTGTGGACTTGCAGCGTTGGTCATGAACATAGTAAGCTTAACTGTGCTACTACTGCGTCCATGACCACATATTGTTCTCTTTCGCTCTCATATCTTCTTTATTATCTATTTTTCAGTTGAATATACTGCTGTTGGTCGTGGCGGCAGCGGCGGCCAGGGTCATGGCTCAAAAGAAGTCAAGCATTGTGCTGGAGGACCCATCTGACCTGCAGAACCCCATGTGGGTGCGGGTGCAACCTCCACGCTTCCACTATCGCGGTTTTAACCGCCCCCAAGGTGGTTAAATTGCCAAGACACTTCTGTTGAGATCCGGTCGCGACGAACTGCTGGGCCTTTGATCTTCCACTCTCCACTCGATAAATGTCATAACGAGCAACATAATCGCTGAAGATACATGATATATGCACTTCCAGATTACTCCATGAAACTTGAACCGTGTACGATTGTAACTTTTTCCATTTCACTTTGTCAGTTTCTGCATCGCTTTTTATAATATTAGAGAGTATAAACCGTATCCACATAATTATGTATTTGCCTCATTTCTCCCCAGAGTTTGTTACATTTGAAGAATGTTCAATTTACAATCACACAGCTAATGAAATAATTGGGTGTGTTGCGATGATGACTTTGTTATGAGCAGGCAGGCCATCCATATTTTTAACCTAATTTAATTTTGAACGCATTGCAGCACTTAACCCTTTACAGAGAAAAGCTAGGAGTGGTAAAGATATTCATAACTACACCAAGTCGAGCAGAGGATAAAATCTTTACTGATGCTTCATATGGCAAAATCTGTGGTTCATCCCATGGGCGTCGTGTGGGTGGGGGACAGGGAGACATGTGCCCCCTACAGTAGGGTGGGTGGGTGGGGGGGGGGGCAGGGTATCATTTGTCCCCCCCACTTTTAACGTTAAAAGTAACGTTATAATTTTTCCATAGAATGGTTTTCAGCTAAACTTTTAATAAACAAGGATGGAAAGATAGTCTTATCTCTAGAGCCTTTTACAATAAATTATATGCTTGCATTGTGTATACATTTACCCTCACATTACAAAAAACCCCGGCCGGCGGCAGGGGCCTTCGCCACCCGGACCTCCCATACAGTGCCCACAAGATAGTATGTTGCTGATTGTGCCCCCCACGTTTGAAGACAAAACGAGGCCCCTGGAACTTCATCCTATCATCAACCCCTGCCTCCTAGACGGGTAAATATATGAAAAATAACCACCTAACCCCCCAAAAATTGATACAAAATGTTTTTTTTACGGATTCGACTACATCTGAAAATGCTTAATAGCATACTAAAAAACTTGTGAAATCCTGCTCCCAGAAATATATTGTTTTCAAGATGGCGTCCGACATGGCTACTGGGAGTTTACGGTGGCTGTATCTCAATGGGTATTCAGCCTAGAAAGCTGATTTTGGTGTCTAACCCTAGGTTTTAGGGGTCAAGGAATTCAACAAAAGGGGTTCAATTGCCATTGGTGAAGTATTGGCACCGGGAGTCAAAAAACAAACAAACAAAAAACTCATTCATTTGATTGTAATGGAATAGCAGAGCTGCAGGTTTCACCGATTTCAGAGGCGGATCGTATAATTAAGCAAATATAATTATATTTTATGCATTTTGCCATGTCTAAGCGCTTTTGCAAAGAAAATACTCGTACAATCACTGATTTATCTTTTTCTTCTTTCTTCCAGATTAAATATGAATGTACCCAACAGTTCAGCTCTGTTCGATATGCCGAACAGAAGATGGCGGTGACATGGTAACGATTCGACAAGAGGGTGCTGATGGGATCAATGAAGCTAGTGTTCGGAGAGGTGATGCCATTAAAGTGACAGCTGGCTGTAAAGTGCATTCGAAGTGTCGCAAATTGTACACAAACCGTATGGAAATTGAACTTCATTTAAAGAGGCAACAAAGTGGTGAATCCAGCACCAGTAATAAAAGGAGTACTAGGGATTTGGAAAGTCCATTCAATAGCAAAACTGACTGCCTTTTCTGTGGGACTAATGTTCATAAAGGAAGTGCAGACTACAGTTATGTGAAGACTCATATCTTTGCAAAGGCAATATTGGACTGTTGTGATAACGGGTCTGATGAGTGGTCTTTCAAAGTCAGAGGTAAAATTGTATACTATCATTGTGGTGATTCAGAAGCTTCATAGTTATGAATAATCCAGGTTTCATTGTTTCATTGTTTCGTTCGTTCGTTCCGTATGTTTAGTTTGAGCTCTCACACCCTTGTAAATCAGTTGAGTACTGGCGTCTTTATGGTTCGCACCCCCGCTGCAATTTTTTGCTGAATAAAGCCTAATGCTGACGAAGGCTTGGACTTTTATAATCTCACCACAATTTATTCAGCAAAAATATACTCAACGTGCGACCATAGCCAGCAATGGAGAAGCTTCTCAGACCAGACCGTTTCAATGGCTCTCAAGACACGACACCGGCCGAGTGGGAACACTGGTTCTGCACTTTCAAGAATTTCCTGGAAAGTTTAAGAGACGACCCTCCTCCTGACGAGCTGAAATTGCTGATCAACCACGTCTCTCCTTCAGTCTACAACCATATCTTCGATTGCAAGACGTACGCTGAAGCTATTGACGTGTTGAAGACGGTGTATGTGAAGCCTACGAACGAAATCTTCGTGAGACATCAGCTTGCAACCAGGAAGCAGTCAAGTGGCAAGTCCGTCGACCTGTTTCTCCACGTCTTGACGTTGCTGTCGAAAGACTGCAGATTTAAAGCTGTGACGTGCGACATATACACCCAAGAGGCCATCCGTGACGCCTTCATATCTGGTATTGCTTCTCTTACGATACGCCAACGTCTTTTAGAGAAAGACACTCTCACTCTCAATGAATCAGTGCAACTCACTCGAAGCTTAGATTCGGCTCAACGCAATGCCGAAATGTACGTGACTCCTCTAAGGCCCGGTTCACACTTCACGGTTTTGCTACGTGCGTCTTGTTATCGTGACGTCACCGTGACGTCACGATGACGTTACCTCGTCTCTCTCCCGCTCGCTCTTATCAGAAAACATTGCAGTATAAAACCGCCTTGCTTTCCTTATTTTCTCCCTTTTGTACTCCATGACACACCTATTACTCCCTTCACTATATCCTCCTTCACTCCCTGCCCTACCTATTTAGCGCTACAATCCCTGACAACAGCGCTATTGCAACGATTACAAGTGGATTCTGTATAGCGGGGTTATCCCACAGGTGTTGCCATATCGCAGCTGTGGCGCTATTTTTCAAGTCACTAATAATTACTAGCTATTTCACGGCCTGTAGAGGGTGTTGGTGGCGTAGCGTGATGCTGTAGGAAGGATGGTATATAGTAGCTACTAGAGGGGCACGTGAGAGGGTTAGAACTAGAGAACACGAGAAATAACGCAGGAAAATACACAGAGGTAGTGGTGGTGGTCGAGCTTACCTTCACGCAGCGGTGCCGTTGTTGCCACGGATACAATATTTTCACATCATGTATGTCTTCCATTACTAATATTGTGTTCCAGAATCACTGATAATAAATATATTTTAAATCAGACCTTGGAAACAGCATTATTTTGATATTGCAAAACTTAATTACGTATAATGTTCTATAAATTGTGGCACCACCGCTCACGCATTCTGGAGAAAGCCCGCCAAAAGAATTGGCGGCTCCGAATCTTGGAGCCTGGCGACGCACGTGTTTCAAGGTCACACAAGCAGGAAGTGACGTCACGGTGACGTCACGATGACGTCACGATGACAAGACGCACGTAGCAAAAACGTGTAGTGTGAACCCCGCCTAACCCATGGGAACGTTTCGTCCTCCGTCGAGAAGACTCAACCTGCTAAATGTGCTTCTCCTTGCATCGGTGTTATAGATACTTTTGCTGCCGCTACCAGGACGGAGTGTTTCTTCTGTGGCAAACCTAATCACCCTCGTCCCCGATGTCCCGCCCAGGACGTGGTTTGCTACAAGTGGCCGTGGGGTAAGAAGGGGCACTTCGCCAGAGTGTGTAAAGCAAGAATGGGTGACGAACGGAGAAACACCAGTGCTTCTGCAACTATCTTGGCTGCTGCTTCGTCCGAAGCCGAAGAGTCTTCTAGCAACTCTACACAAAGAGCTATACCTGACGTTTCCCGGGACGATGTTGCTGCCAACACCTCCGCTTTTCCTGGTGTCGCTGATCCTCCTCATCGTGAGACTAGAAACGTAAAAGTGAATGGAATAAATTGACAGTGGCAGCACTTCTAGTTTCCTGCATCCCAGTGTTTCGATGATGACTTTGTTATGAAACAGCTAGGCGTTCATATATCACCAGGGCCGGATTATCCTATAGGCTATAGTCTATTCACTTAAGCTGGATTCCTGGGCTGGGAGCTGCTCGCTGCCTAGCCGAGTTTGTAACGACGTCGCTGATTGGCTGATAGCCTTGGGCAGGGTGGCGATGGTGGTGGTACTTGCCTCGCCGCAACCCAAAACCCTTGCGTTGCCTCAGAAAAATATTCATATTTCTTGGCTTTACTCATCTCTTACACAAGATAGGCCTATTTTCTTTGCATCAGTAAATCAGGCAGTGATTGTTCAACAACAACACGCCATTCATAACTCAATAGGGTAAAAAATAAAGTCATGACTGACTATCACAAGAGTAGGCGGACTTTTAGGTTTTCAGTGCATTGAAATTTGTACTCCTACCCGATATAACCAAGCTACCAGATAATAGTTATGAAAGCTGAGCCTACCATCGTGTTCATAATACATTGCTGCATATCATGAGCATAAAAAAATTACAGTAAGACTACACTAATATTAAGATAATTAAAGGAAAGTAAAAGAGTGTATAAACATTATTTCTTGCTTATTTTGCTTCAACTCGCTCTAACTCCATATGTTTTGGTCACATTCAATTTTCAAGAACTGTTTCAAAATCCTTATACTTTTCCGCTTCCTTTGGTATGTAGCACGTACCAATAAGGAAAAGAGTAGGTGGTCAAAATGGCTAGGAAAGTTAAACTGTTTCAAACTGGTGCCGTGACGGGTGGAGCCTCTGATAGCTCTCCCGAAAACAGTCTCTCCTATATAGGGAGCAATGCTCACCCGTCACTGTGCCAGTTTGCAGTAGTAGTTTTAACTTTCTTAGCCATTTTGACCACCTACTTTTTTCCTTATTGGTACGTGCTACATACCACAGGAAGCGGAAAAGTATAAGGATTTTGAAACAGTTCTTGAAAATTGAATGTGACCAAAACATATGGAGTTAGAGCGAGTTGAAGCAAAATAAGCAAGAAATAATGTTTATTCACTCTTTTACTTTCCTTTAATTATCTTAATATTAGTGTAGTCTTACTGTAATTTTTTTATGCTCATGATATGCAGCAATGTATTATGAACACGATGGTAGGCTCAGCTTTCATAAATATTTTCTGGTAGCTTAGTTATATCGGGTAGGAGTACAACATTTCAATGCACTGAAAACCTAAAAGTCTGCCTACTCTTGTGATAGTCAGTCATGACTTTATTTTTTACCCTATTGAGTTATAAATGGCGTGTTATTGTTGAACAATCACTGCCTGATTTACTGATGCAAAGAAAATAGGCCTATCTTGTGTAAGAGATGAGTAAAGCCAAGAAATATGAATATTTTTCTGAGGCAACGCAAGGGTTTTGGGTTGCGGCGAGGCAAGTACCACCACCATCGCCACCCTGCCCAAGGCTATCAGCCAATCAGCGACGTCGTTACATACTCGCCTAGGCATCGAGCCGCTCCCAGGAATCCAGCTTAAGTGAATAGACTATAGTATAGGCTGCAGCCTAGGGCCCCTCAAGCTTGGGGGCCCCAAACCTGGGGTCCCTGCTAAAAGATTTCCATATATAATTTTTTTTGAAAAATTATATTTTGCATTGCTGAATAATTCATTTAACTTAAAATAAAATTACAAATAATTTGAGATAAAGGGCCCCTGTTTGAGGCCCTTTATTTGAGATAAAGGGCCCCTGTTTGGCACCCTAGCTGTAAATCATGGGGGCCCCAATCCATGTTTGTTTATCATCGTGCTAAACACAGTAAAACACTTATTTGTGAATGTAGCGTATATATTGTTTTTCAGCTCACTTATTTTGCTATACAATGTAAAAAAAATTCGGGTGCGGGCGAGTTAGAGGGTGGCTCCGTCTGAGGGGGCCTACAATTTAATTAGCCTAGGGGCCCCAAGAGGTCATAATCCGGCCCTGTATATCACCATTCAAAGAAAACATTGTCATGACTTCCACTGATATGTCTACTACTTTGGGATATTGTTTTGTAAATTTAAAGGTTCAACTCAACAGCTACCCCCAGTTCAAGTTCTCTGTTCTCCCACAGCTATGTGCCAAAGTATTTTTAGGACAGGACTTCATGGAGTTGCATAAAGCGGTGCACAGTTTAACCTACACGGCCCCAAGCCAAAACTAACGGTTTGTGGAGTTGCTACTATGTCTGTTGAGCCTCCTTCCCTATTCCCTAACCTAACTGCCGATTGTAAGTCTTTCTCTACGCCTACACGTAGGTTTTGTAAGTCTGATGAGGTATTTATCCGAGAAGAAGTGAAAACTTTACTGTCAGATGGAGTAATAGAGAAGTCAGTCTCCTTGGCGGGCCCCAAGTCCTATTAACCAAGGATGAAAGACATAAGCATCGCATGGTGGTAGATTATTCCAGGACCATTAATCGTTTCACACAACTAGACGCTTATCCCCTTCCTCGTATTAACGAAATGGTACATAACCTAGCCAAGTACAAAGTGTTTAGTAAACTAGATTTGAAAGGTGCATATTACCAACTCCCCCTCAGGGATGATGAGAAACTGTACACAGCTTTTGAGGCTGACGGACAACTGTAGTACCATTACAACCGGGTCCCCTTTGGTCTTACTAACTCTGTTGCTGTTTTTCGACGTGTCATTAATTCCATCTTATCTGATCATAACCTAAGAATCTACTTATGCCTACATAGATGATGTTATAGTATGCGGTTTTATACAGAAGGATCACGATCTCAACCTTGCACGTTTTAGGAAAATTGCTTCGAAATATAATCTTACCTTGAATGAAGCAAAATGTCAGTATGGATTAAGGGAGATTAGCTACCTAGGCTACCTAATTTCTGAAGGAAATCTCTCTCCAGATCCTGAACGCTTGAAACCTCTCAGGGACTTGCCAGTCCCTTCTGATTCAGCCTCCATGAAACGGACTTTGGGTCTTCTGTCATATTACTCTCAATGGATTCTTAACTACTCGAACCGTATTCAACCTCTTTTGAAATCCAACACTTTCCCCTTAAACAACACAGCCGTTCAGTGTTTCGAGGAACTGAAAGAAGAAATTTGCCGTGCTTCAGCGACTGCTTTTGACGAGAATTTACCCCTACAAGTGGAAACAGATGCTTCCGCTACCTCTTCGGCTGTTACACTCTCCCAACTAGGTAAACCAGTGGCTTTCTTCTCAAGAACTCTGGCTCCTTCCGAAAGGCTTCAACCAGCTATAGAGAGGGAGGCTGTGTCAATCATTGAAGCAGTGAGGAAGTGGAGACTGTTTCTCATAGGCAGGAGATTCACTATAGTCAGTGGCGGATTAAGGGTGTATTGGGCCCAGGGCTGTGAGATGGACTGGACCCTCACCCCCCCCTTCCCCCGTGTCCCAATTCCCCAGTCTCCAACTTCACTGCCTCCACTGATCGCCTTGGATCAGTGGAGGCACAAACAGAACATACATCAACAAAAATAAACACAACATATACAACATATTAATATAATCAATCAACAAAAGCACATACAGAACATATATCCTTCTTTGATTCATATAAACAGAAATGAAATTTGCAATGGAAAATGCTACCGGTATGACTTATAGCTGAGCAAGGTTGAAGACGTTAGGTACTTTATTTGATGTCTGCCTTTTTGCCCACCTATCTCAATGACCTCTTGCGTACTTTGAGTTTACTGAAGTCCTCAATGATGTCTGTGAAGTCAAAGGTTCTTAGTAACTCATTCTCTATACTCATTAATTAAAGTTTACTGAGCCTATCTTGCCCCATATTGTTTCTGAGCTCATTTTTAATTAGTTTAAGCTTAGAGAAAGATCGTTCCCCTCCAGGATTGCTCACCATCATAGACAAATATATACGGAGAGCTATTTCAGTATTTGGAAATGTCTGAACAAGGCTGTGTTCATGAAGTGATTGATACATCCTTAGCTCTGCAGATTTTGGTTGACTGGGCAAAGTTGAGGATAAAAGTTGTGATGAAGATACATACAACTGAGAGATTTCGACTAGTTCTAATTCTAACGTTTGCTGACCATTCTTAGATTTTGACGATATAATAGAAATGCACTTTCAAGGGGCAACTTGCCCTGAGGTTTAAAAAAAAAAAAAAAATTCATGGGCCCCTCCTGAGGCTTGGGCCCAGGGTTACCGCCCCTAAAGCCCCCCCCTTAATCCGCCACTGACTTTAGTGACTGACCAACAGGCAGTGTCTTTAATGTTCAGTATGAAACACTCTTCCAAGATGAAGAATGATAAGATCATGCGATGGCGTTTATAACTCTGAATACTTTTTTGATATTCATTATCGCCCTGGTCTCGATAATGTTCCTTGCGACACACTGTCTCGTGCTTGTGCCATTGCTTCTGCCTCCTTTCCTGCTTCTCCTGAGGATATTCATGCTTTACCATGTCACCCTGGAATTACTCGATTATTCCACCTCGTCAGAACTAAGAATCTACCTTTCTCATTGGATGATGTTAAAAGAGTCTGTTCCTAATGTTCTGTTTGTTCTGAGTTGAAACCTAGATTTTTCTGACCACCTAAAACTAAACTCATTCATGCCATGCACCCTTTTGACAGATTATCAGTTGATTGTATAGGTCCTAAGCCTTCCTGTACCCGGCACAAGTATCTCTTGATAGTATTTGACGAACATTCTAGATTTCCTTTCGCTTTTCCCTGTCCAGACATGTCAGCTCTAACTGTAATCTCATGTTTTCAGAAACTGTTTTCATTATTTGGCTGTCCTTCCTCTATCCATTCAGACAGGGGGCCACAATTTATGTCTAGATAAGTGTCTCATTATCTCATGGAGCAAGGTGTTGTTATGACTCATTTTACTCCCTACCACCCCTAGGGGAACGGCCAATGTGAGAGAGAAAATGGAACCATATGGAAGGGTGTACGTGCTATTGGCTTTAAGAACCCGTAAACTTCATGATTATAATCAATGGGAGTGTGATAATATCTTGTTTTGTTATGTTGCGTTTTCCAGAGGTGGGCATCGCAATTTTTTTTCCAATTCCGCAATCGCAATTCCGCAATTCCGACCTGCACCAGTCCGCTATCGCAATTCCGCAATTTTTTTCAGATAGGCCTTTCCGCAATCGCAATTCCGCAATTCCGCAAACTAATTTTGACACCTACTGTCCTGGTCCGTAATTAAAACGAAACACCTCCAATTAAAAAAAAAAATGTCTCTAGACTCTTTATTAGTGTTTAATACTTCTGTATTCCTATTCTGTTTCTGTCCATATTTGTTACTTGTCCTTCACAATTAAATCTTTGTCTCTTTTAGTGTTTTTCTTTACTTTTACACTTCACAGTCTACTGGCTAGTAATCACTAATCTAAGTAATCTACTAATTTTCCTCTTCCTCCTCCTTCTTCTCCTCCCCCTTTTTCTGGTTCAGCATGTGGAGGTTGGCAACTAATCACACACACGGCCAGCGTACACGCTCTCAATCCCAAGTTCCAGCACGCACCGACTGAGTGACTGTGCTACACTTGACAAGTTGGCAGTTGGCAGTGTCGTCTCTACAATATTTGGTGGGAACTTATGTTCACGCGGGCACTTGCCACTTTGAAGGTGGTGACCCGTCACAATTATTGCGATTGCGTTTCAAAATTTTGGCGGTTCGCAACCCGCAATTCTGCATTTTTTTCAGGCATCCGTACTTGCGCAATTCCGCAACCGAATTACCCATTCCGCAAGTTATTGCGATTGCGTTTCAAAATTTTGGCGGTCCGCAATTCGCAATTCCGCAATTTTTTCAGGCATCCGTAATTGCGCAATTCCGCAACCGAATTACCATTCCGCAAGTTGCGGAATTGCGGAATGCCCACCTTTGGCGTTTTCATATTTTGATCTGTGTTTTCCATACCTAGTACCTGTCTTGTTTACACTGGAGAGTCGAGACTACTAACGACGCGGCCATGCCGGTCTTGTGAGATTTGTTTGTTTGTTTGTTTGCTTAGAGGATAACTCCTCAGAGCCATAGTGATCTACCGCTGCACTTAGTGTTGGCCGAAGCCACCACCCCGGGAGGGGGTCACAAACCCCCGGCTAACACCCGGTACCCATTCACTGCTGGGTGGACAAGGGCTCGGGTTTTAAAAAAGACCACCCATCTCTCTTCGCTCCGCCCGGGGATCGAACCCGAGACTTCTCGGTTGTGAGCCGAGCGTGCTAACCACTATACTACGGAGTACCCTATGGAAATACTTTATTACTTTATATTACTTTATTATTTACCAAGGTACTTCGTTTTCATATAAAACTGTAACACTACAGTAGCTACTGTGTCACTAAGACGTGTTATGTTTTGTTCCAGACTGTACCATAGAATTAAGTTCAGTAAAGCTTGGAAGCTGCAACCAAGTGTTTTCATGTCACAACAATTTACTGAACCTATACTGAACCTTTTCCATCAAGTATGGAAAAGGTGCTGCAGCCTGCACGCTTAGATGTCGACCCCAGTTCCCCAACAGCTGCTAAGGAATGGCGACACTGGCACAGAACATTCACAAACTTTATTGAGGAGTGCGGGAGTAAGGCACCAAACAAATTCAGAGCTCTAGTGAACTGTGTAACCCATAATGTGTTTGAATACATTGAAGAGTGTGAAGACTTTGATACAGCTATAACTACTTTAGAGAAATTATATGTTAAGACTCCCAATGAAATTTTTGCTAGACACTTACTTGCAACGAGGCAACAGAAGCCAGGTGAATCATTAGATGAATTTCTGAGAAAACTGCGTAAGTTAAGTAAGAATTGCAACCTAAAAGTTGCGAGTGTAGAACAGTATCGTGAAGAATTGATTCGTGACGCCTTCATTAATGGTATTGCCTCGCCATTGATACGTCAGCGCCTCTTGGAAAATAACACTCTGGATCTACAAAGTGCTTATAACCAAGCTTATTCGTTAGATCTAGCACAACGCAATGCTGATGCCTACACCCCCGGACTGCTCATACTGCTGCTTTAGTGAAATCTAGGACCCCTGAAGAGGATGCCTTGGCGAGTGAGAGGAGTGCACCTGACAACACTTCACTTCCTTCGGAGGAATCTGCAGACTGCAGTGGCTGCTGCATATCCTGCAAAAATGAAATGCTTCTTCTGTGGTGGCCTTCGCCATGATCGGAGTAGATGTCCAGCACGTGAAACCACTTGCTATAAATGTTCCAAGAAGGGACATTTTGCCCGAGTGTGCAGGTCCAGACCCTCATCAGGCTCAGTAGCAACAGTGTTCAGCTCTCATGTTTTGGCTACATTTACCAATGTTCCTCAGGGTCTTTCACAGGCTGCCACCACAGTAACTATTAATGGTCGTGAGGTAAGTGAACTCATGGATTCATGTAGTACTGACAGCTACATTAGTGAGACAGTTGCACGGGAGCTGAAACTGAAAGTACATCCAACCAGTAAGGGCATTACCATGGCTCAGAAGTCTCTGAATGCCAGTTCTCTAGGATATATTATAGTAGATCTTACTCTCAGTCTCAATAACCAGTCATATCCTGCTTCACGTCTTGGCATACTGAGTGATCTATGTTCTGATGTAATACTTGGTCAAGACTTCCAGCGGCAGCACCTGAGTCTGAAATTTAAATTTGGTGGACCTCGGCCTGAGTTTGGCCTCAGGCCTCGGCCTGAGATCACTTTGAATGGTGATGGTAGTACATACTGTGCCCTCACCGCTGCAGCATTAGAAGAACCATCTCTTTTTCCTAGCTTCCCAGCAAACACAAAGACGGAGGGCCTCCGGAGGCCCTCCGTATGTCTTACCGGCGGCCCGACGGAAGTGTATGACGTAGGGCCGCTGAGGATTTGCTCAGAGGCTCACCGGCGGGCCACTCCCAGTGGCCCGCCGTAGGGCATATGACCATTTGCCGCTGTTATATTAACTGATTGAGGAATATTTATGGTTATACTTTCTAAGTACATTGCAGATATAGTAATGTTTTAAGGGGTGTTGCACAACCCATTAGCCGATTAATGGGCTGTTCAACAGTTATAAAAACATTACGATATCTGCAATATACTTAGAAAGTATAACCATAAATATTCCTATGTCGTTATCCAGTAGCCCACGGTGTTATGGACTCGCTCAGCGGGAGTATTTGGCGTTGTCGGTACCTGTGCAGGAGGACAAAGATCCGGATCTTCAAATCGCTTGTGATCCCTGTCTTACTCTATGGTTGTGAGACATGGACACTAAATAGTGACTTGAAGAGACGAATCAATGCCTTTGGTAATAAGTGTCTTCGCAGAATCATGGGGTATCGCTGGGATGATTACGTGTCAAATCAGCGATTGCACCGTGAGACTGAATCGAGGCCTATTACCTGCACAGTCCGTCAGCGCCAACTTCGGCTATATGGGCATGTGGCACGCTACCCTGAAACCGATCCTTCCCATCGGGTTGTATCTGTAAGAGACAATCCGGCGTGGAGGAGGCCAAGGGGGCGCCCACAAGGCTCGTGGCTGGGGCAAGTTGATGTTTCTTGTCGAGAGCTGCTTGGTATGGGAAAGGAGCCTGCATGGGAACTCGCGCGTGGTGACCCCCGGGAGTGGCGTCGTAGGGTGGGCGAGGCGACGCGCCCCCCGGCGTATGCCCCCAATGATTGATTGATTGTTATCCAGTAATACGATGAAAAGGAGATCATAATTGCTACGGACATTGTTTATTTCATAAGTACAAAAACATTTTCGTTATTGGGTTTACATGCTGGTGTACGTGGAACACTGTACAGCCATGTAGAAGGATATTGATTACGGCGAACAACATAACAACATCCACCCTCTTGTGCGTTTTCCAAGTAACTGATTTCACTGAGTCACTGACACAACGCTGCCGAGGAATTCCTAAAAAAACGTGTTGTACTGCAATTATTTATATTATTCAGTCTATTTCGATATAATGAAGGAGCGAAAACATGTTATAACTAAGTTCTCATTATGTTATCGACTGGTTAAGGATGATAATTTAGGCCTTTTGTGGGTTTTTAACCCTTTGTAATGTCTATCGTACGTCTGGCAGTTTAGTGCATTGATAGCAGAGAATTCAAATAATATTCTGTTCTAAATCATGATATTATACATGTTAACTCCATATCATCTACATATTCCTTATTAGGTGTACCGTTGAGTATTGATATGTGTTGATAATATGTTGGAAGTTATTGAAATAAGGGAAAATATGACCTTGTGCACATGTTATCCCGTAATCTTTGCTCGGTTAATTAATCAAATGTTATTTTTTATATGATAAACACATAGACTAACTGATAACGTTTTTCCATGTAAACTCCTTCCTATGTACGTATCTCATCTTTATTTCTATGTACCTCTGGGTGTTCCTGATTAAGCTGGAAATATTTGAAATAAACTGATATATGATAATTTCTATAAACTATTATAAAAACTTCTATAACAATTTTTAGTAGCTTGAACAGGCCTAATAATAGTGATGGTACCGACATTGAGATACTATGTATATTACTGTGTTGATATATATAATATGATATGAATATTTCCCACTTATACAAATACCTACTAGCTGGCCTCCGGAGGATTGACGTCAAGTTGCCGCTGCTTGTCACTACTGATGGAATACTACAGCAAGATAATCATATACTGTAACTGTTGTTTCAAAATGTTTACACATAGAAATATTCAATTCTTCAAATTCTGTACATTAATTTCAACATAGTAAATTTTCCCGTCTGAAAATACACCAGCGGCCCTTCGGAGGGCTGACGGAGGTAAATTTGCCGCCGGCGGCCGCCGTTCGCCGCTCTACAGCCTACGTAGGCCCGCCGGTGATGGTTAGCTGGGTTGTCACCTAACTGTAAACCAATAGCTACCAAATCAAGACGTTACAGTAAGGATGACCAAGAATTTATGGCCAATGAAATTAACAGGTTACTCTCAGAAGGGATTATCGAAACTAAGAGGCGTTTTCTGCGGGGGAGCAGGTGAAATTTCGCTTGCAAGCGGTCACTTTTCTCTTGCTGTATCCCCGCAGAAAACGTTCGACCGTCACTTGCTCCATGAGAAGGCGACGCGGCGGCTGAGATGTAAGCAAAACAAAGATCAAATTACTATTTTGACCCTCAAGATATTTTCACACTGGGACGTATTCTATACCGTCATAGTCAGAAAAGTGTGCAGATTCAGGAAACGTGCTTAAAAATTTAATGTGATCATAAGTAGCCGAGCAATGAAGTGAGGAAGCCAAACATGTGGGAGAAAATGTTTATGCACTGTTTTATTTAACCCTTGTTTTCGTATACCTGTACTTACATTAGTTATAAATGTATACTAATGCGATGCAAAATTTCCTTAGGAAGCCGATAGTGTTTTCAGTGTTTCTTAATATCCAATGGTATTGTCAGCAAATCGGGTAAGAGTGAGGTGTGTGAAGTTGTTGATTTTCGGTCAACACGGCTTTGTTGACAAGTCACACATTCCAGTGTTTACCTCCAGCTGTTCGAATGCATATAAAGCAATACATACAGCTGTGACGATTATATTATCCTTAATTACACGTCGCAACCTCCCTTATTTGATTCAAACTTTTATGATGAGACATTAAAATAAGAAAGTAATTGATTTTGTCGAAAGTACACTGTTGTCATTCTTTTATTGAAGCAGAAAGCATCGCCACGTCAGCCGAACGCTGACGCACTTCACTCACTTCTTCGCTTGCTTCCGCAAGAAATTTCTTGCGGTTCGGGCAATCATCTTCTCAGCGAAATTTGAGCAAGCGAAATATTTTCTCTTGCAAGCGAAATTTCTCTTGCACCCCCGCAGAAAACGCCTTAGCTTATCTCCCTGGCGAGCTCAGGTTGTGGTGGTGAAGGATCCAACTAATCGTCATAAGAAGAGGATGTGTATTGACTATTCAAAGACTATAAACCAGTATACCGAGTTGGATGCATACCCACTACCAAGGATTGACGAGATGGTGAATGACCTTGCAAATTATAATGTGTTCTCTACTTTTGATCTGAAAAGTGCTTATCATCAAATACCAGTAAAGGAGTCAGACAGAAAGTATACTGCCTTTGAAGCCAATGGGGCTTTGTATCAGTTTTGTAGGATCCCTTTTGGGATCACAAATGGGGTAGCCGCTTTCCAGCGAGCTATGGATAAGTTAGTGAAGGGAGAAAATCTAAAAGGGGCCTTCCCTTATCTAGACAACATTACCATTGCAGGACGTACACAAGAAGAACATGAGTTCAACGGTTTCTTAAGGTTGTCAGTCAGAGGCACTTAACTCTTAATGAATCCAAGACTGTCAAGTCTGTGCACTTTATCAATGTGCTTGGTTACTGTGTGGGGAATGGAGTCATAAGGCCAGATCCTGATAGGCTCCGTCCACTACAGGAGCTTCCTCCTCCAGCAGACTTGGGGTCTTTAAGAAAAACACTAGGGATGTTTGCATATTATGCCAAGTGGATTCAAGACTTTTCAGACAAAATACAACCACTGGTTAATACAAAGAAGTTTCCTCTGGATCAAAGAGCACTGAAGGCTTTTGATTTACTCAAAAAGGAACTTGAGGAAGCCACCCTTCATTCAGTGGATGAAAACTTGCCTTTTGAGGTTTGAGTGTGACGCATCTGATGTAGCCGTTTCTGCAGTACTCAACCAGGGTGGCCGACCGGCTGCTTTTATATCTAGAACTCTACAAGGGAGTGAGCTGCATTACCACATTGTAGAGAAAGAAGCCACTGCCATCATAGAAGCAGTGCGTAAGTGGAGCCACTACTTAGCCCGGCGTCACTTTAATCTTGTTACTGACCAACGCTCTGTGGCATTTATGTTAGACAACAGAAGACGTACAAATATGAAGAATAACAAGATTCAAGAATGGAGGGTGGAACTAGCAGCCTTCAGCTACACGATGCGGTATCGTCCAGGGAAAGAAAATGTAGTTCCTGACACTCTTACAAGAGCTTTCTCCAGCTCAGCTTTCTCCTCTTCTACGCTTGCTGACCTCCATAATGGGCTTTGTCATCCTGGAGTGACTCGAGTGTGGCATTTTGTGAGGTCGAAAAATCTCCCCTATTCCACAGAAGATGTCAAGAGGACTTGTGCTTCATGCCGGATTTGTGCAGAATTAAAGCCTCAGTTCTACCGTCCTGCAGAGGGGACTCTAATAAAGGCAACACAACCTATGGAGCGACTCAGTATCGATTTCAAGGGACCTTTACCTACATCATCTCGTAACCCCTACCTACTTACAGTTGTTGACGAGTATTCACGTTTCCCTTTTGCCTTTCCATGCCTCAACATGAATACTGTAACGGTGATTAGATGCCTGGAGCAGATTTTCAGCCTGTGTGGAATGCCAAATTACATTCATTCAGATCAAGGTAGCTCCTTCATGTCTAAGGACCTCAAAATGTACCATTCTCAAAAGGGAGTTGCAACCAGCCGCACTACTCCATACCAACCGATAGGCAATGGGCAGGTAGAAAGATTTAATGGTATCATATGGAAGGCAGTCAAGTTGGCTCTCAGGTCCCGTAACTTGCCTGACAATCACTGGGAACTAGTGCTTCCGGATGTTTTACACTCAATAAGGTCATTGTTGTGTACTTCAACAAATACCACCCCACATGAACTGTTCTTTGTGTTACGCTGCTCCTCTTCTTCGCCCTCACCACACACTGCATGTGTGTTTCAGGTGGGGCTGTGCAAGAGAAACGTTGTTACAATACCCACTGCTGCTTGACTTTCTTGCAGCGACAGTTCGGCGTGTAGGGTGAGGCGAGCTAGTATATCACGACAATCAACACAAAGGCGAAGGAAAACACTGAGGTATTTCTTGGTTTTAATGACAAAGCCACAAGCCACAAGCACAAAGCACAAAGACTACATGTGTGTACGTCATTTTCCAGTCGCTTGAAGACCGTCGTAAAGATGACGTTACAACACTAGTCACAGTTCCTTCCCCACGCCACCACAACACCACCACGCGACTCCTCCTCCACGGAGCGGCGCGCCCGTCTCCTACTACGCCTGAAACCTCTCTGTCCTGAGTCCTTTGTGCCAAGAGCAGGCACCCCCCCTGGCGATTCACGTCTCCCGGGCCCACTCCCCGCCCCACACCCCACCCCACTGCCTCGTCTACAAGGTCGTACCTACCCCCTCAAGGCACCCTCACCACCACTACCTCCACCATCACCACTACATGCATAACGCCAGACGTAACAATATATATCTAAACTATGTCTTTCCCAGGAATCTCAGGAACTCTTTGTCCAAAAATAAATGTTGAAAGGAAATTTGAATCAAATTATTGTTATTTTCCTTATTTAGAGGTTACATTATACATACTAATTACTGATGCAAAAAAAGTAATGACCGACACCGCAGAAAACTTTATTTTAGGGAGTCTATGCTGTACGGTAGGGGTTAAGAATTGTAAAAAAAAGAAATGGCCAACGCCACAGAAAACATTATTTTAGGGGGGTCTATGCTGTACGGTAGGGGTTAAGAATTGTAAAAAAAGAAATGACCGACGCCACAGAAAACTTTATTTTAAGGGGGTCTATGCTGCAGGGGTTAATAATTATCTGAGAATGGACAAGTAAAAAGACAAGAAAAGAATTAAATACCGATACCGGTAATACCAGTATTTTGACACCGGTATCGTAACTGATACCGGTGTGAGGACGTACCGGTATTATTCCCGAAAACCGGTATCGGCAATACCGGTATTTTGTTGATACTGCACAACCCTACCCGGTACCCATTCACTGCTAGGTAGACAGGGGCTCGGGTTTTAAGGAAACAGCCCAACTGTTTCCGCTCCGCCCGGGGATCGAACCCGGAACTTCTCGGTTGTGAACCGAGCGTGCTACCCCTACACTACGGAATGCTACCCCCCCAAAAAATTGCCAAAATGTTTAATATATTTAAATATAAATGGTTCAAGTTAGACATTGATTTGTTGATTTGTAAAGGTTTATTGTACAATTAAAACATACAGCATATATATTATACAGTACAA
>JACEEZ010017407.1:0-25000 GCA_016584305.1 Chionoecetes opilio
TTTTCAATCGGGAAAAATTTTTGGAAAACTTGTAACGGAGAAAAGGCATAGAAGCCTTTTGGAGTTAATTTGATCCTTAAAAGACATGTGGTTGGTCAATCTTTCTGGAACTTTTAGGGAAAGATTGGAGTAGATTGGCCCATGGTTGACATTCATTTGGAACTTTAGGTTGTACAGCTTGGAGGTTAGATCTGGGCCATTATTGGTCCCCCATATTTGAACTTTTAAGAGTAGTAGACTATACAGGTCGGAATAGGATGGTAGGATGCTCTTCAGGATTGGCGATGCGGCGCTCCTTCCAACGAGTGTTCCCCATGATAATTAATTATTTATTAATTAACCATTAGCTATCTATCTTTATGTCTGGATGTGTTTTAGTTTTTTTTTCCATTTTTGTCTCCCCTCATATATTCACCTGTATCGCTGTCTCACCTTTCTCATATTCCTGTTGTTTTGTTGTTGTTTGGTTTTTTTTTTATGGTGTTTGTTTTGCTGTAATGAGACTTTTGTTCTTTTTTTTTGTGTGTTTTTGATCATCGGGTGTTCCTTTGTTTCATGAGGGTGTGTGTTTTTGTGTGTGTTGTGTGTGCGTGTGTGTGTGTGTGTTGTGTTTTGTGGGGTGTGTGTGTGGTGTGTGTGTGTGGTGGGGTGTGTGTGTGTATGTGTGTGTGTGTGTGTGTGTGTGAGTGTGTGTGTGTGAGTTGTTGTGTGTTTGTGGTGTGTGTGTGTGTGTGTGTGTGTGTGTGGTGTTGTATGTGGGGTGTGTTTTTTGTGTGTGTGTGTGTGTTTTGTGGTGTAAGTGTGTGTGTGTGTGTGGGGGTTTTTGTGTACGTGTGTGTGTGTGTGTGTGTGTGTGTGTGGGGTGTTGTGTGCGATGTGTGTGTTTGTGTATTTTGTTTGTGTGTGTGTTTTGTGTGTGTGTTTGTGTGGGGGGTGGGTGTTGTGTGTTTAGTTGTGTTTTTAATTATTTTTGTTGATTTGTGTTTTTTTTGTTTCTCTGTCACTCATGGTTCTTTTCCTCCCTTGTTTCCCTTATTCATTTCCATGTATGCAGTTTCCTCCTGAATGATGTGTATTTTAATACTGATTATTTTCTATTATAATATATCTTTCTATATCATGTTTCATCTTTTGTATACGTCGTCTTTTATATATATTTATAAATCTTTTATTTCTTGTAGATGTTCCATAAATTTGATTTCATTCCACGCCCTTCATTAATTTTTTGGTTCAACACTCTTTATAGACTCCCTTTCTACAATTCTTATTCAGGAATTCCTTTTTCATAGTCCAACCATTTAACCCGTGGGCTGTGGCAAGCCTTCCTGAAGGCTCTGCTGAGCTACTGCGAAACCGAAACCGCAGTTTTCAATTGCATACAAAAAACATGCCGAAAATTCGTAAAAGTCTACTTATTGTGTCATTTATACGCCTTGATGTCAGCTCTCGATAAACACACACCCCATCTGCCTAACTACGATGTACGCAGATATTCCCAAAACCCTTTGGGTTTATTTCCAAAAAGATCTGGATGTAGGTTCTTGGCGTTGGGATATTTTGTTCTATCTTGGGACTTTTAAAGGGGAAATTATTCAAGTATTTATTCAGTGGTTTATATCGAGGTACGGTACAAGGGAACCTATGCTTACCTTCAGATAAACGACTGCATAAATACATGAATAATCCCGTCTAAATCTTGGGACAAAATCCCAATGTGGGGCCCAACCCTTGAATTCACCTCAACCGTCTCTCGCAAGCGACTTGCTGCCCTTCGCCCCAGCTATTTCAACTCCAAAAACCCAACAACCATACCTCAACCCAATACGTTTGGGTTTAAATTAGATATATACCGGATGCAGATTTCAACAACCTTGAGTTGTTTGTGATTTGCATCCAATTCTGTAATGATCACTGTTTTTCTCACATTCCCGCACTGGTGGCACTAAAAATTGATTTGCTCCCGCAGTTCGGGATAAGAATTATTATCCTCTAGTATAAAACAAAATGTGGGAGTTGGATTGGTCATTGATAGGTGCATCTATTTGGGTTCTGGTCCATATTTGGTCCGTCATTAAACTTGCAACTTTTAAGGGTTTGAACAGCTTGGAGAAGATCCTTAGATGTGGTTGGTCAAATCATCTTGGAACTTTTACGGGTAATAGAGCTTGGAGTTAGATCGGACCATGGTTGGTCATTTTATCTTGGAACTTTTAAGAGTTGTACAGCTTGGAGTTAGATCTGGGCCATTATTGGTCCCCCCCTATTTGAACTTTTAAGAGTAGTAGACTATACAGGTCGGAAAAAAGGATGGTAGGATGTCTTCAGGATTGGCGATGCAGCGCTCCCTCCAACGGAGTGTTCCCCCATGATTAATTAATTATTTATTAATTAACCATTAGCTATCTATCTTTATTTCGGATGTGTTTTAGTTTTGTTTCCATTTTGTCTCCCCCATATATTCACCTGTATCGCTGTCTCACCTTTCTCATATATCCCTGTTGTTTTGTTGTTTGTTGTGGTCTTTTTTTTTATGGTGTTTGTTTGCTGTAATGAGGGCTTTTGTTCTTTTTTTGGTGTTTTTTGATCATCGGGGTTGTTCCTTTGTTTCATGGGGGAGGGTGGTGGTTGTGTGTGTGTGTGTGTGTTGTGTGTGTGTGTGTGTGTGGGTTTTGTGTGTGTGTGTGTGTGTGTGTGTGTGTGTGTGTGTGTGTGTGTATTTGTGTGTGTGTGTGTGTGGTGAGTGTGGTGTTGTGTGTGAGTTGTGTGTGTGTGTGTGTGTGTGTGTGTGTGGTGTGTGGTGTTGGGGTGTGGTGTTTGTATGTGTGTGTGTTGTGTTTGTGTGTGTGTGTGTGTTTGTGTGTGTAAGTGTGTGTGTGTGTGTGTGTGTTTGTGTACGTGTGTGTGTGTGTGTGTGTGTGTGTGTGTGTGTGTTGTGTGGGGATGTGTGTGTTTGTGTATGTGTTTGTGTGTGTGTTTTGGGGTGTGTGTGTTTGTTTTGTGGGTGGGTGTGTGTGTTTTAGTTGTGTTTTATAATTATTTTTTTTTATTTGTGTTTTTGTGTTTCTCTGTCACTCATGGTACATTTCCCCCTTCTTGTTTACCTTATTCATTTCCATGTATGCAGTTTCCCCCTGAATGATGTGTATCTTAACCCTAGAAAAGCTAAACATGGGTACGAGGAACCCGTCGCTAATGTCATCATTAGTATCCCGTGATGTTCTGATGGATCCATTGCGCCCATACTCCGCTATAAACTTCAGTGTTTCCCCAACCTTGACAGCCGGTTTGGGCACGTCGCTCCAGTCCGCGCCCTGATTTTTTCCATAGAACGTCATTAGGTACGACGTACCCTTGTTTACAAATACAGGGTTAAAACCAAATAGGGTTCTACGTACCCTTGTTTACGGATACTGCAATAAGTGTGGCTATAGTGATGAAAATTATTTTCCCTTTCAGGAAGGGATAAACTACAACAAATTTACCAAATGTATAACTATAGTGTTCATCATGGCTTCCAGACGTGGAAAATGGGGTCTCAGGAAGAGATAGAAGGTATTTGTTCACGGCTACTGGTGAAAATAGTGACGAAGACAGTGACGAACTTGAATGTGAGGAAATATAAAGATAGTGACCCCGATGCTGACTTTGTCTTAGGACCATAAGACATGTCTAGTCAAAGTGATTCAGATAGTGACCACGAGGCAGGGCGTGAGAAAAAGGCCGTCGTAGGGAGGCAAAGGATTATCGCGGTCGTGCCAAGGGGCACGCCCTCCACCAAGCCGCCGCCTGCCACCTCTCCTGAATTTCTGCCCCTTTCCCGCTTGCCCTGACCACCCCTCTCCCTGATGGCTGCCCTTTTGCTGACCGCTCATGGACCTTTTTAATACGCTTGATGTCAGCTCTCGATAACACACACCACCATCTGCCTAACTACATGTACGCAGATATTACCAATCCTTGGTTATTTGCCAAAAGATTTTGGAGTAGGTCTTGCGTTGGATATTTTGTGTCTATCTTGGACTTTTGAAGGGATTATTCAAGTATTTATTCAGTGGTTTATATCGAGGTACGGTACAACGGAACCTATGCTTACCTTCAGATAAACGACTGCATAAATACATGAATAATCCCGTCTAAATCTTGGGACAAAATCCCAATGTGTGGCACCCTTGAATTCACCTCAACCGTCTCTCGCAAGCGACTTGCTGCCCTTCGCCCCAGCTATTTCAACTCCCAACCACAACCATACCTCAACCCAATACGTTTGGGTTTAAATTAGATATAATACCGGATGCAGATTTCAACAACCTTGATGTTGATGTGATTTGCATCCAATTCTGTAATGATCACTGTTTTTCTCACATTCCCGCACTGGTGGCACTAAAAATTGATTTGCTCCCGCAGTTTCAGGGATAAGAATTATTATCCTCTAGTATAAAACAAATATGTGGGAGTTGGATCTGGTCATTGATAGGTGCATCATATTGGATTCTGGTCCATATTTGGTCCGTCATTATCTTGCAACTTTTAAGGGTAGAACAGCTTGGAGTAAGATCCTTAGATGTGGTTGGTCAATCATCTTGGAACTTTTACGGGTAATAGAGCTTGGAGTTAGATCTGGACCATGGTTGGTCATTCATCTTGGAACTTTTAAGAGTTGTACAGCTTGGAGTTAGATCTGGGCCATTATTGGTCCCCCATATTTGAACTTTTAAGAGTAGTAGACTATACAGGTCGGAATAGGATGGTAGGATGCTCTTCAGGATTGGCGATGCAGCGCTCCCTCCAACGAGTGTTCCCCATGATTAATTAATTATTTATTAATTAACCATTAGCTATCTATCTTTATTTCTGGATGTGTTTTAGTTTTGTTTCCATTTTTGTCTCCCCTCATATATTCACCTGTATCGCTGTCTCACCTTTCTCATATATCCCTGTTGTTTTGTTGTTGTTGTGGTCTTTTTTTTTATGGTGTTTGTTTTGCTGTAATGAGACTTTTGTTCTTGTTTTGTGTGTTTTTGATCATCGGGTGTTCCTTTGTTTCATGGAGGGTGTGTGTTAGTGTGTGTGTGTGTGTGTGTGTGTGTGTGTGGTGTGTGTGTGTGTGTGTGTGTGTGTGTGTGTTGGTGTGTGTGGTGTGTTGTTGGGGTGTGTGTGTGTGGTGTGTGTGAGTGTGTGTGTGTGAGTTGTGTGTGTGTGTGTGTGTGTGTGTGTGTGTGTGTGTGTGTGTGTGTGTGTGGTGTTGTATGTGTGTGTGTGTGTTTGTGTGTGTGTGTGTGTTTGTGTGTGTAAGTGTGTGTGTGTGTGTGTGTGTGTTTGTGTACGTGTGTGTGTGTGTGTGTGTGTGTGTGTGTGTGTGTGTTGTGTGGCGATGTGTGTGTTTGTGTATGTGTTTGTGTGTGTGTCTGTGTTGTGTGTTTGTGTGT
Organism: Chionoecetes opilio; assembly: GCA_016584305.1. Taxonomy (NCBI): domain Eukaryota; kingdom Metazoa; phylum Arthropoda; class Malacostraca; order Decapoda; family Majidae; genus Chionoecetes; species Chionoecetes opilio. The sequence goes on from JACEEZ010017407.1 coordinate 5,427, forward strand.
GGGTGGGTGTGTTTTGTTTTAGTTGTGTTTTATAATTATATTTTTTTTATTTGTGTTTTTGTGTTTCTCTGTCACTCATGGTACATTTCCTCCTTCTTGTTTACCTTATTCATTTCCATGTATGCAGTTTCCTCCTGAATGATGTGTATCTTAACCCTAGAACGCTAAACATGGGTACGAGGAACCCGTCGCTAATGTCATCATTAGTATCCCGTGATGTTCTGATGGATCCATTGCGCCCATACTCGCTATAGCTTCAGTGTTTCCCCAACCTTGACAGCGGTAGGTCACGTCGCTCCAGTCCGCGCCCTGATTTTTTCCATAGAACGTCATTAGGGTACGACGTACCCTTGTTTACAAATACAGGGTTAAAACCAAATAGGGTTCTACGTACCCTTGTTTACGGATACTGCAATAAGTGTGGCTATAGTGATGAATTATTTTCCCTTTCAGGAAGGGATAAACTTACAACAAATTTACAGTGTATAACTATAGTGTTCATCATGGCTTCCAGACGTGAAAATGTGTCTCAGGAAGAGATAGAAGGTATTTTGTTCACGGCTACTGGTGAAAATAGTGACGAAGACAGTGACGAACTTGAATGTGAGGAAATATACGATAGTGACCGCGATGCTGACTTTGTCTTAGGACCATAAGACATGTCTAGTCAAAGTGATTCAGATAGTGACCACGAGGCAGGCGTGAGAACAGGCCGTCGTAGGGAGGCAAAGGATTATCGCGGTCGTGCCAACGGGCACCCGTCCACCAACCCGCTCCCCCTCCCAAACCTCTCCTGATGCTCCCTTTCCCCTATTGCTGCACCTTCTACTTCTGCTGACCCCCTGTGACCCCCCCTGCTGCTGCCCCTGCTGTGACCCCCCCTGCTGGGGCCCTTCTGCTGCCCCACAGGTACCAACTCAGACGACCCAGAAAACCCCCCTGCTGTACCCCTGCTCCCCCGGGGGGACGACGACGTGACTGTGCTGGTAGAATGATAAAGATCTGCTTGAAAAAATTTAAAACCATCCCAAAATGACGAGCAGGCAGGGTTAGTGTGGAAAACAAGGCCTCGGTGGAGCACACAAGGACACACAAGAAATATTTTGGGCCCATTTATCCGGGCCCCACAAAAGAAGCGCGCAGGCTAAACCTTACAAGAGTGCTTCTGCCTTTAAAGTGACAACTTGTAGCCAGGTTTAAAAATGGAAAAACCAGAAAATAGATGAGATTGCAGAAAAATTTACTGGGAAAATGCACCATTCAGGGACCACAGCAACAGAGAACGACCCTTCTTGGTGTTTTAATTTTTTTGGTTACGGGCACGACAACCACCTATCCCCCAAAGGAAGTGTGGAGCCCTTTTACAGGGTCGGCCTTCTACGGGCTGCCATGTCGGGTCCCGATTTACCTTCCTGCAAACCCTGCCTGCCTTTGACAGCATGCTACGCGGGCAGTGAGGCGCACACTGAAAAATTAGCCCCCTTAGGAGTTGTGGGACTTTTTATTGGCTCCTGTGAGAAACATTTTTTTCCCCACATGAATACATTACGGGATGCTTGTTTGCTGTTTGCCTACAGGGGAAAAATGTTCCTTCAGGATGTTCATTCCGAACAAGCCAGCAAATTTGGGGCTAAACTTGTATGGCCAATGGTGCCCAAAAACTCCCTTCTCACAGGCTTCCTTATTGGGTAGAGGGAACCCTCGCGAGTTGGGGAAAATTTTGGCCACACTTTTACTCTGACCTGACAGGGCCCTACCACCCCCCAAACCGAAAGTTACTGTTGACAATGGTTCTTTTCGTGCCCCCATCCAAGACGCTCCAAAAACTGTGGGATGCGCTGGGGGAACTGTGAAGGGGAAAAAGAAAGAGATTCAACATGATGAAGGAAAAGAGCAACAGGGTACCAGGCTAGTGCATTCCTCTTCACAATGACAAAATTTGGTCTCCTACGTTCCAGACACACTACCCAAGAAACCCTTCTCCTAATGTCCTCATGCACACGCAGCCATCCTAAAGGGACTGGGAAGCCAGGATGATCGATTTCTAAACAAGACAAAAAGGGGGGTGGGAACCTTTTACCAAATGTGTGCACAGTACGGGCAGCGGAAAACAAAAAGGTGGCCGCTGTGACCTTCTACGGCATCCTGAAGCAGCTCTAATAAACTCGTGGTCATCCACAAAAAACCCAAAAGTCCCTGTTGGGAACACAACCCCGACCAGGAAAAAAATAATGGATCAGTTTTCCTAGGACCTTATAAAGCCCTCAGCGGAGAGCCGCCCACCCCCCGACTCAGCCCGGCAGGTGAGGGGGGTAATAGCCAAATGTGCGGGATCAACCCACTGGAATGGGTGGCTAGAAAGAACCAAGGTTTGTCAAAAAAGCCAAACGCGGGTGCTGTGCTTGTCCAAACAAGCTTATAAAAGACACGGTTTAGGTGTGTCACCTGTAACAAACCTTTTGCCCAACCCTACTAGCTATCTGTGAGACTGTGTGTGATGCCGAGGGAAATTTGAAAGTTTCCGTTTTATACAAGCACCATTATTTTGTTTTGGAAAAGTCGATAAAAATACTTTACAACCGAAAAACATGGGCTAAAAAACGCATTATATTAAAAAAAGGACATTTTTTTTGTCACTAAAAAAGGGGCTTTTTTACCCCTTTCCCACAGTTTGTGCTTTGACCGAGGACGGGGACAACCTGAAAGCAGTGGCACTTATCTGGGAGTGTTTAGGTAAGTTTAGTTAAAATCGGCGGTGCGGTTTTTTTTTGGTAAATTTTTTTTTTACATTTAAAAAAAAAAAATGGGTTTGCACACTTTATTTTTTAAAATCTGTTCCTACAAAAACGTTAAGTATTAGTATTATAAATAGCTTAATTAATTGTAGGATACATATATTAGATTTCTAATGGTTTGTTTAAAATAAATTTCATATATAGTATTTTTTTTTCATTTTCCAAGTTCGGGTACGTCGTACCCTTGTTTAGTGATCATGTTACAAAAACAGAAGTTTAGCGTTCTAGGGTTAATACTGATTATTTTCTATTATAATATATCTTTCTATATCATGTTTCCATCTTTTGTATACGTCGTTTTTTATATATATTTATAAATCTTTTTTCTTGTAGATGTTCCATAAATTTGATTTCATTCCACGCCCTTCATTAATTTCTTGGTCAACACTCTTTATAGACTACCTTCTCAATTCTTATTCAGGAATTCCTTGTCATAGTCCATCCAGTTAACCCGTGGGCTGTGGCAAGCCTTCCTGAAGGCTCTGCTGAGCTACTGCGAAACCGAAACCGCATTTTTTCAATTGCATACAAAAAACATGCCGAACATTCGTAAAAGTCTACTTATTGTGTCACAAATACCCCTTTGATGTCAGCTCTCGATAACACACACCCCATCTCCTAACTACGATGTACGCAGATATTTACCAATCCTTGGTTATTTGCCAAAAGATCTTGGGATGTAGGTCTTGGCTTTGGGGATATTTTGTGTCTATCTTGGGACTTTTGAAGGGATTATTCAAGTATTTATTCAGTGTTTTTTATCGAGGTACGGTACAACGGAACCTATGCTTACCTTCAGATAAACGACTGCATAAATACATGAATAATCCGTCTAAATCTTGGGACAAAATCCCAATGTTGTGGCCCCCTTTGAATTCACCTCAACCGTCTCTCGCAAGCGACTTGCTGCCTTCGCCCCAGCTATTTCAACTCCCAACCACAACCATACCTCAACCCAATACGTTTGGGTTTAAATTAGATTAATACCCGGGTGCAGATTTCAACAACCTTGATGTTGATGTGATTTGCATCCAATTCTGTAATGATCACTGTTTTTCTCACATTCCCGCACTGGTGGCACTAAAAAATTGATTTGCTCCGCAGTTTTTAGGGATAAGAATTATTATCCTCTAGTATAAAACAAATATGTGGGAGTTGGATCTGGGCATTGATAGGTGCATCATATTGGATTCTGGTCCATATTGGTCCGTCATTATCTTGCAACTTTTAAGGGTAAGAAACGCTTGGAGTAAGATCCTTAGATGTGGTGGTCAATCATCTTGGAACTTTTAGGTAATAGAGCTTGGAGTTAGATCTGGACCATGGTTGGTCATTCATCTTGGAACTTTTAAGAGTTTTAAAAGCTTGGAGTATAGATCTGGGCCATTATTGGTCCCCCATATTTAAAAATTTTTAAGAGTAGTAGTTATACAGGTCGGGAAAAGGATGGTAGGATGCTCTTTAGGATTGGCGATGCAGCGCTCCCTCCAACGAGTGTTCCCCATGATTAATTAATTATTTATTAATTTTAACCTTAGCTATCTATCTTTATTTCTGGATTGTTTTTAGTTTTTTTTTCCATTTTTGTCTCCCCTCATATTTTTCACCTGTATCGCTGTCTCACCTTTCTCATATTCCCTGTTGTTTTTTGTTGTTGTGGTCTTTTTTTTTTATGGTGTTTGTTTTGCTGTAATGAGACTTTGTTTTGTATTTTGTGTTTTTTTTGATCATCGGGTGTTCCTTTGTTTCATGAGGGTGTGTGTTAGTGTGTGTGTGTGTGTGTGTGTGTGTGTGTTGTGGTGTGTGTGTGTGGTGGTGTGTGTGTGTGTGTGTGTGTGTGTGTGGTGGTGTGTGTATGTGTGTGTGTGTGTGTAGTGGGGTGTGTGTGAGTTGTGTGTGGGGGTGTGTGTGTGTGTGTGTGTGTGTGTGTGGGGGGTTTGTATGTGTGTGTGTGTGTTTGTGTGTGTAAGTGTGTGTGTGTGTGTGTGTGTGTGTGTGTGTGTGTGTACGTGTGTGTGTGTGTGTGTGTGGTGTGTGTGTGTGTGTGGTGTATGTTGTGTGCGATGTGTGTGTTTTGGTATGTGTTTGTGTGTTGTGTCTGTGTGGTGTGTTTTGTGTGGTGGTGTGTGTGTTTTTAGTTGGTTTTATAATTATATTTTGTTGATTTGTTTTTTTTGTGTTTCTCTGTCACTCATGGTTCTTTTCCCCCCTTCTTGTTTACCTTATTCATTTCCATGTATGCAGTTTCCTCCTGTGATGTGTATCTTAATACTGATTATTTTCTATTATAATATATCTTTCTATATCACTTTTTCCATCTTTTTTTTACGTCGTCTTTTATATATATTTATAAATCTTTATTCTTGTAGATGTTCCTTAAATTTGATTTCTTCCACGCCCTTAAAAATTTCTTGGTAAAACCTTTTTTATAGACTACCTTCTTCAATTCTTATTCAGGAATTCCTTGTCATAGTACATCCAGTTAACCCGTGGCTGTGGCAAGCCTTCCTGAAGGCTCTGCTGAGCTACTGCAAAACCGAAACCGCAGTTTTCAATTGCATACAAAAACCAGGCCGACATTCGTAAAAGTCTACTTATTGTGTCACATATACGCCTTGATGTCACTCTCGATAACACACACCACCATCTGCCTCATTACGCTGTACGCAGATTTTTACCAATCCCGGGTTTTTTTGCCAAAAGATTTTGGGGATATAGGTCTTTGGCGTTGGATATTTTTGTGTCTATCTTGGACTTTTAAAGGGGTTTTATTCAAGTATTATTCAGGGGTTTATATAAAGGTACGTACAACGGAACCTATGCTTCCTTCAGATAAACGACTGCATAAATACATGATAATCCCGTCTAAATCTTGGGACAAGTCCCAAGGGTGTGGCACCCTTGAATTCACCTAAACCGTCCTCTCGCAAGCGACTTGCTGCCCTTCGCCCCAGCTATTTCAACTCCCAACCACAACCAAAACCTCAACCCAATACGTTTGGGTTAAAATTACATATAATGCCGGATGCAGATTTCTACAACCTTGATGTTGATGTGATTTGCATCCAATTCTGTATGATCACTGTTTTTTCTCACATTCCTGCACTGGTGCACAAAAAATTGATTTGCTCCCGCAGTTTCAGGGAAAAGAATTATTATCCTCCAGTATAAAACAAATATGTGGGAGTTGGATCTGGTCATTGATAGGTGCTCATATTGGAATCTGGTCCATATTTGGTCCGTCATTATCTTGCAACTTTTAAGGGTAGAACAGCTTGGAGTAAGATCCTTAGATGTGGTTGGTCAATCATCTTGGAACTTTTACGGGTAATAGAGCTTGGAGTTAGATCTGGCCCATGGTTGGTCATTCATCTTGGAACTTTTAAGAGTTGTACAGCTTGGAGTTAGATCTGGGCCATTATTGGTCCCCCATATTTGAACTTTAAGAGTAGTAGACTATACAGGTCGGAGTAGGATGGTAGATCGGGGACCACCGAGAGACAGGCCTGTTTACATCCCCCTGGTGAAAGGCTGTGACGTCACAGCATGGGGATCTCCCGCGCGCGACACTGATGACCAGGGCTCAGTCTATTGTGTTCTACATACGAAGGGCGGTCAGGGCGTGTGTATGTGGCGTACTTGTATCATTTTTGCTTTTGTTAAGGCAGGAGCTATTTTTCAAAGTTACTAGCAAGATGCCGTCCTTGTGCTGAATGCCCAAATTGCAATGGAAACTACAGAAAACGCCCCAGAGTGAGTATACTCTCTTTCCCAAGAGACAAGGTGTTTTTGCCAGCCAGTGGCTCAGATAAAACGGGACAATTTTTCACCGACGGCCAGTAGCAGGGTGAGTCTATGATCTTTGTAGTATTTGTAGTACTTTATTAGCTAATAAGAAAGAAGTGAAAACGGTAGGTCTAGCATATCTAGCATACTTATAAGGCATACAAAACGAAATGTTTGTAGCTTTCAAGGGCGGATGCTATGTCACAACAAATATTACTAATATTTTGAGAAATATCATTTGTGTTGTGTTACGTTCATAATTCACCTCCGTCCAGCTAGGGGGATCAAGTTGCTTTGGCTGACAATGTTTTTGAACTAATAAGGATTAGCAGCTGGCACCTCGTGAAGAATGTGGTTCACGAATGTGGGTGTTTCGTGAAATATTGTCAGCGCGAAATCCTGTAGACCCCTCCATTCACCTCTCTTATTTCACTGTTATACGACTTAACTGCTGCCCTGATAACATGTTACAAGCCACATAGAGGCACTAGCTTTCCATGAGAACACTTACAAATAATAATAGTTACTCATAAGACTAAAATATTCACGTCAAAAAATAAGCCTTTTCAGGTGTAGGTTTCAGGTTCAAATATCTTTTGTCTGAATACCAGTGCATCTAACTACTCTCATAAAATAATATGTTTTCTCAGAGTACTCTGTAACATGCTTTAGGGCAGCAGTTTTGCTGTAAAACCAGTGAAATATGGAGGGTCTACAGGATTTCCGCATTGACAACATTCCGCACAAAATCAGGACCCACATTCTCCACGAGTGCCCAGCAGCCTCTGAAAGAATGGTGATATAAAAGTAATTACCCTTTACATAATTATCCATTGGTATCCATACTGTCGATGATTGTGTGGGGGTAACACCTTAGTATCGGTGATTTTTTCTGATTCTTGAAGTGTTGTGGTGTTTGTTGCTTGATCACCCCGTTTTGTGCTTATACTTGTGAATGCTCTTGTGAAATGTCTTGGCTTTCTTGCTTGCTAATCAATGTTCTTTTCTGTTTCCTTATTTTCCCACATCAGTAACAAAGTTTGTTTCTTCACATCTGCATCCTGTTCATCTGTTAGGAGTAAAATGTTGCAAGTTTTTAAGCATTTGTCAGTGTGTTTTTCTTGTAGAAAGTTTAAGTGTTTCCTTATGTCTTTATATTCCTCGCAGTGTAATAGGAAGTGTTCTAAAGTTTCCTGCAGTCCATGTTACATGTCGTGGGATGCTGTGTTCCCGAGGTGTGTCTGTTCCTGTAGTTTAGTTTAGTTTCAGTGTATTGCTTCTGCATCTTATCAAAGTTGTAGTGGATTCATCATTTATCTAAGTTCTTTCTTTTATGTGTGTTTTGTATGTTCTGTAAAGTCTAAGTGTCTCTTTTCAAGTAGTTTCTGCTTTCCATTTCTTGGTATCATGGGTCTTTTAATTTTTAAATTTTTCAGTTATTTCGTGTTGTGTACTATACCAAGTTGGTATATGTTGGTATTATGCTCTTTTAAATAACTGTTGACTGTTTTTACTTGCTCTTGCTGCTAAGATGAGTGTCAATGTCATGTTTAGGCACCTGATTCACTTTGTGCTAAAATAAAGGGCCCTCATCTGCATAAAACAGGCAAGGATAAAGCAGTCTCATCTTTAAATCCAATATTTGTTTGGTTCAGGTGTAGGATGATGATATATGTTTATCATTAAGAACAGTGATGTTGACCATTGCAACCTTGCCTTATTCCGCTGGTGACATCCATGTTTGTTATGATCTCATTGTTTAGATACAGGATGGTCTTGTCATTTAGGTATATGTCACTTTATGACGTCAATTATGTGTGGAGGGTTTCCCGACTTTTTTAGGCATTCATTAGGGGCTTTCTTTTCACACTGTCGAAGGCTTTCTTGAAATCTATAGCGATGGTTATTAATGGTCTCTTCATCTTGAAAGACCACCACCACCACCACCACACACACCACCCCCACCAAACCACCACCACCTCTACCACAACCACCACCACCACCACCACCACCACCACCTCTACCACAAACCCCCACCACCACCACCACCTCTACCACCACCACCACCACAACAATAACACCACCACCCCCACCACACACCACCACCACCACAACCCACCACCACCACCACCACCACATCACCACAACAACACCACCACCACCACCACACACCACCACCACAACACCACCACCACCACAACACAACAATACCCCCACCACCACAACACCACCAGCACCACCTCTACCACCACCAGCACCACCTCTACCAAACCCCCACCACCACCCCACCCCCCACCACTACCATCACAACAACAACAATACCACCACCACCATTGAGGATAATGACAGGGATTCAGATTAACGACATAAATAAGGGCGTGAACTGAGAAAGTAAACCTGTAAAGCGGAGCGGACGGTCGAAACGCGCGAGATCCTCATGGTGTGACGTCACGGGCGATCTATCAGGCCTTGTCATTCGGTGGCCACGTAGGATTCCTTCAGGATTGGCGATGCGGCGCTCCCTCCAACGAGTGTTCCCCATGATTAATTAATTATTTATTAAATAACCATTAGCTATCTATCTTTATTTCTGGATGTGTTTTAGTTTTGTTTCCATTTTTTGCTCCCCTCATATATTCACCTGTATCGCTGTCTCACCTTTCTCATATATCCCTGTTGTTTTGTTGTTGTTGTGGTCTTTTTTTTATGGTGTTTGTTTTGCTGTAATGAGACTTTTGAACTCGTTTTTGTGTGTTTTGATCATCGGGTGTTCCTTTGTTTCATGAGGGTGTGTGTTAGTGTGTGTGTGTGTGTGTGTGTGTGTGTGTGTGTGTGTGTGTGTGTGTGTGTGTGTGTTGTGGTGTGTGTGTGTGTGTGTGTGTGTGTGTGTGTGTGTGTGTGTGTGTGTGTGTGTGTGTGTGTGTGTGTGTGTGTGTGTGTGTGTGAGTGTGTGTGTGTGAGTTGTGTGTGTGTGTGTGTGTGTGTGTGTGTGTGTGTGCGTGTGTGTGTGTGTGGTGTGTGTATGTGTGTGTGTGTGTTTGTGTGTGTAAGTGTGTGTGTGTGTGTGTGTGTGTACGTGTGTGTGTGTGTGTGTGTGTGTGTGTGTGTGTGTGTGTGTGTGTGTGTTGTGTGCGATGTGTGTGTTTGTGTATGTGTTTGTGTGTGTGTCTGTGTGTGTGTGTTTGTGTGTGGGTGGGTGGGTGTGTTTTAGTTGTGTTTTATAATTATATTTTGTTGATTTGTGTTTTTGTGTTTCTCTGTCACTCATGGTTCTTTTCCTCCTTCTTGTTTACCTTATTCATTTCCATGTATGCAGTTTCCTCCTGAATGATGTGTATCTTAATACTGATTATTTTCTATTATAATATATCTTTCTATATCACGTTTCCATCTTTTGTATACGTCGTCTTTTATATATATTTATAAATCTTTATTTCTTGTAGATGTTCCTTAAATTTGATTTCATTCCACGCCCTTCATAACTTTCTTGGTCAACACTCTTTATAGACTACCTTCTCCAATTCTTATTCAGGAATTCCTTGTGTGTCCATCCAGTTAACCCGTGGGCTGTGGCAAGCCTTCCTGAAGGCTCTGTTGAGCTACTGCGAAACCGAAACCGCAGTTTTCAATTGCATACAAAAACCAGGCCGACATTCGTAAAAGTCTACTTATTGTGTCACATATACGCCTTGATGTCAGCTCTCGATAACACACACCACCATCTGCCTCATTACGCTGTACGCAGATATTTACCAATCCTTGGTTATTTGCCAAAAGATCTTGGGATGTAGGTCTTGGCGTTGGGATATTTTGTGTCTATCTTGGGACTTTTGAAGGGATTATTCAAGTATTTATTCAGTGGTTTATATCAAGGTACGGTACAACGGAACCTATGCTTACCTTCAGATAAACGACTGCAAAAATACATGAATAATCCCGTCTAAATCTTGGGACAAAATCCCAATGTGTGGCACCCTTGAATTCACCTCAACCGTCTCTCGCAAGCGACTTGCTGCCCTTCGCCCCAGCTATTTCAACTCCCAACCACAACCATACCTCAACCCAATACGTTTGGGTTTAAATTAGATATAATACCGGATGCAGATTTCAACAACCTTGATGTTGATGTGATTTGCATCCAATTCTGTAATGATCACTGTTTTTCTCACATTCCCGCACTGGTGGCACTAAAAATTGATTTGCTCCCGCAGTTTCAGGGGATAAGAATTATTACACACACACACACACACACACACACACACACACACACACACACACACACACACACACACACACACACACACACACACACACACTAACACACACCCTCATGAAACAAAGGAACACCCGATGATCAAAAACACACAAAAACGAGAACAAAAGTCTCATTACAGCAAAACAAACACCATAAAAAAAAAGACCACAACAACAACAAAACAACAGGGATATATGAGAAAGGTGAGACAGCGATACAGGTGAATATATGAGGGAGAAAAAAAAAAAATGGAAACAAAACTAAAAACACATCCAGAAATAAAGATAGATAGCTAATGGTTAATTAATATATAATTTATTAATCATGGGGAACACTCGTTGGAGGGAGCGCCGCATCGCCAATCCTGAAGAGCATCCTACCATCCTACTCCGACCTGTATAGTCTACTACTCTTAAAAGTTCAAATATGGGGGACCAATAATGGCCCAGATCTAACTCCAAGCTGTACAACTCTTAAGAGTTCCAAGATGAATGACCAACCATGGTCCAGATCTAACTCCAAGCTCTATTACCCGTAAAAGTTCCAAGATGATTGACCAACCACATCTAAGGATCTTACTCCAAGCTGTTCTACCCTTAAAAGTTGCAAGATAATGACGGACCAAATATGGACCAGATTCCAATATGATGCACCTATCAATGACCAGATCCAACTCCCACATATTTGTTTTATACTGGAGGATAATAGTTCTTATCCCTGAAACTGCGGGAGCAAATCAATTTTTAGTGCCACCAGTGCGGGAATGTGAGAAAAACAGTGATCATTACAGAATTGGATGCAAATCACATCAACATCAAGGTTGTAGAAATCTGCATCCGGCATTATATCTAATTTTAACCCAAACGTATTGGGTTGAGGTATGGTTGTGGTTGGGAGTTGAAATAGCTGGGGCGAAGGGCAGCAAGTCGCTTGCGAGAAACGGTTGAGGTGAATTCAAGGGTGCCACACATTGGGATTTTGTCCCAAGATTTAGACGGGATTATTCATGTATTTATGCAGTCGTTTATCTGAAGGTAAGCATAGGTTCCGTTGTACCGTACCTTGATATAAACCACTGAATAAATACTTGAATTATCCCTTCAAAAGTCCCAAGATAGACACAAAATATCCCAACGCCAAGACCTACATCCCAAGATCTTTTGGCAAATAACCAAGGATTGGTAAATATCTGCGTAATTCGAAGTTAGGCAGATGGTGGTGTGTGTTATCGAGAGCTGACATAAAGGCGTATATGTGACACACTAAGTAGACTTTTACGAATGTCGGCCTGGTTTTTGTATGCAATTGAAAACTGCGGTTTCGGTTTCGCAGTAGCTCAGCAGAGCCTTCAAGAAGGCTTGCCACAGCCCACGGGTTAACTGGATGGACTATGACAAGGAATTCCTGAATAAGAATTGAAGAAGGTAGTCTATAAAGAGGGTTGACCAAGAAATTAATGAAGGGCGTGGAATGAAATCAAATTTAAGGAACATCTACAAGAAATAAAGATTTATAAATATATATAAAAGACGACGTATACAAAAGATGGAACCGTGATATAGAAAAATATATTATAATAGAAAATAATCAGTATTAAGATACACATCATTCAGGATAAAAACTGCATACATGGAAATGAATAAGGTAAACAAGAAGGAGGAAAAGAACCATGAGTGACAGAGAAACACAAAAACACAAATCAACAAAATATAATTATAAAACACAACTAAAACACACACACCCACCCACACACAAACACACACACACAGACACACACACACACACATACACAAACACACACATCGCACACAACACACACACACGCACACACACACACACACACACACACACACACACTTACACACACAAACACACACCACACATACACACACCACACACACACACACACACACACACACACACACACACACACACACACACACACACACACACACACACACACAACTCACACACACACACTCACACACACACACACACACACACACACACACACACACACACACACACACACACACACACACACACACACACACACACACACACACACACACACACACACACACACACACACACACACACACACACACACACACACACACACACACTAACACACCCCCTTATGAAACATAGGAAGACCCGATGATCAAAAACACACAAAAACGAGAACAAAAGTCTCATTACAGCAAAACAAACACCATAAAAAAAAGACCACAACAACAACAAAACAACAGGGATATATGAGAAAGGTGAGACAGCGATACAGGTGAATATATGAGGGGAGAAAAAAATGAAACAAAACTAAAACACATCCAGAAATAAAGATAGATAGCTAATGGTTAATTAATAAATAATTAATTAATCATGGGGAACACTCGTCGGAGGGAGCGCCGCATCGCCAATCCTGAAGAGCATCCTATCATCCTATTCCGACCTGTATAGTCTACTACTCTTAAAAGTTCAAATATGGGGTACCAATAATGGCCCAGATCTAACTCCAAGCTGTACAACTCTTAAAAGTTCCAAGATGAATGACCAACCATGGTCCAGATCTAACTCCAAGCTCTATTACCCGTAAAAGTTCCAAGATGATTGACCAACCACATCTAAGGATCTTACTCCAAGCTGTTCTACCCTTAAAAGTTGCAAGATAATGACGGACCAAATATGGACCAGATTCCAATATGATGCACCTATCAATGACCAGATCCAACTCCCACATATTTGTTTTATACTGGAGGATAATAATTCTTATCCCTGAAACTGCGGGAGCAAATAAATTTTTAGTGCCACCAGTGCGGGAATGTGAGAAAAACAGTGATCATTACAGAATTGGATGCAAATCACATCAACATCAAGGTTGTAGAAATCTGCATCCGGCATTATATCTAATTTTAACCCCAACGTATTGGGTTGAGGTATGGTTGGGGTTTGGGAGTTGAAATAGCTGGGGCGAAGGGCAGCAAGTCGCTTGCGAGAAACGGTTGAGGTGAATTCAAGGGTGCCACACATTGGGATTTTGTCCCAAGATTTAGACGGGATTATTCATGTATTTATGCAGTCGTTTATCTGAAGGTAAGCATAGGTTCCTTTGTCCCGGGTACCTTGATTTTAAACCACTGAAAAATACTTGAATAATCCCTTCAAAAAGTCCCAAGATAGACACAAAAATATCCAAACCCCAAAGACCTACATCCCAAGATTTTTTGGCAAATAACCAAGGATTGGAAAATATCTGCGTAATTCGAAGTTAGGCAGATGGTGGTGTGTGTTATCGAGAGCTGACAAAAAGGCGTATATGTGACACACTAAGTAGACTTTTACAAATGTCGGCCTGGTTTTTGATGCAATTGAAAAACTGCGGTTTCGGTTTCGCAGTAGCTCAGCAGAGCCTTCAGGAAGGCTTGCCATAGCCCAGGGGTTTAAAACTGGATGGACATGACAAGAATTCCTGAATAAGAATTGAAGAAGGTAGTCTAAAAAGAGGGTTGACCAAGAAATTAATGAAGGGCGTGGAATGAAATCAAATTTAAGGAACATCTACAAGAAATAAAGATTTATAAATATATATAAAAGACGACGTATACAAAAGATGGAACCGTGATATAGAAAAATATATTATAATAGAAAATAATCAGTTTTAAAGATACACATCATTCAGGAGGAAACTGCATACAGGAAATGAATAAGGTAAACAAGAAGGGGGAAAAAGAACCATGAGTGACAGAGAAACACAAAAACACAAATCAACAAAATATAACACTGGGGAACAAATTTTTGTTGAGTAAGGTCTGACACTTGTTATTAAGTATTTTTGGGTGCTGAATCCAAACTGATCTCAGTTTTTCTCTATCACGTCAAGTTTTTGAACTGAGATTTTCGTTTTCTTAAAAAATATGAAAAATACTGTACATAACAGTAACAGTGCTTATTTTATAAAAAGTTGCAAAATTTAACATACAATGAAAAATGAAAGAAATAGCATGAATAGAATGTTTATTTTAAAATTATCATGTTTTTAAAAAGGATAAGGCTATAATTGTGTGCAGGTTAAGGTTTAAAAAATTTTCGTTTGTAGCTTTGTCTGGAGTGTTCAACTTGAGGACTATCGCGTTTGATGCTCCAACAATAGTCAGCCATCATATGCACATCCCATCTACCCTGGTAACGTTCTTCCATAACCTTTAAATCTTGGTGAAATCGTTCACCTTGCTCGTTCGCTAGCAGCACCAAGATTTTCCCGGAAAGTTGGCAAGATGGCTATGCAAAAATGTACTTTAATATCATGTTGCAACCAAGCGCTTTGTAGCTCTCCAATAGTTTTTGAAACAATTTCTGTGTAATACTTGCACGTGTATTTCCAAGAAATTCTTGACAACGTCTTTTAATGATAGCCAAGCATTCTTTTCAAGGTCTGACATAGTACCGTTTAAATGTTCATCTTTGATGAGCTGTCGAATTTGGGACATCAAAAACACCGGCCTTGATTTTTTCAATTGACAGTCCAGGAATGCCCAAAATGATGTATTTCAAACAGTCGCCATCCCGTTGACAATGCTTTTACAAATTGTTTCATGAGACCTAGTTTTATGTGCAGAGGTGGGAATATTATTTTCTTCCTGTCAACAAGTGGCCCCATGTACAATGTTAGGATCTCCAGGTTTAAGATCAGATCTCGGAGGCCAATTCGTCGGAACCCAATGCTTCTCTCGAGCTCTGCTATCCCACATACAGAGAAAAGCAGGGATACTTTGTGTATCCAGTTGTTGACCCAAAAAGGAAGGACACCATTTTAAGGTCAATACAGATGATCCAATTGTGTTGTCATATTTTCAATAACTCAATGACTCTCTTTAACATCTCCATATTCTTCACGAAGACAGACCGAATGCCAATAGGGACTGCGCCAAACAAAATGCCAAAACAAAAAAAGTTTTACTACAGCTCACAAGTGGAATTTTGGGTTATCTGGAGGGTAAGCTGTGGAGAAAAACTTGACGTGCTAGAAAAAAACTGACTACAGATTTGGAATCAGCATGCCAAAGTTTAGTCTAAATAAGCTCAAAAATCTAACTCAACAATTTTTTTTTCTTCAAATTGTTCCCCAGTGTAATTATAAAACACAAACTAAAACACACACACCCACCCACACACAAACACAACACACACAGCCCACACACACAAACACATACAAAAAACACACACATCGCACACAACACACACAACACACACACACACACACACACACACACAACACCACACACACACACACACACGTACACACACACACACACACACACACACACACACTTACACACACAAAACACCACACACACATACACACACCACACACACACACACACACACACACACACACACACCACACACACACACAACCCCCACACACACAACACAACACACACAACTCACACACACACACTCACAACACACACACACACACACACACACACACACACACACACACCCACACACACACACACACACACCAAAAACACCACACACACAACACGCACAACACACACACACACACACACACACACACACACACACACACACTAACCACACACCCTCATGAAACAAAGGATCACCCGTGATCAAAAACACACAAAAACGAGAACAAAAGTCTCATTACAGCAAAAACAAACACCAAAAAAAAAAGACCACAACAACAAAAAAAACAACAGGGATATATGAAAAAAGGTGAGACAGCGATACAGGTGAATTATGGGGGGAGAAAAAAAGGGAAAAACAAAACAAAAAACACATCAGAAATAAAGATAGATAGCTAATGGTTATTAATAAATAATTATTTAATCATGGGGAACACTCGTTGGAGGGAGCGCCGCATCCCCAGTCCTGAAGAGCATCCTACCATCCTACTCCGACCTGTATAGTCTACTACTCTTAAAATTTTCAAATATGGGGGACCAATAATGGCCCAGATCTAACTCCAAGCTGTACAACTCTTAAAAAAGTTCCAAGATGAATGACCAACCATGGTCAGATCTAACTCCAAGCTCTATTACCCGTAAAAGTTCCAAGATGATTGACCAACCACATCTAAGGATTTACTCCAAGCTGTTCTACCCTTAAAAAGTTGCAAGATAATGACGGACCAAATATGGACCAGTTTCCCAAATATGATGCACCTATCAATGACCAGATCCAACTCCCACATATTTGTTTTATACTGGAGGATAATAATTCTTATCCCTGAAACTGC
The DNA here is from genome assembly GCA_016584305.1 of Chionoecetes opilio. Taxonomy (NCBI): domain Eukaryota; kingdom Metazoa; phylum Arthropoda; class Malacostraca; order Decapoda; family Majidae; genus Chionoecetes; species Chionoecetes opilio. The sequence goes on from JACEEZ010017407.1 coordinate 22,525, forward strand.
GGGAGCAAATCAATTTTTAGTGCCACCAGTGCGGGAATGTGAGAAAAACAGTGATCATTAACAGAATTGGATGCAAATCACATCAACATCAAGGTTGTAGAAATCTGCATCCGGCATTACATCTAATTTTAACCCAAACGTATTGGGGTTGAGGTGGTTGTTGGTTGGGAATTGAAATAGCTGGGGCGAAGGGCAGCAAGTCGTTGTGGAGAGACGGTTGAGGGGGAATTCAAGGGTGCCACCCCATTGGGATTTTGTCCCCCCAAAATTTAGACGGGATTATTCATTTTATTTATGCAGTCGTTTATTGAGGGTAAGCATAGGTTCCGTTGTTACCGTACCTTGATATAAACCACTGAATAAATACTTGAATAATCCCTTCAAAAGTCCCAAGATTTGACACAAAATATCCAACGCCAAGACCTACATCCCAAGGTCTTTTGGCAAATAACCAAGGATTGGTAAATATCTGCGTAATTCGAAGTTAGGCAGATGGTGGTTGTGTATCGAGAGCTGACATCAAGGCGTATATGTGACACAATAAGTAGACTTCAACGAATGTCGGCCTGTTTTTTTTATGCAAATTTAAAACTGCGGTTCGGTTTTGCAGTAGCTCAGCATAGCCTTCAGGAAGCTTGCCACAGCCCACGGGTTAACTGGATGGACTATGACAAGGAATTCCTGAATAAGAATTGAAGAAGGTAGTCTATAAAGAGGGTTGACCAAGAAATTAATGAAGGGCGTGGAATGAAATCAAATTTAAGGAACATCTACAAGAAATAAAGATTTATAAATATATATAAAAGACGACGTATACAAAAGATGGAACCGTGATATAGAAAAATATATTATAATAGATAATAATCAGTATTAAGATACACATCATTCAGGAGGAAACTGCATACATGGAAATGAATAAGGTAAACAAGAAGGAGGAAAAGAACCATGAGTGACAGAGAAACACAAAAACACAAATCAACAAAATATAATTATAAAACACAACTAAAACACACACACCCACCCACACACAAACACACACACACAGACACACACACACACACATACACAAACACACACATCGCACACAACACACACACACACACACACACACACACACACACACACACGTACACACACACACACACACACACACACACACACTTACACACACAAACACACACACACACATACACACACCACACACACACACACACACACACACACACACACACACACACACACACACACACACACACCTCACACACACACACTCACACACACACACACACACACACACACACACACACACACACACACACACACACACACACACACACACACACACACACACACACACACACACACACACACACACACACACACACACACACACTAACACACACCCTCATGAAACAAAGGAACACCCGATGATCAAAAACACACAAAAACCAGAACAAAAGTCTCATTACAGCAAAACAAACACCATAAAAAAAAGACCACAACAACAACAAAACAACAGGGATATATGAGAAAGGTGAGACAGCGATACAGGTGAATATATGAGGGGAGAAAAAAATGGAAACAAAACTAAAACACATCCAGAAATAAAGATAGATAGCTAATGGTTAATTAATAAATAATTAATTAATCATGGGGAACACTCGTTGGAGGGAGCGCCGCATCGCCAATCCTGAAGAGCATCCTACCGTCCTACTCCGACCTGTATAGTCTACTACTCTTAAAAGTTCATATATGGGGGACCAATAATGGCCCAGATCTAACTCCAAGCTGTACAACTCTTAAAAGTTCCAAGATGAATGACCAACCATGGTCCAGATCTAACTCCAAGCTCTATTACCCGTAAAAGTTCCAAGATGATTGACCAACCACATCTAAGGATCTAACTCCAAGCTGTTCTACCCTTAAAAGTTGCAAGATAATGATGGACCAAATATGGACCGGATTCCAATATGATGCACCTATCAATGACCAGATCCAACTTCCACATATTTGTTTTATACTGGAGGATAATAATTCTTATCCCTGAAACTGCGGGAGCAAATCAATTTTTAGTGCCACCAGTGCGGGAATGTGAGAAAAACAGTGATCATTACAGAATTGGATGCAAATCACATCAACATCAATCTTGTAGAAATCTGCATCCGGCATTATATCTAATTTTAACCCAAACGTATTGGGATGAGGTATGGTTGTGGTTGGGAATTGAAATAGCTGGGGCGAAGGGCAGCAAGTCGGTTGCGAGAAACGGTTGAGGTGAATTCAAGGGTGCCACACATTGGGATTTTGTCCCAAGATTTAGACGGGATTATTCATGTATTTATGCAGTCGTTTATCTGAAGGTAAGCATAGGTTCCGTTGTACCGTACCTTGATATAAACCACTGAATAAATACTTGAATAATCCCTTCAAAAGTCCCAAGATAGACACAAAATATCCCAACGCCAAGACCTACATC
>JACEEZ010017408.1:0-11526 GCA_016584305.1 Chionoecetes opilio
ACAAGATAGTGTTAGCCAGAAGGAGTCAATTTTAAGGCTAGAACATTTCTTAGGGAATACTATGGTGACACTGTCAAATGCTTTTGATAAATCACATAATTTTAACAATGATATTTTCTTATTATCCATATTGTTATATATTTTATCGGTTATCAAAGTAGAGCAGACTCGGCTGAAAGCTTAGGTTTAAAAACTATGCTGGCAGTTAGAGAGATACTTGTTATCCCTAAGAAGTTTGAAAGTGGACTAGATACAATTTTTCAAAAATTTAGAGAGTACTGGTAAAAGAAAAATTGGGGCGATAGTTAGTCACATTGTTGAAATCGCCTTTCTTAAACAAAGGAATGACATGTGCATGTTTCCAGGCCAGGGAAAATACACCGGTAACGTTGTATTGTTAATTAGCAGTTGAAATGTTAGGCTCGACTGTTTCGAGCATAGCTTCAGACGAGTCACCTCCTAGGTTCGGAAGCCCACCCGGACAGAGTTAGTCCGGCGGGCATGCTGTCTGTATCTGCCTTCACAATTTAAAGACGTTGCCACATTAAAAGTGTTTCCTGTGTCCTAGCCAGTCAGGAAGAAAAAACACATGGCGCTGGGGGACAGGATTCTTCGTCGTCTTCCCTCACCCTGGATGGTGTTCGCGGGGAGCCGTTCTGTGGCGACGACAATACCAACATGGGAGACATGGAGCAACTGGCGATCTGATAGTGCAGCGGGACAACGCTCTCGGCCCAGCGTGAGGAAACGTATGGTGGCTATGATGGAGCGCTTACTGAGCCCCGGTGGCTCTGGCGCGGCCAGCAGTGATCACCGCCTGCCACCAATGACGCCCCAGCAAGGTTGCCGGGCGCCGCTTACACCAGCACCATTCCTGACCTCATCGGCTTCACTACGTGACTTCGCCGCCTGGAAGATGAAATTCGACGGGTATATTTTGTTGACCCGCGCCGACAACCTCCCGCCGAAGGAGCAGCGAGCCATCTGCGAGCCGGTGGACGAAGATGGGACTAGGGTGATCGGGTACGCTCTCCAGTAGCTGAGGACACTCTTGCAAAGGAGGTCGTAATGGCAATGGAGGCGCATCTCAGGACGCAAAGGAACGTCTGGTGGATCGGCGCGAGTTCTACCCCCGGATACAGGAGGAAGGGGAGACCTTCGACGATTCCTTTGCTCCTTGAAGGAAATAGCCTTTTGTGACTTCTGTCAACATTGCTTCGACACCCAACTTGGGAGCCCCGCGTGGTGGTGGTGCACGAGACGATGAGGCAGTGAAAAACGATGCTGGAAAATAAGGATTTGACGCTTAACAACGCAGTGATGTCTGTCGAGCGTCAGAAGTGGCAAGGAATACTCATGCTGTGCTCGTAGTGGTGCGATAGGCAAAGTATCTGCGTACCGGCGACAGAGGAGTCAGACCCGCGAGTATGGTGCAACTCGGGACATTAATCAGAAGTGTACGCGGTGGGTTACAGACGCCATAAAGACACTACTGCCTGTCCGGCTATCGGTGCTACCTGCCGGAATTGTGGTGAATCAGGGCACTTCCAATCAGTGGTGGACGTTTTGACGTGGATGTATCGGACGCCTCCACAGAACGTACCACAGAGAGTTTGTCAGTGCCGACTACCTCGAGATGGGGGGAACGTCGCCATCGTCAATGTAAGCGACAAGTGGGGAACAAACCATTGCCGATGGTACACTAAAGGGCTGGCTGCACGCCCCAATCCTCAAGTGTCTGTGACGGTGACTCACCCGGCAGGCGTCGCTAACGTCCGCTGTACGCCCGACACAGGAGCAGAGACTACAGTTATGGGCAGTCAGCTGGCTCTTCTTTTAGGAATCGACATTGAAAAACTTGCTTCCTGCCACGCATCGTTCAGTGCTGTGGAGGCAACCCACTGGAGTGTAAGGGTCAAGTTGGTTGCTCACTGGAATTAGGGGGTCACCGCACTGAAAACAGCGCCCACGTAATTGACAAATTTGTCGGGAATGCTGATTAGCTGGTTCGATGTTCAGCGCTAGGGATCGTACCTGCTGACTTTCCACGGCAAATCGGTACAGTTGTATCTGACTCAAAGGACTCCAAGTTGATGTGCCTGCAACACTGTTTGTGGACCAGAACATTAAGGATGTAAGTCACGAAGTCACGCTCAGTTACCAGCAGGTACACGACACTGATCCGTCAGAGGAGGTTCGGGCCGCGCACGCGGGTCAAATCCAGGCATGTTTTCCACGCGTGTTTAGTGGCGAATCAGAGTTGCGCACAAGACTGGAAAAGCCAATGGTGATAGAACTTACGTCTGACGCGGAGCCTTTTGCAGTCACCACCGCCAGCCCGCTGCCCTACAGCTGGAGAGACGACATCAAGAAGCAACTCGATGACTCCTTGCCAAACATAAAATCGCGCCCGTCGACTACCCTACGGATTGGTGTCACCCCATGGTCCCTGTGCCAAAAGAAGAATCCCGGTATCAGAATGTGCGTGGATTTAACCCAAGCTGAACAAATACGTGCGGCGTCCGACATACCCCAGCTTCCACCACACGTTGCGGTCGCTGATATCGCAGCAGGTCACGCCCGCTGGATGACTACAATGGACGCCGCCAGGGGTATCACCAGATCGCGATTGCTCCTGAAAGCCAGGACCAACGTGCTTCATTACACCGTGGGGCAGATTAAAATTCAAGCGCGCGGTCATGGGATTGGGGTCCTCCGGGGATGAATACAACGCAGAGGAGACATCGCTCGGGAGGCATACCTACACCATCAAAGTTGTCGACGACACCCTCGTTACGACGACACATATCGGGCACACCTCCAACCCCGTGACTGACATCATGCGAAGATGCGACGAGGCCGGCATCACTTAAACCCTAAGAAGTTTCTCTTCGCGAGGAAATGAAGTGGAATACTGGGGTCCGAGTCACCGAGAATGGCTACTATCAAACGATCAAAGGTCACCGCCATCAAGAATTTCCTCGGCTGGGAACATCACTGATTTAGGGTCGTTCATGGGTTTGGTCAACCAATTGGGGAGCTTCTCACAGGAAATCGCCGCCGCAGCCCAACCCCTTCGAGATCTTCTGAAGCAAAACCGTATTTGGGGATGGACGCAAACCACGAGGGAGCATTCCTCGAGGTGAAAAGGGTTTCTTATTCACCACCCATCCTGGCATTCTTCGATCCGAAAAATGCCGACTGTTTCTGCAGACGGATAATGCCAGTACGCGAGGGTGGGATTCGTGCTAATGCAGAAACACGGGGACTTTGGCGTAGGTCAGTGTGGTTTACGTTTCCTCACCGATACAGAGAGTCGGTATGCTGTCATTGAGTGGAGCTGTCTGCTTGCGTAAAGGGGATGTCAGAAGTGCGGATATTCCTAGCAGGTTTGCCCTCACTTCGATCTGGTAGTGGGGAAACACCGCCCGTTGGTGCCCATTTTTTAACCATAAGCTTCTGTCAGAGATAGAAAATCCGCGGCTGCAGCGTATGCGTGAGAAGTTAATCCTGTACAGTTTTACAGCCCGTTGGCAGAAAGGGACGGAGCACCAAATACCAGACGCGCTTTCACGCTCACCGGTCTGTGATCCCGGAGCCAACCCCCGACAAGCTGTAGGAAGTCAAAATCCGTTGCACGAGACCTTAATTGCGGCTTTGGAGGCGTCCCGTGCAGCAGAAGATGGGTTTCGACTCGCCCCAGTGGTAGATCCAGGATTGGAAAAGGTATGTGCTGCTGCTTCACGTGATCCCGAGTACTCTTCTCTTAAACAAGCCCTCCTACAGGGGTTCCCCGGGAAAATCGCCTTCAGCTTCACAGTATCATCGGCCTTATTGGGAGGCCGGCATCTGCTGTCATTGGATGATGACATGATCGTTACGGGGCGAGACTAGTCATCCCGAACCAGCCTACGCAAGGAAAATTCTCGCCGCTTGCACGAAGGGCATCAAGGTATTGAGCGAACGAAGCGCCGAGCACGTCAAAACAGTTTACTGGCCCTGGGGGTTTATAAACGACATCGCCAAAAACCGTGTCTGCCTGTCCCCCTTGCCGTATGGTACTACCCAGCTACGCCAACGAGCCGCTGTGGATGGACGACCGGCCGCCCACTCGAGGTTTCGAGTTTTGGTGTCGGCCGACTACTTCCATGTAGCGGCAGAAAAATATTTGGTATATGTGGATCGGCTCTCCGGCTGGCCATATGTGATAGCGTGTCCCAGAAAATGCCTCTGCTGACCATCTAGTCCGTGAGTTACGCCACCTCTTTGGCATGACTGGGTTCCGACTATACTGCGGACTGACGGGGGGGCCGCCAGTTTGCGTCATCAACTATGCGCAGGTTTTGTATCGCTGGGAGGTTCACCACGAGATGTCGTCGCCGACCTACGCCAGAGCTAACGGTCACGCGGAGGCAGCTGTGAAGACTGTCAAAAAATTGATTATGGCAGCAACGACCCGGGAGGCAGTTAGACGACGTTGCATTCGAACGAGGTCTCTGGAGCTACGGAATACGCTACGCGCCAGCGGAAAATCACCCCCGCAAGTCCTCTTCGGGCATCCGTTGCGGTCTGGGGTGCCCACTCATCACCGTGCATTTGCCCAGAGTGGCAGCGCGCAGCCCATGAGTGTGGGTGCCAGAGCTGACAATCTCCGGCATCAGACGAAGCAGCGTCACGGGCCGCTCCGCCGTACACTTCATGGCTTTCGCATCGGCTCAGGGTTTAAAGTCCAGAACAACGTTACAGGCTATGGGATCGTGCAGGCGAGGTGGCGGAGTTGGCGACAGGCGAAAATACCTCGTAAAGCTGGGCAGTGGGAGACTTTTTTGGAGAAATCGCCGATTTCTGCGTCCGTATCGGCCCCTGCTCACGACTACGCCTGCAACGTTCATCCGCCATGGAGACTTTACCAACGCCGCCTACGTCGCCTGCCCAGTCTGACACAGCCCCAATCACCGTCAAAGAAGACAAGATTCCCGTCGCAGTAATCGCCTACGCCAGCCCCCTGAACGTCTGCACGTCACTTGGGACCTGTGGCTCATACACTTAGCTCTTTTTATAACCCATTGTATGTCGAGTATTTGTGGTTAATGTAATATTTTTGTTGATTTTGTTATAAGTTCATTGCTTAAGATCGTATGTGTTTATTCATTTTGGGGGAGGTGTGTATGTATCTTCGGGGGAGATGTGTATTTTTAATTAGCAGTTGAAAGTTAGGCTCGACTGTTTCGAGCATAGCTTCAGACGAGCTACCTCCCAGGGTTCGGAAGCCCACCCGGACAGAGTTAGTCCGGCTGGCATGCTGTCTGTATTGCCTTCACAAGTAAAGACGTTGCCACATTAAAGTGTTTCCTGTGTCCTAGCCAGTCAGGAAGAATAACACAATATAGTGATAGAAGTATTGATTATGCAAGTTAGGTAAAAGCCAATAATATATAAGGCATCCTTGATGAACTTAAGCGATTTTCCCATCTGAGCCCCCCAGAAAGAGTATCTTTCAGACTTTTTATTGTTAATATCACAGTATTAGTGTCCATGGGCTTAGGTCTAAAATCAATTTTTCACTCCCTTATTTCACTCTGTAATCAAGAGGTCAACGAAGATAATGGATTTTTCTGTAAAGTCTGTTGTGTTTTATCATAAGTTGTCTTTCTACATTTGCAAAGAAATTATTTAAAACATTCGGCCTTCTCACTTACATTTTTGAATTCAAATGATTTAGAGCCACACTTCTTTGTAGGGACTAATTCCTTAATAAGATTCCATATACTAGATGAATTTCCTTAGAATCATAGAATTTATGACATAATATTCCTTTTAGTTGTAGCAATACGAGACTTAATGCTTTCTTCTCGTTAGTGTACTTTTGTTGAAAGAAAGGTTAGACCGGTCTCTCCTCAACTTTACTGCGAGTATCATCACGTTCTTCATGGCCAGACGCAAATCATCATTCAAGCCAAGGTGCCTAAAGGTCTTTAACTTCCTTGGTACAAAGGGAGCTACATTGTCAGACATTGGTAAAATTATATGAAAATATTTTACTTGTAAGTCAACATGTCGGTGTTCATATTTGATTAAGGTATGAGACTGCTCCATAAGTAAGTACACAGATAATCCTTACTATATTTACCAGATGACGAAAAAGTTTTTATCTTGGCTTTCGCGTAGGCCTTATAATATTTAATAATTACTGATGAGGTCAGGTGAGACTTCATTCCATCCCCCCAGATTTTAGCTAAAAACAGGTGTGGTTTGTGGTAATTATCAAATCTAGTAAAGTAGCTGAGGGGTGTCACCCTAGTGGCCCTCTTCATCAACTGTGAAGTTTATTGCAATTGATTATACCATCATATTTGTTTTCTTAGAAAAATCAAGTCATCATGAAAATCACTAATAACATAAAACCCTTTCTTAACATACACATACTTGTCTAAAAACATCCTGATATACGCAAAAGAAGCCACTGGGCCGTAGGGTGCCTGTAAACACACCCAATGATAACGTCTGCAACATATGACTCTGAACACTCAGCCATAAGTCCTCTACACCGGGTGTTTAGGAAGAGGTAGATCATTCTATTAGTTTTCAGGTAGTTTGGTTAACAAGCAAATCCATACCACATCCTCCACGTCCAGCATCACATCTAAAAACTGTTCTAAAACTAGGAATGTTAATATGTTCATCAGGAGTTCAGCACGTAGCCATGTCTCACTCACCACACAACACGTCAATATCTCTATCAGATATAAGAAGGCTTTTAAAAAAAAAATTTTTCATCAAAAAATAGGACTGAAGGACTGAGCGTTTATATGTTCAATAGGTTATCAACTCCTTCTAATATAAAATACAGGCAGATTCTTCTTGCCACCTCTATTACTGTAATAATTACATAATCGAGGACTTATGTCCGAGGGGCATGGCCAAAATTCACATCTGAGTTTGGGTCATGCTATACAAGTTGACTGTTGTGGTTGAATTCCCCACAGTGAAGAATCCTATTTTTCGTTTTCTGCTGTTTGTTAGAGTGGTCAACATTACTGGTAATGGAGTGAAGATTCGCGGTGGTGAGGGGTCGCGTCGCGTCAGGTTCTTCCCAATGAGTATCTGGTGTTCAATGCATGTAGGGGTGAGTGGGTGCCCGCACACAGTGCTCGCGGAATTGGGAATTCCTCACAGTTGAAGCATCCTATTTTCGTTTCGAGTGTGTTAGAAGTGGCCAAACATTAGTGTTGTGGATGAAAAGACTCGCGTGTGGTGAGGGTCGCGTCGCGTCTGTGATCTTCCCCAATGAGTATTTGTTTCTCCAATGTATGTAGTGGGGTGAGTGAGTGGGTTTGCCCGCCAACAGTGGTTCGAGGCCTCGAGGAGTAACCTGATGGCCCCTGGCGGGGCGGTGGATGATAGGCACCCAGATGGCCAGGTTATTGGTGGGCCGGGTGGGCATAAGGCCGGGGGTGGGGGGTGGTATGCAGAGTTTGGTAGAGCGTAGGCCAAGGGGTTTGGGGGTCGGGGGGGGGGGTTGCCATGCCGAATTGGCAGTTGTGAACTACCTGTTTGAGTAGTCGTGTGAAAGGGCTGTGTCTGTGTCGGTTTCGTTACAATGAAGGGTGGCTAGTTCGAGTCACATAATGTTAGTTGTGGAGGGGGATAGGTCGGGGTAAAACCTGGCGTGAGGAGTGCCTATCGGTCTTTGTTTTGTGGATGCCTTCTTGTTCTGAATATCATTGTGAAAACATAAGAGGTTGTTCTTAACAGATATCTAATTTGAATCAAGATTAAATCCTGGACCAATTGTGTTATCTATGGTGCACAACAACTTAACTGCGCCTAGTCCGTTCAGGGTGAGGGAACGTTATCCTCATCCTCGCTAAAACAAAAATCATCTAAATCTCCAGTGCCCCAAGTCTGGAACGTTGGACGGGCGTTAATGGACAGTCACTCCGTTTGCTCACACCATTTCATAGCAGTTCGTAAACTTGTTTTATCTGACTTGATTCCCTGAGACATTGGCACTGCACAACTTGACACCCACAAATCTTCATATTATTGTTCTTCACTTTGAGAGCACTAATCAATGAACCCAAAATTATCTAAAATGCTATGAGGGGCTACGTCATCAAGTATGTCATACAGCCCACTCATATCTCACGGCACTCAGAAGGAATCCAGTTGAGTTTTGTCTGTCACCCAACTTTTAAGCAGGTCGATGTTTGCACCGGGAATAGAGTCCTTACTTGGCAGTTTCTGCTAAATCAGAACTTAGTATTGCAAGTAGTATCACCCAATAGGAGATGTTTTTAGGTGATGGAGGGTCTGAGTTAATTTGTGCTGTTTACTGCGTAGTATATTTTGCTGCTTAATAAACTTACACGTTGTTGCAGGTTAGCAATGGTAATATAAGCAATCTAATTCAGGTTAGCAGTTCGACCTCCATATTTTTGTTTGCAGTTTAGACATGATTTGATTCAATGTCTTTTGAGGAGTTATGGACTTTGCCAGCTATATCATTTGTATCAAATAAATCATTCGTGTGTGAGTACCTGCGTGGCATATAGGGATGGCGAGGCATTGTGAAGTGACTGGAGCTTGGGATGGTTGTCGTTGGGATCTGCCGGCTCGCGACGGGGTCTGTTCTCTGAGTCGCGAGACTTCAAAAGGGTCAGGCGAGTCAGCTGGCCGGTTCCGTAGGGGTATAACCACATGTCATCGGTGAAGAGGGGGTCAACCACAGGTCGGCGTGCGGGGAAGGGGCTGGCGCATGTCATAGGCGACGAGGGGCTAGCTGCAGTCCCCGGTCGAGATTGGGCTGCCTGGAAGGGAAGGCAGGGGTGTCTGTGGTCTCACTGGGGGCTGGCCTCGAAGTCGTAGGGTGAAGGAGGGCTGGCCGTGCGTGCGTCACTTGTATTTGGTGTGGGTTGACATTTTTCCAGTAAACATGGTAATGAGTTGGCTATGGTCGTCCAAATATTGTTAGCCCCATTTCACCGGCACCGTTATCTGTAGATCTGGCGTGCGTTAAGTGTGTCGAGGAATTCCCTTGGTTGGGTACTGTAAGGAGGGATGAGTAGTACCTGTTGGCGGGTGATGGCATCGCGGTGCAGGTTGTGGGCAAGCACCTGCGCGGACGGATGGCAAGCTGTCGAATGGGGTGTGGTGATGGATAATGGGTGAGTGAATGGGTGGGGGGTGGGGGGTAATGGGTGAGTGAATGTGTTGTGGTTGATGGGGTAATGGGTAAGTGAATGGGTTGGGGTGTGATTGTGAATAGGTTTGCGGTAATACAACATTTCTTACATCCAGATTTTCAGGAAAGCTAGAAGAGGGCTATTCTGGAGAGTCTGTGTTGTTGGGCGAAGTCTCACGTAAACACAAGTGGTGGGCGAAGTCCACCAATAGCCCTCGCTTGAGCTAGCCAAAAAGTCGCCGGAGGGCGCGGCATGCGGATAGGAGAATTCATGTATGTAAAAAACATAATGTGTAAGATAGAGGGCTACGCGACACTCACGACTCCACCAGGTAGTCTTCTCACACTGGCCTGAAGGTAACACTCAAATATAATTGCGTAACATGACCCTTACGGCATGAAGAGAAACCTGCTCATACAAAGGAATTTTCTTTTTATAATGATAAAAATCCAGCTTGTTTTCAAATCATTACTGGTGGGAATTACTTTATAAAGAAGATACGCCAACATGATGGACAGGACTGTTTCGAGCACGTGTGAACCGCACTCAAGATTTTCTAGAGAATTTTAAAAAACATGTTATTCCCCGTCTTAAACCGGACACCCACACCCACACACACATACACACACGATCACACTCACCCCCCCCCCCTTCCTTCTCCCCCCCCCCACCCCCAACACAACTTTGTGTGAGTGTTACCACCTGAACGGTCGGTGGGTTATGAGAGTCTGTCTGGCACCATCCTGGGGTCCGGCGTTCGGTACCCACGGCGACGCTCATTCCCGGAGGTGTCCATTTCAGAAATTAGTGTGGCGTTGTGTTACTGTCCACCTCGGCAAGAGGATGGGGGTGATTGTGTGTGTGAGTCCCAGCATTTAACTAAGATCGATATAATGAGCTCTGACCTCGACCGGAGGTGGTGGTTGGTGGGTGGTGGTAGTCGGGGTGGTGGTGGTGGTGGTTTTGGTGGTGGTAGGTGGTGTAGTTGGTGGTGGCTGGTCGGTGGATGGTGGTGGTGGTGGTGGGGTGGTGATGGTGGTGGTGGTGGTTGGTCGCTGGTGGTGTGTCGTGGTGGTGGTGGGGATCGGTGCGGCGGTGTGGTGGTGGCGGTGTTGGTGGTGGTGGTGGTGGTGGTGGTGGTGGTGGTGTGGTGGTCGGTGGTGGTGGTGTGGCGGCGGTGGGGCGGCGGCGGATGGTGGTAGTGGGGTGGTGGATGGGGTCTTGGTGGTGGTGGTGGCGGCGGTGGTGGTGGGGGTGTAGGTGGCGCGGTGGTGGTGGTGTGGGTGGTGGTAGTGTGGGAGGTGGTCGGTGGTGGTAGTGGTGGTGGTGGTGTTAGGTGGTGGTGGTGGTGGTGGTGGTGGTGGTGGGGGTGTGGTGGTGGTGGTGGTGGAGTCGGGTGGTGGTGGTGGTGGTGGTGGTGGTAGTCTGGTGGTGGTGGTGGTGGTGGTGGTAGTCGTGGTGTGGTGGCAGCGGGGTGTGGTGGTGGCGGCGGGGTGGTGGTGGTGGGGGTGGTGGTAGTCGGGGTTTGGTGGTGGTGGTGGTGGCGGCGGTGGTGGTTATGGTAGTGGTGATAGTGGTGGTCCCATATGAAATAGTAGTACTTTGTGGTGTGTGTGTGTTGTGTTTTGTGTGTGTGTGGGTGGGTGTGGGGTGTTTTGTGTGTGTGTGTGTGTTTTGTGTGTGTGTGTGTGTGTGTGTGGTGTGTTGTGTGTGGGTTGTGTGTGTGGGGGTAGTAACGTAATCTTCACCCAGCATAAAAAATGAATGGTGATGCAGGTTTAATAATCTCATATGAGAGAAAAAGATGTTTTTACCATCAACATCAATCATATCATCACGATTAGTCTTACCAAGTCTTAAAGAAAGAATGTAGACTTCGAAAATTTTTCGGGGAAAATTTTCTACGAGGATCCATCCTGGTTGAGGATTCCATCCTGTTTGGGGATGACGGACTCCACCTCAGCCCCGTCGGCCATCCCACGATTAGGACGTCTGCGAAATGACAAGGTTTCCTCTTACAGATCAAAAAACGACGAGCGCACGGCGGTAGCACACCCCTTTAAACCCCCTTTTCTTACCCACAGCAACGATGGGTCACGTCCCGTTTCCGCAAATACTAATCAAAATAACTTAATCAAGCCCCCTTTAAACGGGGACCGTAAACCCCCCATAAACCTCACGCGGTTCCCAAAAACAAATCAAGGAATTTAAAATTACTCTAAACAAATGCCAAAAGCTTTTTTTTTAAAGCTAACGAATTTTTAGCATACTTTTTTTGCCAAAACCCAATTTTTTTTAGTATCACTGAATTTGGGTCACACAAAAGATAAACATTTAATTA
>JACEEZ010017409.1:0-14151 GCA_016584305.1 Chionoecetes opilio
GAAAAGGAATTTTTAATTTATATATATATATATATTTTATATATATATATATATGTATATATTATATATATAATATATTATATGGTTTACTATTGATGTTCATTATTGGCAGGACAACATTTCAAATCCTTATTAGTGATATGTACATCATAACCTGATGTATAGATATCCCGTAGTGATATGTTTCAAAGAATATAACTTTGTACCCCGTCAATAAAACTAAAGTCGCCACTGCATTAATGTTGCCAGGCGAATATTACGAATTTTAGCATCATTACAGACTTGTATGTTAAGGTGGAGCGAAAAAACCCTTTTTTATAAAAATGACTCAGAATATTTGGGGAAAAATTGTGCCAAGGTACCCAAATTAAAGGAAAAAAAGATCACGTTGTGAGTAATCCATATCATCAGGTTCCCCAAGTGCTGATAAAATCGAAAATATGTAAAAAAATATATACATTTTCTTAAAAAAGGGTTTTTTAAAATTTTCAAGTTACTTTTATTAGATCGGAATACCAAAAAATTGCTGCAGAAATGACCATAACATTGCATACAAAAGTATGAAACCAATATTAGTAGGGTCATTAGGGCGATTCGCTTCACATTAGGTGAAGGAAGTATTTTGAGGGTCTTATCCTAAGCATTTTGTGCCGCTGAATCCGAAAATCGTAGTTGGGTCACTCGTTAGCGGTAAGTTTTCGCGCAATTTGCAATTGGCAATTTGGCAATAAAATTGGAAATTACAAATTGCAGAAATGAGAACCAGACGTCGTAGAGACCTCGTTTTTGGACTCAAATTGAAGCTTATTAAGAGTGCATAAAATGTTATTTAGTACTCCGTGGTTGTATCTGTTCGCATTACTGAACTATAATGGAAATTAGAGATAAGTGGAAAAAAAATGGAAAAAAATATAAAAGGAAATTTGATTTTGGCCTTAATTTCACATCAAAAGTCATGAAATGTTTCTGGCTGTATCTGTTCTCATAAAGGCCTACCGTCTGATTAATAGAAAATGGTAACTTTTTCTCTGACTGTCCCCTCATGGTGTATTTTATGACTACGTAATGAAATTTCGCAAATAAATGAAAAATTTTTCATTGGCTAAAATTTTTTAGAAATTAGCTATAAACCCGTAAATAAAATAAATTCATTTATTATATGCAAATTTTCCTTCCCAGGTCTCGCAATGAAATCGTGTGTCATTTGCGGTGCACTAACGGAGATGTGGTCCTTCGCCTCGGACGCCCAAGGAGGATGTTCGGAGTATGCGGGCCCAAAGGGTGGGCTTCGAAAGGCGAATTCGTAGAGGCCCACAGGAGGTCCTCTAGAAGGGACGATTGGTCGTGGCACCGACAGTGCATTGCTAAAAATCAGCCCCACAAATTCGCGAGGCATACGGAGATGAGCAACAGGACCTTGCGGCGGAGGCCGCCCCCCCCGGACCTTCAAGGTAAAGAATTTTTTTATTTTTTTTAATTTTCGAAAAATCTTTCGACCATGCCTTGGAACAGGGGGAACCGGACTCTGAAAGGTGACGGGGGGGCTTGTAGGGATCACAAAAAAATCCTCGACGAGGACCAAGTTCTTCTTGATCCAAGACGAACTCTTGGCAATCAAGGCCAAATCATTCGGAAGTTCTGCTACGGCATCAAAGCACCACAAGGACCGCCCAGCGTTCACGAAGAAGACCACGAGATGACCAAAAAAGGTTGCTGGTCTCTTCGCCAGCTAACCCCTTCACTCGCGAGAAAGCCCAACTCACCACCGTCCTTTCCCCGGGGGTTTTGTTCCAGATAAGATGGTGGACGCCACTGACAAGAATCGAGGAGACTGGCAAGGAACTCTCTTGAAGTACGAAGAGGGAAGGATCAGGACTGCGCAGCAAAGTCCTGGGAGGTCCTGCATCGTCAGCCTACCAATACATTCACAACGCTGGGCAAGAAAGCCAAAGTTTCAATCGGAGGGAAGCAGGTGATTGTCACGGGATCCTCAGACTTCACTCGGCGCCTGCTGCTCGCCTCCAACTTCGACAGCAGTCTGGACCTTCGCACCATCATCCCCAAACTATGACCCTCTCCTGTTCCCTCTTGACCCTCTTTGACGACCAAGGCCACCCGCGGGTCACGACAAAGTGCCCTTCTCAGGGTTCTGGAAAAAGATGAACGCGGCGGTCTCCACGGCCTCGCAAACCCCTTCATCCTCTCGCGTGCTGGTCCTCGACGGGATGGCTATCCTTCAGCAGCACCCCGTTTCCGGCTCAGAAAAACTTTAAGGACCTGGTTGGACCCCTCCTGCAGAGAGTTGCCCAACTGGGTGTTGGCTACGGGGAGTTGCACCTTGTCTTTGACAGGTACACATCGGCGCGTCCCTCAAAGACAAGACGAGGGAACAGCGAGCCCGAGGTGGAGGATACGATTTTCGACATCCAAGCAGCGACGAGGATCAAAGCTGGAATGACCATGGCTAACATCTTGTCCACCAAAAGCAACAAGACTGCTATGACCTCTCTCATTCCCCTCCCAAATCCAGCACCATTCAGGGGGATTACGCGTCGTCTGCGCGTGGCGGACAAAGCCGTGGCAACTTCTGGACCGGACGGACCCAAGTTCGCTTTAAAAACAAGAGGAAGCGGACACTAAGATGATATATCATCTCTCCATGCTCAAAAAGATGTGGAGGCAACCGTAGTTTCTCCGGACACTGACGTCCCTCGTCCTCCTCCTCCGACACTTCCCCAAGATACCTCCCAACACGTGCCCTCCAGCTTGGCAAGACGACTTTCAACGTTCAGCTCATCCACGATGAACTGGGCTCTCACGCGGATGTGATCACGGTCCTTCCATGCTCTGACTGGTTGCGACACCACTTGCGCCCCCCTTCAGGAAAGGCAAGTTGCAAGCTTGGCCTGTTGTTCCAGGCGGCCGACCAGGCAACCCTCGACGCTTGGGTACACTCCGAAGACCTGGTCCGCTGCCCGAAAGAGAGCCTGGACGTGCTGTGCCGTTTCGTGAGCGGGAATTTACGGATATACCTGCTCTCTGCCGCAGGCGAGGTGGACGGCACTTCAGAAGAAGAAGGTTGGAGCAGCACGGGCCCCCTCCGACAGTCAACGCCACCACCCAGCACATTATGCGAGCCCAGCTACAGGCCGTCGTCTGGGAGGGGGCTGGGGAAAAAGGGAGTTGGTGACCCTCGACCCGCCCAAAGTACGGCTACGGACCAAACCTGGCGCCTATCCCTTCCACCCTGCCTCCCGCCCCAAAGTATCAGGATGGGATGCAGTGCGGATGCAAGACGAACTGCTCGACCAATCGCTGCCGCTGTAAACGCCTGCAGACTCTTTGTTCGGAGCTTTGCGATTGCTCCCCCGAGATGGCATAAAACGACGAGGAAGATGGGCATGAGGACGTCGATGGCGTAGACGACTAGATATTCGATTTTTTTCAACTTGTGAACGCTCGCAAATCGCAAGTAAGGGATTTGTTTGTGTTCTAATTGTTTTTTTCCCAAAAAATACGCGGAGGAGACTCGGTTTCGTTGTTTGAAATTTTGTGTTCTGGATTAATACTCGGGTCACTTCGGGCGGAAAAAGGCTTTCGCTTCACCTTAGGTGAAGGAAGTATTTTGAGGGTCTTATCCTAAGCATTTTTCAGTTGAAATACCCTGTTCTACGCAATAATTGTACCCACCCTTGCACAAATTCGTTAATTAAATGTGTCCTAAAACAATTGTTTGTTATTTTACTTTTTTTACTAATTAAAATTTAGTTTTTAATTATTAAGAACTCAGGCTTTTAAGGCCAAAATTATCCTTTTATATTTTTCCCAATTTTTTTTCCACTTATCTCTAATTTCCATTAGAGATCAGTAATCCGAACAGATACAACCACGGAGTACTCAATACATTTTATGCACTCTTAATAAGCTTCAATTTGAGTCCAAAACGAGGTCTCTACGACGTCGGGTTCTCATTCTGCAATTTGTAATTGCCAATTTATTGCCAAAATTGCCAAATTGCAAATTGCGCGAAAACTTACCGCTAACGAGTGACCCAACTACGATTTTCGGATTCAGCGGCACAAAAATGCTTAGGATAAGACCCTCAAAATACTTCCTTTCACCTAAGGTGAAGCGAAAGCCTTTTTTCCGCCCTAAGTGACCCGACTACTACGTCATTTCTCCGTGTCCTTGACGCACCACCTCTCCCGACGTACGGGATCCCCCTCCTCCGTGACCTTGACGTCCCCCCGTGGTCGTTGGGTCCATAGTGTTTCCCTGTGTCATTGGGGTTTCCGAAAGTGTTTCCCCCCCGGCACCCTTACCCCTACTGAGGTCCTTGTTTGTTTTAACCGCTTTAGGGACAGGCGAGACCCTCACGGGGCAGCTCCACTTGTGTCCTGCGACGCTCATGAGTGGGCGGGGACACGCTGGTGTGGTAGCTGTAGGCAGAGTTTTTTGTGTTGCAGTTTGATAGTGAGGCCCGTCAGGGTGGCAAGGTTGGTAGAGACGTGAGCTTGCAATGTACAGAGTCCCTGCGCATTCGGTCAGGGGGTTCGAGTCCGCCTAGTTCGTGCTGACGTGGCGGCGCTTTGTATAGTTAATAACCTTGTAGTTGGTACTTGCAAAGTGTCTAGATAGGATGAAAATCTTATCTTCTTAGTTTGATAGTGGTCTTGGTTTTATTTTTTCAACTATTACCGGGTTTTGGGTCCCTTTTGAGGACTTTAGTATTATTGTTCCTGCTATTTCTTTGTGGCAATTGCATTACTTTTTCATCCACATTAATTTTTGTATGACGTGATGGCGCGTGTCAAAATGAAATGCCGTTTAAATCTGACGACAGAGATAAAAAGACAGCTCTTGGAACTCTTATGGGTCCAAGCAGATCCAGGCAACAGTGGATCCAGTTTACGATGGATTCCTTGCACTCTTGCTGGACGATGATAGTGGGGGAAAAACATTTATGTCTGACATTACGGTACTACTGGAACAAAATGGATTTGCTGCACTTATGCCACCCGAACTGAAGGTTCTAAACAAAATCACAATAGCCAGGGTCGATGATGTCATTTACGGGAGATGAAGATGATCACAAAATAAAATTTAAGAAAAAAGTCCTGGATAAGCGAAGATGATAATATTGAAAGTATTTTCAAATTCCCTAAGTTTCCTGTTATTAAATTGCTTTCAAACAATTGTATTGCTAAGAAATGCATTGATACTGGACTGAGGACATTTAATCTGACGACTATAGGGTTTCCCTTTCCCCGTGACGTCACAGCCCCCGTTGTGCAGGCGACATACGCGGAGATGCGAGCGTGAAGGACCAACAAACTCCACTTGTCACCTGTGTTTGCCCGCGTAGGTAATTTTCCCCTACCAAATATATATGTTTAAACAGTATAAATATACACTGTTATCCCTTTTAAATGTTTGTTCTATAATTTACATAAGAACATAAAAAAAATAAGGAAGTTACAAGAGGATTTGAGGCCTACACGTGGCAGTTCCGTTACCTAACACTACCTACATCCACCTTTCATCCCCCTCCATGAACCTATCCAGCCCTCTTTTAAGCTCCCTAATGACTCCGCACTAACTACCTGTCTACTGAGTCTATTCCAAACATTCACCACCCTATTTATGAACCTTTTTTTTTCTTTCTTTTTTAAATTACACTTTTCCAGCTTCAATCCGTTACTTCTTGTTCTACCCTGGTTAATAGCCGTAAGAACTGTTCCCCACCTCTCCTTTATTAAATCCTTTATCCACTTATAAACTTCTATCAGATCGCCCCTTACTCTGCGTCTCTCGAGTGAGTAACTTAAAAGCTTCAATCTCTTCTCATAACTAAAGTTACGCATCCCTTGTATCAAATTTTTGTCATCCTTCTCTTCACTGTTTCAACAAGGCTATATCCATCCTGTAATATGGAGACCAAAAAATGAACCGCATAGTCAAGGTGAGGTCTGACTAGAGCCAGATAAAGCTTTTGAATAACTTCCGCCACTTGTACTTTTAACACTTCTGGTAATAAATCCTAACACTCTATTAGCTCTATTTCTAGGGTTTAATAAATTGATCCTAGGTCGGAGGTCTGGGCTCACCCCCACTCCAAAATCTTTTTCACCTTCTGATCTTTTCAGCGATTTCATTGCTTATGGTGTACTATTACCCCGTGTTTTTTCTACCAACATTCATAACCCCGCACGTATCAATATTAAATTCCATCAGCCATCTGACTACCCACTCATTAAGTTTATCCAAGTCTCCCTGCAAAATGTTTACATCAACTGTGATCCAATAATCCTACCTACCCTAGTATCATCAGCAAGCAACTTGCTGGGTATCACTGCTAATATCACTATCCAAGTCGTTGATGTAAAACCAAAAATAGTAATGGACCTAAAACGACCCTTGTGGAACTCCACTTGTCACCTGTTCCCATTCAGATTAAGAACCCTTAATTGTACCCTTTGTTGCCGATCACTTAGCAAAGCTTTTGATTCAACGAAGAAAACCCTTCCCATCTGTTTCATGAGCATTAACCTTATTTAAAGTCGCTCGTATGGTACTTTGCGAATGCCTTACTAAAGTCAGGTATATTATATCATAATCCATTACCCTTGGTGAATCCATGTTGTCAATCACTAATCAAACTATGTTTTTCTAAATTTCTTATGTGTTTGCAATAATAGATTCCAATAAATTTATCTACCACTGACGTTAAACTAACGGGTCGATAATTTGACTTTAGTTCTCTGTCTCTCTTCTTAAATATGAGGACTGCATTTTTCCCTTCCTCCACAATATCGGCACATCGCCTTCTCAACCGATTTCCTAAAAATGTGCACTAACGACTCACTAACAACCTCTTTGCCCTTCCTTTTTCACTCTGGGATACACTTCATCTGGTCCTGGCGACTTAAAAATTCTTTATTTAATCTATACCCTCTTCCAACATTTTTGTAGTTATCACAATATCTTCAGTTTCTCCTCATTGCTTCCTTTAAACATTCGTTCAATTTCAGGTATTGACTGTGTATCCTCCTGAGTAAAAACACTTTTTTTTTAAAGAAATAATAAAAAATTTTTACACATTTCCTCATCCGTATTTAAGACCTCACCCTGCTATAATCTTAACGGCCCCGAAAATATAATTTCCTTGTCTTCGTTTTATATATCTGATAGAACCCCTTAGGGTCGCTTTTTGCCTGTCCAGCGATTTTAATTTCATAATTGTTCTTAGCTACTCTTGTTAATCTCTTCACTGTCCTCGCCATCAAGTGATACTGTTCTTTGCTCACCTGCCCAGCCTTGAACCTTAAGTACATGTTTCTTTTTACTCCAATGTTGTGTTTTAAACTCGTTGTCATCCATTTCGGGTCACTCTTCCTTGATTTTATCGACCTATAAGGAATATTGTTTTTCTGTCCTGCAATTAAATTCCTTACAAATATTGTATAATCCTCATCCGGACCGACCTCACTTCCTGCTGTCTCCGCGCTGACCTTGGAACACTCCTTCCCCTCTATCCCACAACCACAGTTACTCCCCTCCAGGTGTCTTCTTAATCCTGAATAATTGGCCTTTCCAGCTGTCACCGCGCTGACCTTGGAACACTCATTACCCTCTATCTTACACCCCCAGTTAATCCCCTCCAGGTGTCTTCTTAATCATGCATAATTGGCCTTTCTGAAGTCAGGTACTCTTTGCTTATTAACACCTATATTGCTTACTTCCCATTTTAAACAAAATCTGATTTCATAATGGTCGCTGTTAGCCAACTGTCCTCCAACCTCCACCTCAGTAACTAAATCTTCCCTGTTTGTCAGTAATACATCTAGAATATTATCTCCTCTAGTAGGCTCCTTGATTGCTTGGCTTAGGAAGTTATTCTAAATTATATTTAACAATTCATCTGCGTCGTTGTCTCCTGTAATTAAATCCCAGTCTATATTCCTAAGATTAAAATATCCTACCACGCATAGTCGATTATATCTACACAATCCTTGTTTATTTCTTGCCATATAGGAGCTGAATCCTCTTTACATAAGTTTGGAGGCCTATACACTACACCCAAAACCATTTTCTCAGTTCCCTCCGTAACCTCTACCCATATAGACTATGCTGTCATCTGTCATATTGTCAAATAGAAAACAGTAAAACACTAAAGAAATGCCATTATGAGACTGAATAAAAATGCATGAACTTAAACTCGCCGCCATATAAAGTGTTGCGAGACAACTTTTAACATAGGGCATATCAATAGCAGCGGGATTTATTAGCATTCCATTGATATATTTCGTTTGCTGATCAATGCATTAGAATCATTCATAAATTACAATAAAATGTCACAACATTTGTGTTGGAACCTATGCATTTAGTTTATCTAGGCATAATGAGAAAGTTGCTAAAGTTAGGGCTTAAAGAACCATTAAACGTAAGGATAGGGTCTCGGAAGAAAGTGTATATCTGCTACTCTTATTAATACGGCAAAATATATGCCCGCAAAATTTAATCGGAAACCTAGGTCACTGGATGAGCTTGACAGATTCAAAGCAACAGAGTTATCACAATATCTTTGGTTAATATCACTTTGGCTTTTTATAAACATAAGTATCATGCACATTCAACTTTTGGTTATAGTAGTGTGGCTTTGTGTACAGTACAAAAAAAAATATATATATATAATTGAGAAAAAAATATTTCTGTAATATAGAATGTTGATGAATTAAAATCTATTATTTTTTTAGTTTTTTACATATTTCCTTTCCGCTTATATGATATACTTTTGCTGCAAAGTAACTATAACTCAAAGAAAAAATTCAAAATCGCCCTACGTTTAGCTCAGTTTCTGTAAAATCGCCTTACGGCCCTACAAAAATGAAAAGGGATGCTAAAAAGGGTTTTTTCGCGTGGGGCGATCGCCCTAGGGTTTGGGCCCAACACTGGCAAAACGGGCAGTGGCCAGTGCTGACCCAAACCCGCAAAATAAAAAAACCTAACTAATAAAATCTTACAAGTTATTGAAAGAAATGACTTAAGGGATAAACCTTTGGGAAACTCCAGGGGTTTGACAATTATTGTTAAAGACAAAAAATTATAAATATAAATTCCAGCTTCCTTATAAATATAAACTTTGCTTTAAATTGGGTTCAGCATGTCCGTAGCCCCGGGTGTAAGGTTTCGTCCCCCTGGTGGTACAGGTACCCCAGGTTAAAAACCACGGGGCTCTAGATGTTTCACCCCGCAAGTACCCTAACACCATAATCGGGAAAGTGTGTGATTCGGGAAACCCGGTTTTTTAATATAAAAAGTACAAGGATAAATAGTTTACCACAAAGGGAGTTAAAAGGGAACAAATTTTTGTTTTGCCTACTTTTTTTAAACCCCGTCTTTTTTCGTAAAAAATTTTTATTATTGTTGCGGGGGGGATTTATGCAAATATGATGCAAATTTTCTCGGGAAAAGACGTTTGGGGGCATTTATTTTTTTTTAAATATAAAATGGGGGTTTGTGGGAAAAAATATTTTGGGAAGGTTTTGGGATGGCCAGATGGTCGCCGCGCTGGGCTGGGGGGCGTCACTCATCACAAACAGCGGGATGGGGGAAACTCGCTTTCTGGGAAATATAACCTGGGGGTGAGCTTATTTCCCCTTATTATGTAAGAAAAAAACAGAATGTATACTAAATAAAACAGGGGTGAAAGAAACGTACAAATAATGAAAAGTTAAATCGACCGCGAGTATCTACGGCCAATATATGAATTAAAGAAAAAACTACAACTTCTATTTTTTGTTTACATCAACCAAATTAGATGTGGGTTGCAAATGACAAACGCATGTTTTTCTGATACTAAGAGAGGTAGGATTATTAGTCATATAGGCCTTTTTAAAATGTTTTTCCCCCCGAATGGGGGCAAATTTTAGGGGCATATTGGGGTTGTAAAAAAGTTTTTCTCCACAAAAGTGGGCCCGGTCTGAATGCATTTGGGGTTTTTAAAAGTTTACCCCCACGAATGGGGGCAAGGTCTATAGTGCAAAAGAATTATTTTTGGTGAGGGGGTTTAAAAAATTGATTTTACCTTGCGAGCTGGACACGTTCCACGTTTTTAGTGTGGACGTCTTTTCCTAGTTAGATCACAGTCTGATATAAACGTTTGCAGGGAGATTTAAAAGTGCCTTGATTAAAAAGAAAACGCAAGCTCAAGAAGGCGCGGCTTCTACGGTTTCCCTAACCAAAATTCGCCTCAAAGAGAGAGCTCGCACGCGTACGTCTAGTCCCCGAGACGGTACTGAGAATGAAGCGGTTTGTTCGAAAAAAAAAATTTTAGCCGTGGAATGTATCATACAGGCTGGGGAAACATGGGGGGAAGCAATGTTTCCCTAATCTCAAAAACCGTATGGGTACGGGAGAAAATTAGGAGTGCAAAATTCCAGATTTCAACAGGCTTCCCTTTAGTATAAGCAATTTTAATTCCCTTGATAAATTTACCGAAATTTAAATTTGTTTTTAGGGGATATTACTCGAAGAAAAAAAAACCGAAATCCAGGTAAAAGCATACTGCTAAAACTCTTGCATGAAAAGTACTTTTTTAAAGTGGAAAACGATTCCTGCAGAACTCTCCCCTCAAGACATAAAATATGTTTAAAGGATAAGAGACGATGTTGGTGACAAAAAGCGTGGTCATTGAACGGCACAAGGGTGCGCAAATATAAAAACTTATATAAAAAAATCTTTTTAAAAAAAAAAAAAGCGGATAGGTGTTAGGGTAGATCTGGTTGAGCTTTTCAAAAAGAATTCATGCCATTTTTTTTCAGGGGCAATAGTTTCATAGTAAAAAATTGGGAAACGCAATAAAGGTAGTGTTCTGACCATTTTAAGCTGCAAAAATTTTTGGTCGAGTTTTATTGTCCTACAGACGTAACAATGATCTCAATACCAATTGTACATCTTGCGAAGAACAATAATAATTGTTCTATATATTTTTTTCACAGAACCCTGCCAGTTAAAGAACAGTTTAGAAGTTTTTTGATAGTAAAGAACGCATTTCCCGTATAGATACGGGAAAAGTCAAGGAAGCAAAGTTGTAGTGCTCCAAAAATCCTGCCTAATACGCGTTCCAAATCCGCTCTTTTATCCCGTATTTAGACCGCCAAATGCCTAAAGCTGTTTTGTGCACGGCAACTGTGTGCAACGTGCACACCGTAGCCCATAGTCGGTCAGCCCCGGTCCGAAATTTTGCTCACCGGTATCAAATTAGGGCGAGAATGCTAAGAGTGTTTTTTGAGAAGGTATAAATGCCTAGAGTTAGAAAACATGTGATAGCATTGTGGGGGTGGCAGCTTTATATGAGTTATCTCCCTTTTTCCAAAATGGAAATTTTCAACTTTTCAACTTCAACTCAAATTTTCATTTTTCTTTTTCAACAGCTTTTGCATAGAGTGCTTGATCCATGACTACGACAATTGTGTCCAGAGATAGTTCTTTTCTGATTAGATCCGACTGTTTGATAATTTCATAAACTGTAGTCAACGCTGTAGCTGGTGCATTGATGGTGGGCAGATACCCAACAACATCTTCTGAGATTGATTCTTGGTCCCTTGTTTTGATATTAAACCCAGTCCAACTTGGGATTGTCTGACAGTCGGATTTTGTTTGTCTTGCAAGGACCAGACCAGATTCTTGTTACCGGCGACCTGAGCAGACTCTTGTGCTTCTAGGATGTGGCTCTCGTTGGTTGGTAGAGGCTGTGGACCTACACGTGCACAGGCTAAATAGACTTCAAGCTCTTCGTGTTTCAATGTTGACTGATCTTTGTTTCAGTTTGTCCAATGCGTGGAAGTTCAGGCCTGGGTGGATAAGGTCCATAGAACTTAGTCTGGACCGCTATTCCGTTGACTCGATGTGATGTACCTTTTCCAGTAAGTGTCTCCTCCAGTCTGTCTATATTATCCCATGCAAGATTTGTGAAGACATGGGGCTTGATGGAGAGTGGTAAACAGCTCTCTGGTTGAAGCCCATTGCCAACTTCTGCAGACACAGAGCGGTATCATTCTCTTCCAGCTGGTCATAAGACACCCCATGTCCAAACTTATTCAGTATCCGAATGACCTCAGTGTTTCCAGTGAGTGCTTTTACCGATAAGAAAGCAGGAAATGTTTTGGTGGTTTATACTGCCCACGTGTAACAGCGTATATCATGTCCTGGCTAAATGACTCGACAAGAATAGCAGTCCTTTGGGATTTATTCGTAGTACTAGTTGTATCTCCAGTGAGGAGCCCGACCAGAAATCGCTGTAACTCATTGGTATGGCGATATGAGTAGCTACATCAGACGGATGATATGGCCACGGGGTGAAAATCATGTCCTTCTTGATGGCCGTTCGGATATGTGACGAAGTTTGATCTATGATCTTGTTGATATCTGTAGACTTTGCCTTCCAAAGCTTGAGCTCCTATGTAGATTTTGATTTTCCAAGACAACATCCTTTAATGAGACACAGCATGGAACCATCAACAACTTTCCCTTGTCGTCGGAAAATATTTCTACTGCACCTCCAAGCTCGGATTTCAGTCTTCTGTGCATATTCTTCTTTGTTGAATCCTTCAGAAGATTAACTCCACCAGACAACATTAATGATTCCAATTTTGTGGTCAAGGAGGTGAGTGGTATAATCCTCTTGTTGGGATAATATCTTCTCTGATGTATTCGAAAAGTTCTTGGTAAGCTTCTCCTTCAACCTTGTGATACAGTATAAATTCATCTGTTACTTTCTCTTCTTCATTCTCATTGCTGTCCTCTTTGTTCCTAGTGTAATTCCTATAGCATGAAGCGTGGTAGTGTGCCTCTGCGGCAACAATGTCTCTACTGGTTAGTGCTATCATCCTGCCGTCTGCATTTCTGACGGCACTCTCTCTTAGTGTTTGATCTACTCTCAGTTGTGAAGCTAGCGTAAGTGTTTCACGTGTATTGGAGTGCTTTTTGAACTTGACCTTGCTACAGAATACGCAGATCGGAGCATAAACTCTTGATTCATGTGTTGATGTTCTGGAAGACTTTTTTGGAGGACAGTCACTACTACCAGATAGATCACTACTACATTCACCTGCTTCACTTTTCAGAGTTTCCAAGTCTCTTTTCATGGTGAACATGCTTCTACATTTTCGATGATAGAATATAATTGGAACTTCTTTGTCCTGAAGCGTTTTTGAAACGTCTAGTATGGGGACATGGTTCCTGACTTTGGCGACTTCAAGTAAGGTTAACCAGGAGGCATGGCTTTGAGGACTGACAAAATGTTCATCTCCGTCGGATACTGCCTGGTGTATGATGCACAGTTTCTTGGCGGGTGCCTGTGGCGTTTCCATGTTAACGGACATTCCAGGCCTCCTACGTTGAAGTTCCACAGCTACCACGACACCGGATTCTGGTCCCGGATTCTTCTCTACATCACCAGCCTTCAACAATAGCTTCGAGAAGTAGTCGGCTGCTACTCTACCTCTCCACTCCAAAAACCCGACTTTCTCTGAACGCACGACCTGCGGGCCGGCTGGTCTTCCGGCAGTGGTGGTCTCCTCGAGGGTCTCCAACGTCGCCAGTCGATCGTCCGGTCCGTCTCTCGCCGATGAGATACGACACCTGAAAAAGAATTTTTTTTTAAATTATATGTATGTATATTTATATAATTATATAATATACAGTTTGGAAAAGGGGGATAACTCCCATAAAGCTGCCACTGCCACAATGCCATCACATGTTTTCTAACTCTAGGCATTTATACCTTCCCAAAAAACACTATTAGCATTCTCGCCCTAATTTGATACCGACCAACCCCCCAGGCTGATCGCCTACCACAATTTTACACACTTTATAACATAAAATGTATTACATACACACACGGGGGCTATGTAGTAGCAGTACCCGATGGATGGATTGGTTACGAGGAGGCCGACAAATATAACTCGTCACAGGCAGCCTCTGTCTCTGACTTCTTACTCCTGTCTCTTGTCTTCTACTGGAATAGTGACACTTATTTCTTACGGCGTCAGCTTCCGAACCCATCGTGGAAGACATTCCCGAGAACGATGTCCCTTGCATGTATAAAGTAATCGTCCAGACCTTCATCTTCCTAATTTATGCAACAAA
>JACEEZ010017410.1:0-2500 GCA_016584305.1 Chionoecetes opilio
TTTTTCCTTCCTTCCCCCTTCCTTCCTCCTCCTTCCTTTTTTTCCTTCCTCTTCTTTTCTCCTTCTTTCTTTCCTTTCCCTTTTTTCCTTCCCCCTTCCCTTCTCTTCCCTCCTTCTTTTCCCTTTCCCTTTCCTTTCCTTATTCCTACATACCAGGAAGATTGGCACGCGCTGTAAGTCTTTTAGGTACAGATCTCCTCTCTCTCTCTCCTTCTCTCTTCTCTCTCTCCTCTCTCTCTCTTCTCTCCTCTCTCTCTCTTCTTCTTTCTCCTCTTCTCATCTCTCTCTAATTCACTCTCCTCTATTCAATTTTCCTCTAATTTTCTCTTTTCTCTAATCTCTTTTCTCTCGTCTCAATCTCTTTCCTTTTCTCATTTCTCTCTTTTAAATCTCGCTCTAATCTCATTTTCAAATCTCACTCCCTCTCATACTTTCTCTCTCTTTAATTTCCCTCTTTATCAAAATCTACCGCTCTAAGGTCATCTCTCTCTCTCATCTCTTTCTCGATCCTTTCACCTCCCTTTTAAATACTCACCCCCACCACCCTTAACCAAACCCACACCACCATCATCAACACCACCACCACCACCACCAACAACAACAACAACAACAAACAACACCACCACACCACCACCCCCATCACCACCACCACCAAACCACAACCCAACCACACCACACCACCACCCACCACCACCTCCCCACCACCACCACCACCACAACCACCACCTCATCACCACCACCACCACCACCCCCTCACCCCCCCAACCACCACCACCACCCACCACAACCACACCACAACCCCCACCCCAAAAACCACCCCCACCACCACCAACCACCACCACCACCACACACCACCACCCAAACCACCACAAAACCCAAACCCACACCATCCACCACCACCACAACCATCACCACCACCACCACCATCACCACCACCACCACCACCACAACAACCAACCACACCATCTCCTTTTTGACCTCAGACAATGACACTAAATTATCTCCCGCTCATAACTGGCTGAGAGGGAACAAGCAGCCTCTCTCCCAGCCAATCAGCGCCCGCCTCCCCGCCCGGCCACCGAGGGCACGCAACCTGATTGGACCACATTCCTATGACGTCATCAGGAATTTCCTCTGCGTTTTTTTATGTCTTTGTTTCTTGTTCTAGGAATTTTTCAAGCCCGTTATATTTTTTTGGTCACTTTTTGGCATTTATTTATTTTTTCATTTAGTATTTCCATCTTTTTACATTTTTTTGTTTCTTGTAGGAGTTTTTTTCAAGTCTGTTATAATTTTTTGGTCATTTTTCTGCATTCATTTCTTTTATTTATTATTTTCATTTCTGTCTCTTTCTCTCTCTTGTATCTCACTCTGTTTTTTTCTCTTTTTTTTCTCGCTCTCTCTCTTTCTTTCTTTTTCTTCCTTTCTTCCTTTTTTTATATCTTCACTCCTTTTTATTGTCTGAAAATATTCCCTCCTCCTCCACCCTTTCTCCTCACCTCCTCCTCCCTCCCCCCCTCCTCCCTCCTCCCTCCTCCACCTCCTCAATAATGTTTAAAACTAAACGGTCAACTTTGCATCACTGATCTCCGTAAAAATTTTTTCCCAATGTGAGAGTCGTGATCGATGGGAACAAGTTACCAGCAAATTTTTTCGAAGCCAGCACAATAACTACATTAAAAACAGGCTTGACGCGCATTGTAAAGTAAATGGGTATTGATAGTGCCCTGCGAATTCATATTTAGTCCCCCGGATCGATTAGTTGTAGTGGTAGTGGTAGTTGTAGTTAGTATATTTCATACCTTATCATTCTGCACTACGAAACTTCCATGTTCCTATTTTCTTTAGGGACATGTTTCATTTTCCAACTGTTTTCTTACAAGTAGTTGATAGTTAGCAGTATGTAGTTCAGCAGATACCCTCGTCATGGACCAATAGGTCTCCTGGTGTCTGTTATTCCTATGTAATCCTATGTAATCCTCCTCCTCCTCTTCTTCCTTCTCCTCCTCCTCTTACCATGACTTAAATCCTTCAAACTTTTTCATATACTGGTTAGAAAAATCCCTTTATTACCTCAAAAATAACTTATTCACTCATTCAGTAACTCAATCAGTCACTCAATTACTCACTCACTCACACATTAACTCTTCATTCATTCACTCACCCACACACTCACTCACACATTAACTCCCCTTCATTCACTCACTCACTCACTCACTCACACATTAACTCCTTCATTCACTCACTCACTCACTCACTCACACATTAACTCCTTCATTCATTTCACTCACACACTCACTCACACATTAACTCCTTCATTCACTCACTCACTCAACAAAACTCCTTAATTCACTTTATCACCCACCACTCACTCACCAACTCTTAACTCCCATTTATTCCCCTACTCCTTTATTTACACCATTAAACTCCTTCACCCTTAAATCCTCTCATTTACTCACTCCCCACATTAACTCCCATTAACTCCACTCATTTACTCCAC
>JACEEZ010017410.1:7500-17500 GCA_016584305.1 Chionoecetes opilio
CACCACTACTCCAACCACCACCACTACCACTACCCCAACCACCACCTCCACCACCACCACTACCACTGTTCCAACCACAACCACCACCACCACCACCACGACCACAACGTCACCACATAAACCAGACGAGGACGACATCAGTACGACCCTCGGCACCAACAACCGACCTTTAGGCACGACCACAACACCACCACCACCACGACAGGCTACAAAGTCGTCCCTATCTCCCCACCACGACCACCACGACCCCCACGACCCTCAACACAAACCAGACATCAACGACACGCCACCAGACCCCACCACCTCACAGATGGACGACCACACTACCACGCAATCACCACAGACAACTGATAACGACCCTACAGAAACACAGACTCTACCAGAAGAAACTACAGAAGCAAGAACAGAAATCGAAACTACAACATAATTTTCGGGAGATTTGGAAGAAAAAATCGAGTCTGCCACAGAAATACAAGACACAGTAAACAGAGTCACCACAGAGTATGAGGGGATGAACCAGGTAGCCACAGAAGTCATTAGTAGCCACATAATGCAAGAGACAGAGACAACAGAGCCTTCTACAGAGATTAGCATAGAGTTAGTCACAGAAATCAGCCAGGAGGTTGAGTTGGGGACAGAGAGTGCGGTTACAGATACAGAAACAGCCACAGAGTTTATGTTAGAGACCATTCCAACTAACCAAAGTCCAGAGGGTGATATAGAGAGACTTGCTACCACAGAGGATGCCACAGAAACTCCCACAGAATCCCCACAGCAGGACACAGAAGGAGGAAAGAACACTAAAATAAAGAACACAGAAGATAATACAAATATAAGAGAGGGAGACACAACGATAACTCCAACAGAAGTAACAGAAACAAGAACAGAAATCACAACGGGTCAACAGATAACAGAAGCAATGGAGAAAATAAAACCAGAGAAAGACACGACAATAACTCCAACAGAAGGAATAGTAACAGGAACAGAAACCACAACGGGTGCACAGGTAACAGAAGACCCAACAGAGAGCACAAAACCAGAGACCAAAGATGATGTATACGAGTACATAACAAGTATAAGACAAGACACCACAACAGACAGACCAGAAACCAGACCAGATACTACAACAGACCAACAGACAACAGAGGAGCAATCCAGGAAACAAGAACAGCAACAGACCAACAGACAACAGAGGAACCAATCCAAACAACAACAACAACAGGGTCAAAAGGAAGAATAGAACCCCTAGAAAACTCAACAGAAACAGAACCTGAAATAACGGAGAACGAAACAGTACCAACAATAGAAGGCACAGAGAACAGAGGAGGCACAGAAGACATAGACGTGACAACAGAGACATGGGTGGAGGGAGCAGAGACACACACACCGGTCAATAGAGTAACGGGTGAAGGAGGGGAAGGTCAACATCAGGAGGGCATGAAGGAGGGCGACTTAGGGGTATTTAACGGAGGGGAAGACGTCACCAGTACCTCTTCCCTTCCCCTGCCCACCCCTGAAGACCAAGACCCTCACCCGGATCCCGCAAGCACGACCCTTAGTGATGAAGGTGACGGCTTGGAAATAATCACTCTGCCCTTAGAAAAACAGGCTGGTGATGCGTCTGGCGTTACTACCACTGCCACGAC
Source organism: Chionoecetes opilio (assembly GCA_016584305.1). NCBI lineage: Eukaryota > Metazoa > Arthropoda > Malacostraca > Decapoda > Majidae > Chionoecetes > Chionoecetes opilio. Next base: position 9,147 of record JACEEZ010017410.1, read on the forward strand.
CACTACTACTACTACTACTACTATGCTGCTGCTACTGCTGCTACTACTGCTGCAGCTACTACTACTACTGCTACTACTGCTGCTGCTACTACTACTACTACTACTACTGCTGCTACTACTGCTACTACTGGTGCTGCTACTACTTCTACTACTACTACTGCTGCTACTACTACTGCTGCTACTACTACTACAAATGCTACTACTACTACAAATGCTACTACTACTACAAATGCTGCTACTAGTACTGCTGCTACTACTACTAGAAATGCTGCTGCTGCTACTACTACTATACTGCTGCTGCTACTACTGCTGCTGCTACTACTACTGCTGCTACTATACTACAAATGCTGCTACTAGTACTGCTGCTACTACTACTACAAATGCTCCTACTACTACTACTGCTGCTGCTACTACTACTGCTTCTGCAACTATTACTACAACAACACGACAGCCAGAAACGAAAGAGGAACACGAGATTACTTCTAATAACGACACACCAGCTGCCATTACTCCTCCTACTACCACTACTACAACCACTACTACCACTACTGTCCCCACCACAACCACCACCACCAAAACAAAAGGCCAGCCAGTAGATTTCTTCGCTAGTATAATCGATGCCCTCACAGCTGCCCTTGAAGACGACTTGGAGGCTAAATACGACGACGAAGCAGATGTAACTCTGGAAGCGAAAGAGGAGAAGACTGAAGTGTACGAGGCGGTGTCTAACGTCATGTACTACCCCAAGAAGAGACTGACGCAGGCTATGCAGAAGGAGACACAAGAGGAGGAAGAAGAGTTGCAGAAGGAGGCAAGAATCGAAACCAAGACTCAAACACAGACTCAAGGTGACATGGAAGTGGAGGAGGAGGAGGCGAAAAAGGAGGCAAAAACCGAAACCAAGACCCAAACACAGACTCAAAAGGACATGGAAGTGGAAGAAACGACACTATACGAATCAATAGTAAACGAAAAAGACTTGAACAACCCCGAAACACAGACTCAAAAGGACTTGGAAGTGGAAGCAACGACGACATACAATCAACAGTAAACGAGAATGACCAAAACATTACCCAGGACGACGAATTTAAGGGTTATGATTATTACGAAGACCTTGTGGATTCCTTAGTGGCACAGGAGCAGCCTTACCCCCAGAACCCCACCACCACGCCCCCCACCACCACGCCCCCCACCACCACACCCCCCACCACACCACCCCCACCAACCGGTTTGTTTACCCCGGCCTAGAACTAACTTTTGACCGAGACGAAGCGACGCAGCGCACCAAGCAAGGTCACGAGGACGAAGAACAAACAGGTGATGAAGAGGAACCAAGGGATAAACCAGAAGTCGATGCAGACACAACCCCTACTACCATCACCACCACCTTCGCCACGACTATCGATACGGCCACTGACACGACTCCTGCACTTCTCTACAGCGTGAACGACCTAAAAGTGCCTCTGGTCGTCCTACGTAACCAGGAGATGCTGACCGACCTGCTAACTGGACAGAGAGACGGTGGGGTCGTGGGTGAGGATGCGCATGTGGTTATCAAAGAGCAAGGCAGCAAGGTAGCCATAAACGCACCTTTGAAGGACACCATCACCACCACTACCACCTCTACCACACAGGACTACCACGACACCACTGTCCAGCCTGACTCCACCACCATCACCACCATCGACGACTCAACACCGGTGGACCAAGAACGACCACCTGAGGCCTCTAACCACAAGACAAGACACGACCTTCCATCACAGGAGGAGGAGGATGTCATGCACGATTCGGATATAGCGGAACGACCGTACAGCGACCAGGATTACACCACTAAGAGCATCTGGTGGTACTTGTTGCCCACGAACAGTCCCCTTAGCGAGACCGGTCACGAGGACACGCCCAAAGACCAGCCCTCAAGCAAGACCGAGGTACCGGGAGCAGGACAAACGGACCGTACCACTGCCGAGACTGATGACATGTTTACCACAACAACCACAACCTCCCCTGATGAAGACCCAACCACCACTACCACATTCACCACACCCACCACCACCACCACCACTACAGAATCCGAGATGGCCACTATCCTCATCCCGTTTTCCTTCGTTAAATACCTCGGTCAGCACTCCAAAGCGCGACCGTCCTCAGTGGAAGACAGTGCTAAGGTAGAGACTGGCTTGAATGACAACACGGCACAGAAACCCATCGAAAAAAGCGACGTACATTGAACCCCATATTGCACACACTGATGATACTGCAACGTATAACGAAGAAACAGCGGCTAATGGTGATACAGCAGCATATAACGAAGGTGGATCATCGGATAGCAAATATGAGACGACTTACGACAAGCAGGATACTGAAAATGATAGCGAAGTCCCGTATTACGATAAAGCCGCCCCTGATGAGCCTATAGCGGCGTATTACAAAGACAAGACAGAATATGAAGACAAGATCGCATACAGTGAAGAAAAAACTACTTATAAAGACGACAAGACCGAGTATGAAGAAATTATCGACTACAGTGCAGAAAAAACGACTTTTAACGAAGACGAGGCAGCATATAACGAAGATCAGACCGAGTATGAAGACAGGATCGCCTATAGTGAAGAAAAAACGCCTTATAAAGAAGACAGCATCGCGCACGGAGAGGAAGCAGCCGAGCACAGCCAAGGTGACTCGCCGCATGACCAATACCAAGTCACGTACACCGGACAGGAAAAAGTAGATGATGGGGGAACAGTTTCAGCTCACGTTAACATAAACCATGAAGAAATCGCGGATTCCTTTGAGATAAATCCAGATGATAGCGGAGGTAATGCGGATTTTAGTGAAACAGTCCCGGATAACGAAGGAACGTGGATTTAAGTAAAACAGTTCCGGATTACAGCGAAGGGAACGTGGATTTAAGTGAAACAGTTCCGGATTACAGCAAAGGAAACACAGACTTCAGTGAAACAGCTCCGGATTACAGCGAAGGAAACGTGGATTTAAGTGAAACAGTCCCGGATTACAGCGAAGGAAACGTCGATTTTAGTGAAACAGTCCCGGATTACAGCGAAGGAAACGTCGATTTTAGTGAAACAGTCCCGGATTACGAAGGAAACGCGGACCTCAGTGAAACAGTTCCGGATTACAGCGAAGGAAACGTCGATTTTAGTGAAACAGTCCCGGATTACGAAGGAAACGCGGACTTCAGTGAAACAGTTCCGGATTACAGCGAAGGAAACACAGACTTCAGTGAAACAGTTTCGGATTACAGCGAAGGAAACCCAGATTACAGCAAGAGGGTCGTGGATTACAGCGACAGGAACACAGATTTCAGCGCAAGCATCCCGGACAAGAGTGAAACGGGAGAGGCTGTGGAAGAAGGAGGAGGAGGAGGAGGAGGAGGAGAAACTGAAGAAACGGGAGCAGGAGAATTAACAGTTGGAGGAGGAGGAGTGGGTGGTATTCATAGCAGGAAGGAGGACTCTGCTCCCAACCACTACCCCGACAGTCCGTTTTACATTAACCTCCCGGGCACACCCAACGCCGTGCCCGTTTTCCTCACTTACGAACCGGTGCAAGTCAACTACGTGCCAAGGGTCCAGGCAGGGGGAGGAGGAGGAGGGGGACAGGAGGAGAAGATGCAGGAGGAGGAGGAGGAGGCCGTGTCAGAAGCAGTTGGAGCAATAGGTTTGGTAGGAGAACGAGTTTTTGAGAATGATCAAATAATTTCTCAGAAAGAATCTCGTCCAACCGGGCCGGAAGAGATTAAGAAGGGAGAGAAGGAGGAGGAGGCGAAGGCGGAAGCATTGATGAGGAAGGAGGAAGAAGAGGCAGAAGCATTGATTAAGGAGGCGGAGGAGGAGGTGGAAGCATTGATGAAGAAGGAAGAGGAAGAGGAAGAGGAAGGGAAGCCAAGTCGTGAAGTGGACACCGGCGATTCCTCCTCCTTCACTAACACCTTAATGAACGGCATCTATCGCATCCTGGATCAGGCCTCTGCTGCTGTCAACGAGTACACTAACCCCAACTACCACCCCCACCACAGCCCCCACCACCGGCCCAGCCCCCACCACAACCACCACCGGGGGGAGACAGCAGTGGAAGGCAACAGAGCTGAAGGAGAAGCTACAGGTCATAAAACACAGACTGGAGGAGGAGAAGCTAAAGGAAACGGAGGAGGTAAGAGACAAAGAGAGGCTGGCAGGGCATAAGGAACATAAGGACGCCTCTCTCTCTCCCTCCTTCTCCCCGTCGCCTCCAGTACCAGATCCTTTCTTCCTGATGGAGGCACCCAAGCTTAGCACTCCCTCTGTCCCGCCCACTAACCCTCCCATGGGCTCAGACAAGGGCGAGCCAGAAGACTACTCTGTACAAGTCACCAGTAAGTTTGACATTGATGGGGCGGAGTGGAGGCGGACAGAGGATGAGTCTAAGGGTGTGGTAGAGTACATGGGCACAGTGGAGGATGTTAGCCCATACGAGGGTCTCTGACGGGTACTTTGAGGAACGCTGGAGTACTGAAGATCAAGGAGGGTGTGAGTGGTGTTACCGGGGATACTGAGGGCGTGGAGAGACTGGGGGAACTGGGGGACAGAGACACAGAAGGAGGCACAGAAGGAGGCATATATAGGGATGGTGTTAAAGGAACCACTGAGGAGGAGGAGAGTGCCACAGAGACTGATCCAGAGGTACAGTACCCCGGTGATGCCTCCTCCCTGTCCTCCCATTCCATGTCCTCCCCACCCTTCCCCTCCCCCGCCCTGCACCCCTTCGCCCCCCTCCCCACGCCCATCAAACACGACGCCTTCCAGGGCCTCAACCTTGACATGCTCAACAACCGGGTATTCCAATTCCGCACGCCACCGCCGCCCTCCAAGCCTGAAGAACACCTCAACCCTCAGTACACGCCCTTCCCCATCACCACCAACCCCCCTCGCACCACCACCACCACTACCCCCAGTTCCCTCCCCAGTATGGAGTTCTCCCCTATCCCTGAGGCGGATTTCGAGGACGCCTTCTCCCCAGCAGCTATTCCCGAAGGCGTTAACGAAGACAATGCTATCCTAGAGTCCCCCAGTCCTCCTAGGGTGATTGGAGGGGCGCCTGTCTTCCCCGGCAGCGACCACTCACTCAGGAGGGTGTCTGCCGCGCCGCTGAGGATATCTGACGAGGCGGTGGGCAGCGGGGGCCTCGCGCACGCCACCACGGAGGCACTGGTGGAGGGCGAGGCTGGAGGTCATGAGGCGGACTTCACGGCGTACAAGCAGGTATGTATGCGAGGTAAATACACACACACACACACACACACACACACACACACCACACACACACACACACACACACACACACACACATACACACACACACACGCACGCACACACACACACGGATCTCTTCCACCTAAAATACTCATAAAACAGGGCAAGTCAATTATTCTTAACCATTTCTTTTCCTCTCCTCCTCCTCCTCCTCCTCCTCCTCCTCCTCCTCCTCCTCTTCTCTCTCCTCCTCCTCTTCTCTCTCCTCCTCCACCTCCACCTCCTCCTCCTCCTCCTCCTCCTCCTCCTCCTCCTCCTCCTCCTTCACTCCTGCACCTTCCTTCCTCCCTCCCTCAGGTGTGGTCCTTCCCACAATCACGTGAGGAGACTCCCTGGATGCCGGAAAGGATAAACACACACAAAGAAGAGGTGAAGTTGACGAAGGAGACGCAGGAGGAGGCGGCGAAGGAGGCGGCGAAGGAGGAGTACCTAGCCTCACCCGCCCCCAGGGACTACTTCGCCCCCCGTGTCTATACCGCCTTCTATTCCCCCCGTGAAATCCCCGGCCTGGACCCCTCCCTCTTCGGCTACAGACAGGTAAGTGCTAAGTAGAGTACCCTTATATAGAGACCCTAGAGACCCTGTTTATCAAGAGACCCTAGTGCTAAGTAGTGTCACAAGCTACAGGTAACTAACGAGCAGTAATGATAAGTTTGCAATCAAAGAATCACAAGCAAACGAGCTCCACACAAAAACAAAATAAACTCTTTGGTCCCTCTTCGGCTACAGACAGGTAAGTATTGCCAAGACCAAGCGATATAGGTTGTATATACCTCTATCTCTTGGTCTTGGGTATTGTCACAACCCACAGTAACTAGTAAGGGGTAATGACAAGTTTGCAATACAGTAAACCCTCTCTAAATCGAACCCGTATAATTCAAACTTCGGATAATTTGAAAAATATGCAAATTTTGCAAGGGGTATGCCTTGATTTTTTTTTTTTTTAATCACGTTCTTTTCAATAAATAAAAAAACTATGGCAGATAAGTAAGAGAAGTATATGGCTATGGGTGTTGAAAGTCCCACAGGATTGCTATAGTATTCCTAGGTTTTTATAAGTCCTTTGACAATCGCATGGGTGGCTCAAATAGGGATTAATAATACTAATACTAATACTGAAAATACTAATACTGATCATTGTATTGAAGTAATGATTAATCTAGCAATGCCTATCATATTCTTATGTCTTGTACTAAGTTTTGTCTAATTTGTGGTTTTTAAGGAATATCTGGAAGTATCATGTCATTGTGAATTGGCGGAAATAGGGACTCTAATCATTGTAACTGAAAACTGACTCCAGATTCGTGTTCAGCTTGCCTGATAACTGCTAGGAACAAATTTTCAAGCAAATTTATTTTTCAAAAAATATTGAAAATTTTGCAAGGGGTATGCCTTGATTTTTTTTTAAATCATGTTTTTTTCAATAACTAAAAAACTATGGCAGATAAATAAGTAAGATAAATATATATGGCTATGGGTGTTGAAAGGCCCACAGGATTGCTATAGTATTCCTAGGTTTTTATAAGTGCTTTGACAATCGCATGGGTGGCTTGAGGTAGAAACGAAAAAAGAAAAAAGTGGTTCATAACTGTGTACTTTAGCGATCTGCCTTAGGGGATTTGAGTGACCCTGAAGTAGGTGGAACCTTGATGATGATGATGATGATGATGATGATGATGTACGAGAGAGGACCCAGGAAGTGAGGGTATAGAGAAGCACTTTGATGATGAAGATAATAATAATGATGGTGATAACGAGAGAGGACCCAGAAAGTAAGGGTATAGAGAAGCACTTTGATGATGATTATGATGATGAAGATGATGATGATGATGATGATGATGATGACCCAGGAAGTGCAGGTACAGCGAAGCACACGTGGGAGGCAATCCAAAAAGAATACATGAGGTGAACTAAGCTGGTTTTGGGTCTGCTGCACTCATGAAAACAGGTTGCTAGGAACTAGGTGAAGCGTATTAAAAGACTCTGAAGTAAGAGAGAGAGAGAGAGAGCTATTACGAGTTAGGACGTAAATAAAAATAGAGTAAAAAGCGGCCAGGCATGTGATGAAATATTGCATTAGAACCTGAATTTTTAATAGACCGGACTAGAAAGAAAAAGAAATTGAAGCCTAACTGTATACGGTACTAGGATTAACAGCCTTGTGTGTGTGTGTCTGTGTGTGTGTGGGTGTGACCTGCCTTTCAAATGTATAATGATGATGATGATGATGATGGATCCCTCTCTTGTCACAGATGCCACAGGAAGAAATAATCGCGCAAAAGATTGAACAGGACAACATAATGATGGCGACACTTCCATCTTCACATCCACTGGGGCCAGAATTCCACGAGTAAGTTCTCTCTCTCTCTCTCTCTCTCTCTCTCTCTCTCTCTCTCTCTCTCTCTCTCTCTCTCTCTCTCTCTCTCTCTCTCTCTCTCTCTCTCTCTCTCTCTCTCTCAATGATGTTATACGTTTTTTGCTATCATTTTGTCGCTCCAAGTGTGGCTGAACGACACGCACGAGAAGAAGAGGAAGAGGAGGAGGAGGTGGTGGAAAAACGGGGTGTGGAAGAGGTGGAGGGAGGAAGGTAAAGGGATAGGAAGTGAGGGAGGAAGGGGGGGATGTGGGGAGAGGTGGACAGCTGACGCAAGTGGAAGGTGAGTGAACTTGCTTACTTGTCCTAACTATTGTTTGTTTCTTCCTCCAACTCCTCCTCCTCCTCCTCCTTCATAACACGTAGAAACCATAGTTTAACACACATAGGAATTATAGTTTAACCCGTAGATACTATAGTTTAACACGTAGAAACTATAGTTTAACATGTACAACTATACATTAACACGTTAACACGTACGACATATAGTTTAACACGTAGTAACTATAGTTATATACACGTATATAACTATAACGGGGAGGCGGTAGCGGAGCGGTTAGAGTCTCCGACTGGCGTTCTCGATGACCCGAGTTCGATACCCGAAGAAACCCAAAACCTTTCTGCACCGTCGAGTGGCCTAAGAACACCCACATGCCCTGCCTATCAAAAAA
>JACEEZ010017410.1:22500-25000 GCA_016584305.1 Chionoecetes opilio
TTTTTCTTCTACTCTCTCTCTCTCTCTCTCTCTCTCTCTCTCTCTCTCTCTCTCTCTCTCTCTCTCTCTCTCTCTCTCTCTCTCTCTTGTAAATAAGATAACTAGAGCAATTACTACGTTTTCCTTTGTAATTTTTTTAAGCTTTCGTGTAGCTATAATATAGGGGTCAGACCTGAATTTACTGGACCATGTTAATATAGTGGATGCAGAGACGTTCGTGTGCTCTCTGACAAAGAAAGAAAGAGAAAGAATGAAAGAAAACCATCTATTACAACAGGTCAGGAAATTACGTTCTTAAATATACACAGAGAGAAAATGCAAAGTCAAATGAGGAAAGTCACGACACGACAAGAGAAGATGACAGTGTTTGCCTGACCAGCCATTACGGCCTGGACTGTGCAAAAAAACAAAAACAAAAAAAAGTTGGTTGGTCGAAAAAATAAAAGTCGTTGGCTTGGAATGGTAATGTAGTCATGAGCCATTACGTGTGTGTGTGTGTGTGTGTGTGTGTGTGTGTGTCCCTTTGGTTAATGGTCCGAGGCAAGGAAGGAAGGGAGGAGGGATGTAGAGACGACTATTTTATTTTTACGAGCAAAGAAAACCCCATTGCCTTTGCCCCCCCCCCCTCCTCTCTCTCTCTCTCTCTCTCTCTCTCTCTCTCTCTCTCTCTCTCTCTCTCTCTCTCTCCTCTCTCTCTCTCTCTCTCTCATACCACCCCCTCCCCCCACAGAGCGGCTCGCGGCCTCATGTCATCTTCGCCAAATCGGAGGTTCGAGTGACAGTCTATGATGACGGGGATGACCTGAAAGACACGCCAACGGGATTCACCGCAGACGTGGAAGGTAACTCTCTCTCTCTCTCTCTCTCTCTCTCTCTCTCTCTTCTCCTCTCTCTCTCTCTCCTCTCTCTCTCTCTCCTCACTCTCTCTCTCTCCTCTCTCTCTCTCTCCTCTCTCTCTCTCCTCCTCTCTCCTTTCTCTTCTTCTCTCTTTCCTCTCTCTCTCTTCTCTCCCAATATATCTGCCTCTCAATTGTCCATATTTGTCTTTCGGATTTTTGTCTTTTTCCTTTTCTTTTCCCTCTATACAATTCTCTCTCTCTCTGTCTCTCTCTCTCTCTCTCTCTCTCTCTCTCTCTCTCTCTCTCTCTCTCTCTCTCTCTCTCTCTCCTCTCTCTCTGCCTCTCAACTATCCATATTTGCCTTTCAGTTTCTTTTCCTTGTTTTTTTCTTATATTTTTCTTCTATTTTCCCCTATACAACTCTTCCTCAACTGGCCGTACCTATTTATTTGCCTTTATTCATCTCATTTTTCCTCTCCCTTTTTATCTTGTTGCACTGCCCGGCTATTTCATCTTTGTCTATTTCAGTGGCTTTGTGTATATTGTGTTATCAGTGATGCTTCGGTGTGTTTAGGATGAATACACGAGCCTCACAATGCTGCTTTATGTACATACGTATTAGCTTGTTTATGTGTGTATCAGCGTGTCTAGGAGTATGTGTGTATGCATAGCACTGTATGGTGAACGCATTGTAGCTCCTGTGTTGTCTTACTTAATGCATTCCAAGTAGGTCTTTAGCAAAAAAGCATTTGAGCATAATAATAACCATAAAGAAACAAGAGGAGGATGGAGTAGGAGCCGACCCTAGGAGCCGGACACATTTTCTATCTGTCCAGTATGATGCAATACTCTTAATGTCCACGTGATTCAAAAGTCAGCCAGGGTTTGTCTTTCTATCTACCTCTCATGTTTACTTCAATTTTTCTACCCTTGTATCTATTATATTCAAAAGATGTAAGACTTCTTTTAATATTTACAAGAACTACCACGTGTAGGTCTCGCGGCCTCTTGTAGCTTCCTTATTTTCTTATGTTCTTATGTTCTTATGACCCCCCTTTTCTTTATTCTCTTACTGTCTTCTTTATAAGGACTGGCAACTAAGCGGACTTTTTATTACCTCTTTTTTTTTATCCTTGGTCAGTCCTTTGTGATGTAGTAAATAAGAAAAAAATACGAAAAGTACTAAATATCTATGCATGAATAACGTGATGGTGATTGGTGAGTGTGTGCGAGCAAGAGTTATGGGAGCTGTAAGGTTAGACAGGTGTTACTTCAGGAAAACGATGACAAATGATACACCAACACGCACACACCTAACCAAACTTTCCCCCCTCCTCCTCCCCTCCTACATCCCCCTTCCTTCCTCTCACCTGCACTCACACACACTCAATTTCTCACTCCCTCCCACACTTCCCCCCCTCCTCCTCCCTTCATCTCACTCACACCCACACACCCTCACTCACTCACTCTCTATCTCTATGTTCCCTGCAGTGATTGACCTGTTCAACGAGGGAGACTACAATACGTTCATGAAGTCCAAGAACCATCCACATATTCGTCGTCTGCTGCTGGGATGATAAGAGAAAACGAGGATTTGTGTTCCCCATTTTCTTTTACGACATTTCCAACACTGTTCTCTGTAGATTCAGTGCTGGGATTGT
>JACEEZ010017410.1:30000-40000 GCA_016584305.1 Chionoecetes opilio
TACAGCGGATTTAGGGCACGTTTAGAGTGGGTTTACAGCGGGTTTAGGGCACCTTTAGGGCGGGTTTAGGGCAGGTTTAGGGCACGTTTAGAGCGGGTTTACAGCGGGTTTAGGGCACGTTTAGAGCGGGTTTACAGCGGGTTTAGGGCACGTTTAGGCGGGTTTAAGGGGTTTAGGGCATGTTTAGAGCGGGTTTACAGCGAGGTTTAGGGCACGTTTTAGGCGGGTTTACAGCGGGTTTAGGGCACGTTTAGAGCGGGTTTACAGCGGGTTTAGGGCACGTTTAGGGCGGGTTTACAGCGGGTTTAGGGCACGTTTAGAGCGGGTTTACAGCGGGTTTAGGGCACGTTTAGAGCGAGTTTACAGCGGGTTTAGGGCACGCTTAGAGCGGGTTTACAGCGGGTTTAGGGCACGTTTAGAGCGGGTTTACAGCGGGTTTGGGCACGTTTAGAGCGGGTTTACAGGGGGTTTTTGGGGCACGTTTAGAGTGGGTTTACAGCGGGTTTAGGGCACTTTTTTAAGCGGGTTTACAGCGGGTTTAGGGCACGTTTAGAGCGGGTTTACAGCGAGTTTAGGGCACGTTTAGAGTGGGTTTACAGCGGGTTTAGGGCACGTTTAGAGTGGGTTTACAGCGGGTTTAGGGCACGTTTAAAGCGGGTTTACAGCGGGTTTAGGGCACGTTTAGAGCGGGTTTACAGCGAGTTTAGGGCACGTTTAGAGTGGGTTTACAGCGGGTTTAGGGCGGGTTTAGGGCACGTTTAAAGCGGGTTTAGAGCAGGTTTAGGGCGCGTTTAGGGCGGGCTTACAGCGGATTTAGGGCACGCTTAGAGTGGGTTTACAGCGGGTTTAGGGCACCTTTAGGGCGGGTTTAGGGCGGGTTTAGGGCGGGTTTAAGGTGGGAATAAAGCGGGTATAAAGCGGGTTTAGGGCGGGTTTAGGGCGGGTTTAGAGCAGGTTTAGGGCGCGTTTAGGGCGGGTTTAGGGCGGGTTTAGGGCACGTTTAGGGCGTGTTTAGAGCACGTTTAGGGCGGGTTTAGAGCGGGTATAAAGTGGGTTTAGGGAACGTTCACAGCGGGTTTAGGGCACGTTTAGGGCATGTTTAAGGCGGGTTTAAGCGGGTTTAGGGCACGTTTAGAGCGGGTTTACAGCAGTTTGGGGCCCGGGTTTAGAGCGGTTTAAACAGTGGGTTAGGGCACGTTTAGAGCGGGTTTAAGGGAGTTTAGGGCATGTTTAAGGCGGGTTTAAAGCGGGTTTAGGGCACGTTTAGAGCGGGTTTACAGCGGGTTTAGGGCACGTTTAGAGCGGGTTTACAGCGGGTTTAGGGCACGTTTAGAGCGGGTTTACAGCGAGTTTAGGGCACGTTTAGAGCGGGTTTACAGCGGGTTTAGGGCACGTTTAGAGCGGGTTTACAGCGGGTTTAGGGCACGTTTAGAGCGGGTTTACAGCAGGTTTAGGGCACGTTTAGAGCGGGTTTACAGCGGGTTTAGGGCACGTTTAGAGCGGGTTTACAGCGGGTTTAGGGCACGTTTAGAGCGGGTTTACAGCAGGTTTAGGGCACGTTTAGAGCGGGTTTACAGCGGGTTTAGGGCACGTTTAGAGCGGGTTTACAGCGGGTTTAGGGCACGTTTAGGGCGGGTTTACAGAGGGTTTAGGGCACGTTTAGGGCGGGTTTAGGGCGGGTTTACAGCAGGTTTAGGGCACGTTTAAAGCGGGTTTACAGCGGGTTTAGGGCACGTTTAGAGCGGGTTTACAGCGAGTTTAGGGCACGTTTAGAGCGGGTTTACAGCGGGTTTAGGGCACGTTTAGGGCGGGTTTACAGCGGGTTTAGGGCACGTTTAGAGCGGGTTTACAGCGAGTTTAGGGCACGTTTAGAGCGGGTTTACATCGGGTTTAGGGCACGTTTAGAGCGGATTTACAGCGAGTTTAGGGCACGTTTAGAGCGGGTTTACAGCGGGTTTAGGGCACGTTTAAGGCTGGGTATAGCATGGCGGTTCAGGGTAAGCCACTGAGCAACATCCTTCATCACCCCCCCCCCCCCACACACATAGCTCACGTGGCACAGTGGTAAAGCTCTAAGTAAGGTCTAGAATCGAGCCCCTCTTAAGTTTATAGATCCTTTCCAGTACACGTGAACAGTTACCGTCCCCCTTGAGACTGAGTCTGCGATACGTCACGTCTCAACCCTTCCCAAAGATTGGTCTAATCTAGATCAACTGACTACTTAACTGACTTCACTAATCTGCGCGTGGTTTGACCTGATGCCTGATGGTAGTCAATTTATCTAGGGTCCAATGAGCTCGAAGCCTCCTAAAGGGAAGGTAATTACTGGTGATCACGAGTCCAGCGCGTGACGAAGAACACCCAGACAGTGAGTTGCAACAAGCGACGGGCATTCCGGGTCTTTTTTTTTTGCCCTTGGCCTTCCTTTGTGATGTAAAAATGAAAAAGAAAATAAAACTTCACTCTACAAACTTTTCCTGGTTCCAACGCTATTATGCAGCCACAACACAAGCATTCCACTCCCACAACACAAGCGTCCCATGCACTCACACAACACAAGCGTCCCATGCACTCCCACAACACAAGCGTCCCATACACTCCCACAACACAAGCGTCCCATACACTCACACAACACAAGCGTCCCATGCACTCACACACCAACACAAGCGTCCCATACACTCACACACCAACACAAGCGTCCCATACACTCACACACCAACACAAGCGTCCCATACACTCACACACCAACACAAGCGTCCCATACACTCACACACCAATACAAGCGTCCCACACACTCACACACCAACACAAGCGTCCCATACACTCACACACCAACACAAAGCGTCCCATACACTCACACAACACAAGCGTCCCATACACTCACACAACCACAAGCGTCCCACACACTCACACACACCAACACAAGCGTCCCATACACTCACACAACACAAGCGTCCCATACACTCACACACCAACACAAGCGTCCCACACACTCACACAACACAAGCGTCCCATACACTCACACAAACACAAGCGTCCCATACACTCACACAACACAAGCGTCCCACACAACTCACACAACACAAGCGTCCCATACACTCACACAACACAAGCGTCCCATACACTCACACAACACAAGCGTCCCACACACTCACACAACACAAGCGTCCCATACACTCACACAACACAAGCGTCCCATACACTCACACAACACAAGCGTCCCATACACTCACACAACACAAGCGTCCCATACACTCACACAACACAAGCGTCCCATACACTCACACAATACAAGCGTCCCATACACTCACACAACACAAGCGTCCCACACACTCCCACAACACAAGCGTCCCACACACTCACACAACACAAGCGTCGTATACACTCACACAACACAAGCGTCCCATACACTCACACAACACAAGCGTCCCATACACTCACACAACACAAGCGTCCCACACACTCACACAACACAAGCGTCCCACACACTCCCACAACACAAGCGTCCCTACACTCACACCCCCTTCACTCCTTCCCTCACACCATCAGGCCCGTTAAGGCGAGTCAGCTTACCTTAATATTGACCTTGTCCCAGGGTATGGTCCGCAGCACCCCCAGCTCGGCGCCCTCCACGTCCAGGCTGAAGTAGTCCACGGTGGTGGTGTTGAGGGCCAGCAGGATGGAGTAGAGTGGCAAACACTGCACCTCGGCGTACCCGGACTTGTTCTGCCCGGTCTCCAGGCTGCTGATCTTACCCACGTTGAAACTCTGCTTGAACATCACCTGCGGGGGGGTTACAATAACAACATAAGAACATAAAGAACACTAGGGGGGGGGGGCACTCAGTAGAGCGCATACCTCCGCCCGAATATTTCATCAAATATACGTATATATATTATATATATATATATATATATATATATATATATATATATATATATATATATATATATATATATATATATATATATATATATATAAATATATATATATATATATATATATATATATATATATAATATATATATATATATATATATGCACTCAGTATGAGCGCAGACCTCCGGCCGAATATTTCATCAATTGGTTGCCATGGCAACAGTTGTCAATAGATTTCATCCAAAATTAAACCAGTTCTTCCTTATACCAAATAGACTTGGTATACCGAGTTTGGTCCAAATCTATTCGCAACTTTTCGAGAAATCCTGTACACTAACAGACAGACAGACAGACAGACAGACAGATCGGGGTGAAAACATAGCCCCTCCAACTTCGTTGGCGGAGGTAATAAGAACATAAAGAACACTAGGGGTGGGGGGGCGAGCACTCAGTATGAGCGCATACCTCCGCCCGAGTATTTTATCAATTGGTTGCCATGGCAACAGTTGTGATTTGATTTCATCCAAAATTTAATCAGTTCTTCCTTATACCAAATAGACTTGGTATACCGAGTTTGGTCCAAATATATTCGTAACTGTTCGAGAAATCCTGTACACTAACAAACAAACAAACAAACAAACAAACAAACAAACAAACAAACAGACAGACAGACAGACAGACAGACAGATCGGGGTGAAAACATAACCTACCTCCAACTTCGTTGGCGGAGGTAATAAGAACATAAAGAACATAATAACATAAGAACATAAAGAACTAGGGGGGGGCACTCAGTAGAGCACATACCTCCGCCCAAATATTTCATCAAATATACGTATATATATTTTATAAAATATATATATATATATATATATATATATATATATGTATATATATTTTATATATATATATATTATATATATATATATATATATATATATATATATATATATATATTATATATATATATATATATATTTATAAAAAAAAATAATAATATATATATATATATATATATATTATATATATACGTATATTGATAAAATATATAAAAATATATATTTTATATATATATATATATATATATATATATATATAATATATCTTATGATAATATAAGCGAAAGTGTGTGTGTGTGTGTGTGTGTGTGGTGTGTGTGTGTGTGTGGTTGTGGGTGTCTGTCTGTCTGTCTGTCCGCGATAGGTGCCGCCCCCTGTGGCGGAATCCCATCATATGTCACAGTTTTGGAATCAGGTTGACCAGGGGAAGGTTTTAAGCTCCCTTATAGGATGATCCGATCAATTTTTTTTTTTTTCAGCAGCCTATTAGCGAGAACTGTGAAGGAAAAAAAGTGGGTTGCGAGAATTGAGGAAACCTTGATGCAGGGTGATGGGTAATAGGTGAGTGAATGGGTGGGGTGATGGGTAATGGGTGTGGGGTGATGGGTGAGTGAATGGGTGGGGGGTGATGGGTGATGGGTAAGGGAATAGGTGGGGGGTGATGGGTAATGGGTGAGTGAATGGGTGTGTGGTGATGGGTAATGGGTGAGTGAATGGGTGTGTGGTGATGGGTAATGGGTGAGTGAATGGGTGGGGGTGATGGGTAATGGGTGAGTGAATGGGTGGGGGGAATACATACATTGCAGCAAAGTTAGAAGGGGCTATCTGGAGAGTCTGTGTTTGGTGGGCCGAAGGCCCACCAATAGCCCTCCGCAGGAGCTAGCCAAAAAGGCCGCCCGGAGGGCGGCTTTGCGGCTAGTATATATATATATATATATATGCACTCAGTATGAGCGCATACCTCCAGCCGAATATTTCATCAATTGGTTGCCATGGCAACAGTTTTCAATAGATTTCATCCAAAATTAAATCAGTTCTTCCTTATACCAAATAAATTTGGTATACCGAGTTTGGTCCAAATCTATTCATAACTTTTCGAGAAATCCTGTACACTAACAGACAGACAGACAGAAAGACAGACAGACACAGACAGACAGACAGACAGACAGACAGATCGGGGTGAAAACATAACCCCTCCAACTTCGTTGGCGGAGGTAATAAAGGTCATTATGAGACTCTGAAGAAATATGATGAACTTAACATTCACTTAAAACTCGTCGTCATGTAAAACTTTGTGGGACAGCTTATAAGATGGAAGATATCAATAGAAGCAGAATTGTATTAGCTTTCCATTGCTATATTTCGTTTTCTGATACATACAGTAGTACCATGCATAAATTAGCGTTAACTAAATAGATCGCCGCGAAGGCCCCGCTCTCTCCTCTCTCTCTCTCTCCCAGTTCCTACAGCCCAGTCAGCAACAGGAACCACTACTGTGCGGCGACCACCCCTCCAGGCCTTGCAAGTCCGTCTCCGCAGACTTTTTCTCCGTCGCCGGGAAGTCGTTCCTGGTCATCGCGGACAGACTCTCCGGGTGGCCTGTGGTCGTCCACTGCGGGGCCGATACTACCACCACGCACACCATACGGCTCTTCTGCCGGTACTTCCGGGAAGTTGGTGTCCCGCTCCGCCTCAGGACTGACGGCGGGCCCCAATTCACCAGCACTGCCTTCCGGAACTTCACGGAGCGCTGGGGTGTCTACCACGCGGTATCTTCGCCGCATTACCCCCAGTCTAATGGCCACGCCGAGGCGGTCGTCAAGTCGGTGAAACACCTCATCCTCAAGACGGCGCCCAACGGCAACATCGACAGTGAAGACTTCGACAGGGGTCTCCTGGAGCTTCGCAACACTCCTAACTCCACGGGACGATCCCCTGCGATGACACTTTATGGCCACCCGCTCCGCTCCTGTGTCCCTGCCCATCCTGAGTCCTTCTCGGAGGAGTGGCAGGCCCGCACAGAGGACTGTGATCGCCGAGCAGTCGCCCGTGCTGAGCAGGTCAAGGCTCAGTACGACCAGCATGCCCGCCCCCTACCCAGGCTGTGTGTCGGCCAGACCGTCCGTGTCCAGGACCCGACATCACACCGCTGGGACAAGGTCGGGGTTGTTACGGGCTGCGGCACGACCAGGGACTTCGAGGTGCATCTCCCTAGTGGGCGCGTCTGGTGGCGAAACCGCCGTTTCCTCCGACCCGTTCCAACCCCTAGTGACGACACCCTCCCCCACATCCCTGTGTCCCCTTGCTCGGACGAGAAAATCGCGTCTCCTTTCATTCACCCCCCCTGTGACCCCGCGTCGTTCTAAGAGGCTCAATGAACAGGAGTCCGCTCGAGACTAGCGCTACGAGCGTGAAGAGGGAGGGAGGTGTAGATATGTGATAATAACCAGACAGTCACACCTACATAATGTTCATGCCTCTTAATAATTCCTACACATACATGCTGTTGCAGCGCTGTATGTGACACATGACAACAGCGCACGCTGCGTCGCCACTCCATGTAACCAGTCGTTGCCCCGCGCTCAGACCTTCAAGACCAGCCCTTCGCTGGTGGTCCCGCGCATATCTCTGTTCTTTACAATAAACAACCTACGGAAGATGCTCGCTTCTCCTTCGGATAAACTCCCCTCAACCACTCCGGGTAATCACTGCAACCCCGAGTAACAAACACACACATAGGAAGTAAAATAATAGCACTTTACAACAAACCTCAAAACCTCTACAATCTTTCCTCTTCTGCATCATCATTAGCAACCCTTTAACACTCCCTTTATCCTCTCCCCTTGCACCTATTGCCCCTCTCCCTATCTATATTCTCTCTCCATGCATCACCTTTAGTCTCTCCCTTGCATCCCTCCCTTTATTATCTCCCCTTGCATCCCTACGTACATTCCCTCTCCTTGCATCCCTATCTATATCCTCTCTCCTTGCATCACCTTTATCCTCTCCCCTTTATATCTCTCCCTTTAGTCTCTCCCCTTGCCTCCTTCCCCTCTCCCTTCACTCACCACATTAGGGTAAGGCGACGTGCTCAGACAACCATTCACGGCCCACGCTCTTCGGTTCTTCTTCCTGACGACTTCGAAGTTCTTGGGATCCCCTTCGATGAGGACCCCGCGCCACCCGTACTCCTTCTCGAAGACTAGGGTGTTGGACCGCGTTTCCCCGTCCAAGGCACCGCACTCGATGAAGAACCCGCCCTCTTTAACCTGCCAGCGGGAGAACCATGGTATTAGAAGAGAACAGACTAATTAAGAGAGCATAATTGGAGAGAATTCAGAGGAGCAATTAGAACGTAAGAACATAAGGAAGCTACAAGAAGAGGAAGCTACAAGAGGATGCATTAGGAGTAGTGAGGAATAGTGGTGTTGAACGGGAGTCGAACTGAGGTATGGTTGGAGAGAGAGAGAGAGAGAGAGAGAGAGAGAGAGAGAGAGAGAGAGAGAGAGAGAGAGAGAGAGAGAATCCCGGGCTATTGTCACTGGATGCGGCGTGATCCAGGCACCGGACAGGGCGGCGGTGTAGCTGTGTGTCATCGCGAGGGACTGCAGCTTCAGTTACTGCCTGTCCCTGTCCCCGAGGAGATAGAAGCGATGTTCTTCCGCCTTTTCCTCACAGACAAAAGTGCTGTCTTGTTATGCGCTCTTTATCGCCCACAATGGCACGGCGCGGCGCCCCTCGCCTTCCTCACCGACAAGCTGGACACCATCATGGCCACCCGCGACTGCCAGAACAGCGTTATCGTGGGCTACCTGAATCAGCACTTGGTGAAAAGGGCCTTCACAGAGTTGACAGTGGTCCATGGGCTCACCAATCACATCCCCTTCCCCACACACGTACGAGGTGGCTCTCTGGACCCTGTGCTCACTGATCTACCTGCAGATTCAGTGCAGTGCAGCCAGCTGAACAGAGTTGGCAGCTCTGATCATAACGCAGTGCTCTCCCACATTGGCCTAGACCCCGCCAGCGAGGAAGCATGCCAGCGGGTCATTTGGCTGTGGGATAGAGCTGACTGGCTGGCCATCAAGCCCGTCCTGTCTGACATTGACTGGGCCGCTGCGCTCTGCGGTGACGTAGATCACAATGTGGCCACCTTCACCGCTACTCTCCTTGCCGCGCGGGACCAACACGTCCCACATAGGGTGTACGAGGCTGAGCCACGAGACCAGCCGTGGTTCGGTTTCAGGTGTCGCCTTGCCGCGGAGGATAAAATACAAGGCCTGGGTGCGCCTAAAGCGCCGCCCCACACAGAGGAACAAAGCTCTGCACCGCGCCGCCTGTAAGACCATGGCCAGGACAGCTTTATGGGCCAGGAACAGGTGGGAAAACGACGTCAGGAGGAAACTAGCCTCCAACCAAGTTGACCCCAAGCAATGGTGGTCCTTGGTGAAGGAGAGGCAAGGCACCGTCACCCAGGAGAGGATCCCGCCTGTCATCACACAAGCAGGAGACTGGGTGGTAAAAAAAATCAGGAGAAGGCAGACCTCCTGGCGACGCACTTCAGCAGGAAGATGACGACACAGGACCCTGAGAGGCAGCCACCTCGCCTCACCCGTATGTGTCACCTGGGCCTGGACAGCCCGGTGGTCACGGAGGACACCGTGGCTCGCCTCCTGCGTACCGTCAACACCAAAAAGGCGCCTGGGCCTGATGGTGTGAGTCCGTTCCTGCTCAAGCATTGTGCAGAGGAGCTGACCAGGCCCCTCACGCACATCTTTCAGCAGTGCCTCCAAACGGGTGCCTGGCCAAGCCTGTGGAAGGAGGCTCGTGTCACGCCCGTACACAAGAAAAAGGAGAGGACTGATCCAGCCAACTATCGTCCAATCTCGCTCCTGTCAGTTGTCAGCAAGATCTTAGAAAGGATTATTGCAGAGCAACTGACCCGCCACCTAGAGGAGCACCACCTGATGTCCCCTTGACAGTACGGGTTTAGGAAGGGACGCTCCGCCTCGGAGGCGGCCTAAGGCGTGATGTGTCAATAGTGCGCCTGACGAGTGCCTGTGACGGACAGTGACCCTCAGCCTGTAACACTGTGTACTTAGTTATTATCTTAAGGCCCAGTCACACATACACGACGCACGGCTCGCGCACTGAAAAATTAGCAATTTTGGCCAGTGCGTTATCGTTCGCTAGGTGTGCGTCAGCATTCGTTACTCGTTCGTCGAGCGCGCTGGACCAACGCTATGCATTCGTTGTCATTCGCTGTGTGCGTCGGGATTTTTGTG
>JACEEZ010017410.1:45000-52500 GCA_016584305.1 Chionoecetes opilio
GGGCGATGTGACTTTTTTTTGGCGATGTGATTTTTTTTTTTTTTTGGCGATGTGATTTTTTTTTTTTTTTTGGCGGTGATTTTTTTTTTTTTGGCGATGTGAATTTTTTTTTTTGGCGATGTCATTTTTTTTTTTTTTTGGCGATGTCATTTTTTTTTCCTTTCTTGGCGGTGATTTTTTTTCCTTTTTTTTTTTTTTACGTAGGAGCTTATACACCTACTTAACCCTTATACTGCCGAGCTGCCTTCCATGCGCGCATCTCACACGCCACTACACTTCACGTCATCGCCGCACTTTCTGTTCATCCATATTTCTATATGCTGTGGGCTTCCTGTACATGAACTGTATTTTATTTTACAGTGCAGTAATTGTAATCAGCGTAAGAATACATTTTACTGATACTCATAGTAACTGAAAATACTTTGTGAAAATAATAATATCTGTGGAGCTTACCCTAATATATGTATTTATGTTTCATTTGCGTTGTTTCGTTATTTTCCCCACAAAAAGTGTGTATATATCATCATTACAGTACTTCATTACTATGTTACATAATCAAACATAATAATGGAGTGAGTGATGGACTTCTGAAGTGAAGCAATGTAGAGTTTATTTCTGGCAATTTTTCGTTTTCGGACGCAGCCTATCCTTGCCGCGCGTTGCGTTCGAATGTTCGGCAGAAGCGTATAAAATATATGTACACGTAAAATAATACATTGATTCATTAGGCAATACAGATACTTGTAAGAGTGAGTAAAACTAAACGTCTAACATTGAGTATCCAGCTGCTGAAAAGTAAATAACGAAATGAAGGAGTCTAGTTGTTTCCACGTTGAACGCTTCGAACACAAGCCTCGACGCAGGTGGCCAGGGATGAAACACGCCGTCTGTCACCACACTCATCCCCTAGGATAACGGTGAGTTCCATTTTATTCGCATGCATTTACTAGTCTTATTCTAATTTCTTCAGCATGTCCTTATTTATTGGTTATATATTACTCACTTCGTTTACGATTCTAATTATCCCTTACATAGGACATAGGTGCATAGTACTTGCCTCATATGGAAATATATTTATACAAATATCTTTCAATAACAAAAGATAACACAAAAAGAGTATGCTCGTGTTGTCCTCTCCTCCACATTTATTGTGGTGTGTATGTGTGTGTGTAAGAGAGAGAGAGAGAGAGAAGAGAGAGAGAGAGAGAGAGAGAGAGAGAGAAGCGAGAGCGAGAGCGAGAGCGAGAGCGAGAGCGAGAGCGAGAGCAAGAGCGAGAAAGAGAGAGAGAGAGAGAGAGAGAGGGAGGAGCGCGCGTAGGAATTATAAAAGTGAAGCAATAATGATGAGTAAAAATAAATAAAAATCTAAATAATAATAATAATATAATCAATAATAAACAGTAATAATGGAACGCTGTCTATTTAGACTCAGCTTCAATTATAAAACCCCTAACACTTCTACACCACCACGACGCTATAAACTCTACCCCGCTACTACGGTAGTACGGGTTAGGTTTATAAGGTAGGTATGGGTAGTTCCATAGTGGCCATTCCATAGTGAACCATGGGTAGTTCCAAGGGTAGTTCCATAGTTCCATTATTACTGTTTATTATTGATTATACTATTTTTAAGTTTTTTTATTATTATTTTTATGATCATTATTATTTGTATATTTTAATATTATTATTATTTGTTTATTTATCTTATTATATTATTATTATTATTATTATTATTATATTATATTATTATTATTTATGTTTATAAATGTTGGGTAGTAGTACTAACCAAACATTCTAACAACCGCACACCTAAAGACTTTTACACCCCCAACACGTTTACACCCCAATACACCCAACAACCACACCTTGAGATTCAACATTCCCACACCCACACACTCCAGATACATACACAACATACCCAGATACCATCACACCCCTCCCACGATTACCCATCACCATACACCACTCCCACGATTACCCATCACCACTCCCTCCCCACGATTACCATCACCATACCACTCCCTCCCCACGATTACCCATCACCATCCCTCCACGATTACCCATCACCCATCACATACCCACGATTACCATACATCACCACTACCCCCCACGATTACCCATCACCATCCCACTACTCCCACGATTACCCATCACCCATCACTACTACCTCCCACGATTACCCATCACCATACCACTACCTCCCCACGATTACCCATCACCATCACACTACCTCCCCGTTACCCATCACCACTATCTCCACGATACATCCCCACACACTCCTCCCACGATTACCCATCACACGCTCACGATACCATCTACCCATCCACTCCTCCACGATTACCCATCACCATTACCATCCCTCCCCACGATTACCATACCATCACCACTCCTCCCACGATTACCCATCACCCATGACCATCCCTCCCACGATTACCCATCACCCATTACCACTCCCTCCCACGATTACCCATCACCACCCCTCCTCCCACGATTACCCATCACCCATGACACTCCTCCCCACGATTACCCATCACCCATCACCACTCCCTCCCCACGATTACCATCACCATAACACTCCCTCCCCACGATTACCCATCACCATCACCACTCCCTCCCAGATTACCCATCACCCATCACCACTCCCTCCCCACGATTACCCATCACCACTCCACTCCCCACGATTACCCATCACCACTCCTCCCCACGATTACCCATAACCATCACCACTCCCTTCCCAGATTACCATCACCACTCCTCCCACGATTACCCATACCATCACCACTCCCTCCCCACGATTACCCATCACCACTCCCTCCCACGATTACCCATCACCATCCACTCCCCCACGATTACCATCAACCATCACCACTCCCTCCCCACGATTACCCATCACCATCTCCCTCCCCACGATTACCCATCACCCATCACCACTCCCTCCCCACGATTACCCATCACCCATCACTCCCTCCCCACGATTACCCATCACCCATCACACTCCTTCCCCACGATTACCCATCACCCATCACCATCCCTCCCACGATTACCCATCACCCATCACCACTCCTCCCCACGATTACCCATCACCCATCACCACTCCCTCCCACGATTACCCATCACCACTCCCTCCCACGATTACCCATCACCCATCACCACTCCTTCCCCACGATTACCCATCACCCATCACCACTCCCTTCCCCACGATTACCCATCACCCACTCCTTCCCCACGATTACCCATCACCCATCACCACTCCTTCCCCACGATTACCCATCACCCATCACCATTCCTTCCCCACGATTACCCATCACCACTCCTTCCCCACGATTACCCATCACCCATCACCACTCCTTCCCCACGATTACCCATCATCCATCACCATTCCTCCCCACGATTACCCATCACCACTCCCTTCCCCACGATTACCCATCACCATCACCACTCCCTCCCCACGATTACCCATCCACCCCCCCATTACCAACACTCCCTTCCCACTGATTACCCATCACCCATCACCACTCCCTCCCCACGATTACCCATCACCACCATCCCTCCCCACGATTACCCACACCCATCACCACTCCCTCCCCACGATTACCCATAACCATCACCACTCCCTTCCCATGATTACCCATCACCACTCTCTCCCCACGATTACCCATAACCATCACCACTCCCTCCCCACGATTACCCATCACCACTCCTTCCCCACGATTACCCATCATCCATCACCACTCCTTCCCCACGATTACCCATCACCCATCACCACTCCATCCCCACGATTACCCATCACCCATCACCACTCCTTCCCCACGATTACCCATCACCCATCACCACTCCCTCCCCACGATTACCCATCACCCATCACCACTCCCTCCCCACGATTACCCATCACCCCTCCTTCCCCATGATTACCCATAAACATCACCCATCACCATACCTTCCCAGAATCACCAATCACCTATCACTACTCCTTCCCAGGAATCACCAATCACCTATCACTACTCCTTCCCAGGAATCACAAATCACCTATCACTACTCCTTCCCAGGAATCACCAGTCACCTATCACTACTCCTTCCCAGGAATCACAAATCACCTATCACTACTCCTTCCCAGGAATCACCAATCACCTATCACTACTCCTTCCCAGGAATCACTAATCACCACCCGTCATATTACTCATTTTCATTACTCATCACTACACAGTAAAAAAAGGAACTTCCTATTTTCAGAACTTCATGGTGTAAAGATGGCTTCATGGTCTTCTGACTCAAACGTCGACGAACCAGGCCAGGCAAGAGATAATGACGTCAGTGACACTGATACTGCCTCTGACCTGCAGCTGAGTGACGACATCCTTGACAACACATACGAGTACACGTCATCAGAAGATGGGGACTTGAGTGACGGTGACGATGACGTGTGGAGACCCCTAGCAGGTGCTGACAAAGGCGCGGTGCCCATCCACTTCAGTGCAACACCAGGACCCAAAAATATTCCGGCAAATACCACCAAACCAATAGACTTCTTCAATTTATTCTTCAATGATGCATTTCTTGATGAAATTGTTGAACAAACAAATAGGTACAGCGACCAGTATATTGAAGTAAAACAAGAGTACCTGGCCAGCCACCCAAAGTCGCGTGTTCACCAGTGGATCCGCGAGGGTCACACCACCAGAGAAGAAATGCGAGCTTTTCTGGGTGTTGCTCTAAATATGGGAATTGTCAGCAAACCCACCATTGAAAGTTTCTGGGATACAATGCACCCAAGTATAGACACTCCCTGGTTTCCCGAGCATTTCAAAAGAAACAGATTCCAACTTTTGTTAAAATTTTTGCATTACAATGATAATTCCCATTACAATGAACAAAATCCAGATCATGTTCTATACAAAATCCAACCCCTCATTGATAATTTTCAAGCAAAATTTCTTCAGTATTTTCATCCTGATAAAAATATTTCTCTTGATGAAAGTCTAATTGCCTTCAAAGGACCGACTCCCCACCTCCGTCAGTTCATGCGCAACAAGCACCATGCCAAGTTTGGTATCAAAATGTGGTGTGTGTGTGACGTCAACACAGGCTACACATGTACCTTTGAAATATACCGTGGGAAGACTCGAGAGCCACCACGTGGGACCATCACTATAACTCACAACACAACAATCAGACTCCTCCGCCAAGCAAATCTACTAAATTTAGGTCATAATGTTGGCTTTGACAACTTCTTCTCTTCTCCAGCATTGTTCCAGGATCTCTATCAACGTGGAACAACAGCAACAGGCACAGTGAGGAGAAATCGGCATGGACTGCCAGGTGATCTGCAAGACACCAGAGTTTTGAGCAATGAAGTGGCTGAGTGGCGTCTAGGTAATTTATTGTGTGTGAAATTCAGAGATGGAAGAAAGGATCCCGTGCACCTCATATCAACAACCTGCAGTGCTGGGTTCACTCAAGTCACCAACAGAACAAGAGAAAGAGTCAATAGGCCAAACATAGTAAATGAATATAATAAGATCATGGGTGGAGTTGATCTGAAAGACACAAAACTCTATGCCTACCTCTGTGAACGCCGCACGCTGAAGTGGACGACAAAAGTGGGTTTCTACTTTTTTGGGACAGCTATGCTAAATGCATACATAATATACAAAATGCACACTAATGGGAATGTTCTGTCCAGGCTTAAATTTATGCTATCCATCATTGATGAGCTGGTTTCAAAATATGACCCACAGAGAGTACGGAATAGGAGGAGGAGAGAAGAAATGGAGGAGCACCAGCGGCAGCCCCTTGCCATCCTGGCACCTAATAACATTCAGCCAGAGGCTGACCACAGACTGGAAAAGCTTCCCAAGAAAAAACTAAGAAACTGCGTTGCAGGACATGACCGTCGTGTCAGATCAAACTATATTTGTAAAAAATGTAATGTTGGCCTGTGTGTGACTTGCTATCACGAGTTTCACAATAGAGAAAACCACTAAACCTTTGTCACCACAGTTATCCAGTATCTTCATTCTTTCTTCCCTCTCATTGGTAAAGTCTGGCATAATTTACCTCCCTTTTTTTTCCACCTCCTTACGTGTGGGGAGTACCAAGACACTTCTCGAACTAAATTGGCTTAGCACTTTTTGGACTCACTGTTTTCTTTTGATGAAGCGGTATGTTAGCAAGCTTTTTTTCATACTTTTTGTTGAAGCCCGTGCGTGATCCGTCTCAATTTACATAAAGAAAATAAGGAAGACCATCACAATTATTAGTATTGTCCTAACCACTGCAAATACCACCACAATGACAAAAGGCACTTTTTTTGTTACAAGACTTTAGTTTACTCTTACAGCACATGTTTGATCAAACAATTATGTGCAATCATTACTTTTCTTCACTATTATAATTATAAGCTATGCCCTACAGTGTATTTTTGACATACTTATGTTCGGGAATCAATTTATTTACTCATTTATTTGTTTATTTTATATATTTGTTTATTTTGATTTTTGTGACATGAAATAAAACTCTTCATGCCTTTTTCATTCCTTTCATGTCATGATTATATAAAAAAAATAAAAAAATAATAGTAGGGAGAGAATATATATATATATATATATATATATATATATATATATATATATATATATATATATATATATATATATATATATATATATATATACATAACTATATATATATATATATATTATATATATATATATATATATATATATATATATATATATATATATATATATATATATGCATATATATTATATGTGTGTGTGTGTGTGTGTGTGTGTGTGTGTGTGTGTGTGTGTGTGTGTGTGTGTAATGAGAGCATAATAACAAAATAATAATAATAATAATAATAATAAACATAATAAGAGAGAGAGAGAGAGAGAGAGAGAGAGAGAGAGAGAGAGAGAGAGAGAGAGAGAGAGAGAGAGAGAGAGAGAGAGAGAGAGAGAGAGATCATGTGTGTGTGCGTCCCTATATGGTGCGGATGGTGTATACAACAGTATAAAAATTGCCTTTCCTCCTTTCCTTTTCGCATTATCTAAAATCTGACAACATTACCGTGTTCAAGAAAGCTTTCTCTGCCAGCTTTCATTGTTTACTTTTGCAGTACCTTGGTAATTCCATAAAAATAATCCACATGAATTAGAACTTTATAAACATTTATAACACCGGGTTTGACTTCTACTCGCGTTATTTCGTTTACATTTAGTTAATTTCAACTTTATTCACTACAGTCCCAGTCCACTACCATCCTACGTAAGTGATGAAGAAAAAAAGTATTACGCGAGAGAAGTGAACAGATAATAATAAAAGGAAAACTTGTAGTGCGGAAAGTGCAGTTGTGAGGCTGTGCGGGAAACTGGCAGCTGCTTACTGAACTGCGTACGAAGACAATAATAAACAAATAAATAAATGAATAAATAGCAGCCTAGTTTATTGAAATCGCTGTAGTGATAAAATATGCTATTTTGTAAGATTTGTATGACTGAA